>VYXC01000839.1:18321-44742 GCA_013397175.1 Platysteira castanea | reverse complement strand
CGGGGGAGGGATGGGACCATCTGTGGCTGCTTCGAAACATTTGTCCAAACTGACCATCTCGGGGGGGGCTGGAGACGCCGGATTGTGGAGTGGCCGGGGGGGCGTGGGGTCTCCCATGGGGCCGTGCCCTCCCCAGGGCCCCTCTTCATCCTAAATTCGGGATTGACCCCGGCTTTGGCTTGTCCGGGCTGCGGCAGCCAGGGCAGCCCCAGCTGCTGCTGCGTCCCTGGCCACGGCAGGAAGGGGACGTGCAACGTTTGACCTCGTGTCCCCAGCGAGGCGAACAAACGAATTTTAAAACCGCCTTAAAATTTTCACTGGAAGTGGCCCCTTGTCAGCGCGTCGGCTCAGAGCAGCCCCGGCAGAGCCGAAGAGGAGCCGCGGAGGGGAAGGGAACGCGGCCACGAGGGTGTGCCCGGAGTGCCCGGCTCCGTCCGCACACCCTCGGCCGCCGGGGACGTGGCCCGAGCCCGGGACTCTCTGTCCTTCCAGCGAGGAGTCCAAATACTGCGATTGTACGTGAGAGCGTTTGTTCCATTGCGAGTTTAGTTACTGCTTTAAAACCAAGTGTACAGAAACGGCATTTCAATTTCTCTGATGCTTCCTGGAAGCCATAGGATTTAGGGGCTTTTTTTTTAAATAAAAACAAAAAAAAAATAAAATAAAAAAAATCTTTAAAAACCCAACGCGTTCTTCTGTGCTTCACTGTGTGGCTCACAAGGTTGAGGACATTGCCCAAGCACCCCCTTTTTGTTGGAGGCTCCCCCAGCACCGGGTGGGAGCAGCCCCAGCCCCTTGCAGGGGCTCCCTGCCCAGGAGCCTTTCCTGGAGCAGCAGGAGGAAAATCTGTGGGGAACAGGTCAGGGGAACAGCAGCAAAGCCAATGGCTCTGGGCAGCCCTCCCCAGGCTCCTGCCCAGTGTAAAGCCCATGAGTGCAGGAGGTAATTCCCAGCTGGAGCCCAGTGGTCCGGCAGGAGCAGGGGTTGGAATGAGGACACAGCCCAGAGCTGCGTACGGGAGCTGGGGGAGCCCCTGGCATCGTGGCTGAGGAGGAGGAGGAGGAGGAAGGCCAGCACACTGCTGAGCCCAGCATGATGCGGCCGAGGCCCCAGCACGGCGTGTAGGGGTGAGCACAGTGTGGGCAGGGTGAGAGCCCCGGACAGGCCGGGCTGGGCTGGACTCCCCCTGCTCCTGGCACTGCAGGGCCCCGAGGACGAGCTCCAGCAGAGTCTGGAGCGTGGGGAAGCTGCCCCTTGCCCGGGGGCTCACGTTCACCACGGCCCCACTGCTCCCCCCAGGCAAAGGGCAGGGGCAGGGCCAGGGCAGGGCCGCGGTGGCCCCGCGGTGCTGAGGGACAGCGGGAGCTGCTCTGGGGCACAGGAGCTGCTCTGGGCAGAGCCCAGCCCTCACCCCGGCTCCAGCATCCCCCAGCCTCTCCGTGCTGGGAATCACAGGGCAGAGGAGCTGCCTTTCCCCTCCAGGCCTGGACTGGCCCCTGCAAAGGCTGAGGCAGCATTTAGTGCATTTAATTGTCAAAAACCTCCAATTAAGGCTCAAGAAATTCAGTCATAAAATGACACCACCGAGACCAGAGCGTGCCCACTCTGTGCTGATCTGCTGCCCTCCAACTTCCACCTCAGACCAGGAGGGCCTGGACTCCCCAGCAGTGACTCTTGGCTTCAGGATTCCAGAGGCTCTGGCTCATCCCACACCCCATGGATGGGGAAGCTGAGGGACCCCACGCCCTCGGCTGGGGGAGATGGGCCAGGAGCCGGCTTGGCCCACATTTCCCCTCCACCATTCCAGCAGCCATCATCCTCCTCCCGTCACAAAGGAACTTCGTAAAGACAACCTCGATGTCTTTATTGTTTTCCTATTTACAAATCACAAAGCTGGCCAAAAGCAGAGTGTGAACACGGGACGAGAGCATCGGATACATTCATCAAATAGCACAGGAGCCGGGCCGGGCCCGCTCTGCTCGGAAGGTGACGTGGTACAACAGAATGGCTCATACTTCTGGGAACAGGCATGTCCAACAAGGAATTACATTCATCTATCTACAAAAGCCAGAATTGCATCAAACTGCGGAAAAGCCGTAAGAACAGAAGTTGCTCAGGTGTAGTTCAGAGTTTGACTCCTCTCCCTCCGTGACAGGACAAGCTGCCAGACCTGCGCCGCGGGGAGGGCAGGAAGGTGGGATTGGGGAAGAGAATTTGCCTAACAAAATAACAGTGAGAACAGAACTTCCAGGGAACAGCCAGCGGGAGGCACCCGCTGCAGCTGGGCAGGGCCAGCCCGAGCCCTGCTCTTCCCAGAGCCAAGTGCACAGCCCTGCTTCTCTCAAATTCCAATTACTCCACCATTTCCACCTGTACCCGACACCCCGAGCTGCAGAACCCAGATCAGACCCCCCAGGGAAGGCGCAGGCCCCAGCATGGGCCCTGGGTGCCAGCAGTGACAGTGCCACTACCCTGGGGAGAGGGGTGGTGACAGGAGTGGGCACAGTCGCGGGCATCCCGACAGATACGGAGCCTGGGCTGTGAATCCATCTCACAACACTTTGCATTGCACAGAGTCGGCTTCAGCCACCAACTCATGGACCCAGGGTTGGGGTTTTTTCCGGTTTTTTCTATTTTTTTAGTACTGGCCATATTGGAACCATCCCACCTGGAAGCAGGCTGACAGCACAACTCACACCATCGCCCTGGAGAATGGAACACGTTCAGGGCATCTCTAACAGCTACTGGTGAGGAGGTGCAGGGCAGTCCCAGGCTGCTGCTGCACGGCTGAGGAGGAGCCTCCAGCCAGCACAGCCCCAGGATCCCGGCTGGGGCAGTGGGAGGAGGAGGAGAAGCCATGCTCCAGCCAAGGACTGCCAGGTTTCGACTTCCAGCAGTGAAATCCAGAGGCAGCAGCTCCCAGAGAGTGGCAGTGGCTCCGTGTGCTGGAGCAGGAGGTCGGAGAAGGGGCCCTGAGGCAGCACCACCCCAGCCAGGCCCACGCAGACTCCAGTGGCTCCGGTCTCACTGCCAGGCTGAGCTGAATTCCAGCTTCCTCTGCAGAGGGGAGGAAGAGTCTCGTGGTCTTCACTCGTGGGCAGTGAGGGTGGGGCTGGTCAGGCCACCCTCTCTGTGACAGCCACGGGGAACAGCAGCTGGCCCTGAATGGGTACAAGGGGTGTCTTCAAGGGCTCCACAGCTCAACAGGTGATGGTTGTGATCTCCCTCCTGTGCCGGGCCAACAGGCAGGGTGCAAACACACACCAGCACAGAGAACATTCCACGTTTTCTGAACCGTTTGGTAAATCCTTGTCCATGTGCTGCGTTATCAGTAACAGGCAAGTGCACATCCAGCCTCTCCTCCTGCTTCCATCAGGGCAGCAGGGCTGGGGCAGCAATGCACAGGAACAGAGGGAAACGCATGGAAACGTGCACGGAAACTGCAGGAATGCCCGGGAACAGGTGAGGCAGGTGCCCTTCTGCTTCAGCCGACACACCCTGGCACTCTGCAGAGAACAGTGACCAGTAACCACCAGAGCTGGGGCTGCTCAGGGCTGAGCTGAGCATCCCCCAGCGCTTGGAACGTGCCAGGGCTGTGGAAGCAGCACCACGGGAGCTCAGAACGCAGGAGGGCCTGCCCGGCCAGGCTGCTGCCCCTTCCCACTCTGCAGGGAGGTCACCTCGCTGCCGCCAACTGCCCGAGGTGAAGATTGTCACACATCAGTGAGAAGAGCAGGGAAATGCCGCGGTCCCTCCAGAGGAGCTCAGGTTTGAGGTCTCTGAGCCTGTGTAGTGCTGGAACAGCCAAGCCCCAGGGAAAAGGCCACTTCCCATGACTTTTGAAGGTGGCTGCGTGTGCTGAGGCTGCTGGCAGGGAGGGAAGGTGCCGGACACGGGCTGGCCAAGCCCTGCAGTCTGGCCTGGACTGCGCAGCTGCAGCACAGCAGGGGCCACCCAGCCTTGACCGAGTCTGTCTGCAGGACCATCTCCTCATGGCAAAGTGAAACCACAACCAGAGCCACTCGTTGCCTCGCTTCTGACCGGTGGAAAAGCATCTACATTCATTACAGTCCAAAAAACGCACGTTGTTAGATGGGGTTAATCAGGAGGTGAAAAACAACAAAGCCACAGACAACCTACGAATGGTACTGGGACACCTGCTGGGCTGCACTGGGACACCAGCTGGCCTGGCACCTGAGAGCAGCAGCAGCACTAGCACAAGGCAGAACATGAGCTTTGAAATGATTTCACTGAGACCTGTGGCTAGTGTGGCTCCAATTGGTGTGGTCAAACTCAGCCAGAGATTTAGTTTGGGAGGTGACGGGGAAGAGTCGAGTCCAGGGCGGGCTGGGCAGCAGCACTATGTGTAGAAGATGATCTCTGGGATTTGTCCATCCTCCACGGAGGTGCCGTTGTTGTTCCCAGCCGCGTAACAGAATGTAAAGCAGGTTTTGGCTCCCGTTGTTGGTGATTCATGGATCACTTTGCGCAGTCCTTTGGTTCCATAGTGGGAATCTGGACCCTGCGGGGGTCACGGAAGACAAGAACAGGTCAGGACCCTGCTGCTGCCCAGGCTCCCTAGTGGGTTTGGAGCTTTGGAGATCTCAGTTCCTCCCTTTTCCTTCTGCATTTGCACCTCAGGTATTCTGAGCTCAACCTCATCTCTATCAGAATTTAACACTGCTTTAACCAGATCTCAACAGCTAAATACGAACTTTTTGAGGCCACTGCAGCAGGCTCTGGATTGCACACCTGCAGAACTGACAGCCCAGCTGTACACACCAAAAAATCACCCCATCCCCTCCCCAGTGAAACACCTCTTCAGTGCTGTGGGACAAGTCAAAAACCAGCTCTGAATGCTGCTGGTGAACGAGCTCACGGCAGCACCAGGTCATGCAGAGACCTTGGAGATTTTATCACTGGCCTCAGAGGACACAGAGCAAGGGCCAGGTTGCACTGAAGACCTACAGCAGGTGCCCTCTCCTGCCTGCACTTCACCCCACCCGCGTGGTACCTTTAGAGTAGCACAGGCTGTGTAGTTGACGTTGGGTAAAATCTCCACAGGCTCCTTGAACATGACCCGGAAGGTGTTGGATGACCCGTCACAGCTGAAGCCGGTGTCGTTCTGCCCCAGGACCGTGTTGCTGTCCGTGTGGATGATCTGCAACACAGGGTCAGCCCTTCGTCTGCAGGGTGAGACACTGCCAGCCCTGCCCACGGGTGTGTCCCCGAGCTGGGCTGGGCCCCAGGCACTCCCAGACTGACCAGCCCTGTGACAACTGCACTGCCCAGTACTCGTGGCCCTCATCAGTGATCACTGTGATCACAGAACCACAGAACCCCAGGTTTGGGGTGGGACCTAACGGACCATCCATCTCCAGCCATGGGTGGTTTTGCCATGGGCAGGGATGCCACCCACACTCCCAGGTTGCTCCAAGCCGCATCCTGGACTTGAACTGCCAAGGATGGAGCAGCCACAGCTGCTCTGGGCCCCTCTGAGCTCACCACAGAGCTGTGGGCTCAGGTCCCAGACAGCCCAGGACACCCCCTCCTCACGCCCAGGCTGGCAGAGCACTGCAGGCCCACACTGTGCTCAGACCCTTCTCCCCCAGGAGCTCAGGGCAGCAGGACGAGCCCTGACAGTCAAGGAAGGAAAGCTGACAGCCTGTGCCCATGCCACCAGCCCCGGGTGCTGCAGTGACCCTCCTGGGGACAGTCCTTCCCCAGTGACCCAGGCTGGGGTGACACACGGGCACCCCAGGCACACAGGAGCCACGGGATCCACCTGGATGTTGGACACGATGGACTCGAGACAACTGAGCCTCCCTCGGCCTGCCTGGGGTGGGCAATCATCCACAGCTTCTTCCCAAACTGCCTCCCAACTGCCCCACAGCTGGGAGCAGACCTGGGGAGATGCTGCAGTGACACATGCAATAAAATCAAGAGCAATAATCCTTCTGATCCCCAGTGCCCCATCTGGCCCTCGCTACATCTGCCACCCCCCCTGCCCAGGGACACACACAGTCCCTCTGAATTTCAGGTTTTGTCACAGATTCACTAAAATGAGTTTGTCAGCCCCTAAAACAGCCAGGATTTTAAGGCAGCAGAGAGAATTACCTGTATATTTACTTGGTAATCCGTTGGCCCGTGTATGGATCCGTATAATCCAAACCCAACTACAAATATCCTTTTGTTTACTGAGAACCTGCAGGAACAGAGCAGGAAAGTCAGTCCAAACTTGCCACTCCTGTGTTGCTCCAGTCCAAATCTGACACACAGGTATCTCCACTCGTGGTGATTCTGCATCTGTGATTTAACCAAACCTATACAGATTTAAATGCAGGGGTGAAACCCTGCACAGAAACCATCAGCTGCACACTCACACATCTGACTGGCCCAGTGGGCTCGTGTGAAACACAAACCTGCACAATCCCATCACCAAATTTCAGGGCCCAGGCTCACGAAGTGTTTCCAAGTTGTGGCAAAACATCAGCATCCCCAAACGCCCGTCAGGCCCGGGCAGGGCAGGCTGGGAGCGTGGAACAGTGCCCTCCTCACAGTGCTCTGTCCAGCAAACACCACTCAGGTGTCACTGCGTATTTCACTGCTGAGCCCTGGGGAGTTGTTCCTGTGCTGCTGGGGGTTTGCTGCATTCCAAATTTACCAACAGCAGAAATAAGGATTCAGTCACTCCTGAGTGCAGGAATCCCTGCTGCCCAAGGAAGAGGGGGAAGGATATTTACCCCACTACAGCTCCACCTTCTCAGGCAGCAGAAGCCTCAGTGCCTGCCAACCTGCCAAGTGCATTTCTTCACCCATCCACCTCTCAGCCCTGTTGTGTTCCCAGAACAAACACTTGGGCCGGCTGGAAGCCTCTGCTCCACAGCCAGGATGGAATATTCAGTGTTGGAACTGACCCTGATGCTGAAGAGGCTGAACCTGAAGTCAAACCCAAGCTCCAAAAGGTCTGTGAGCATTTGAGATGAGAGCAGGAAGTGTTTGGAGCTGGCAGCAGTTCCCACTGCCGGGGATGAACGGCCCAGAGGATCCCAACAGCTCCAGTGCAACAGAACCATCTTAAAAATTGTGAAGAGCTACACTGCTGGGAGCCCCCTTCCACCCAAGATAAACACGAACGGGAAAGCACCACGGCTTCCTGACTCCCTCCTGTCTTGCTCTCATTCCCTGGCCACACAAGCCTTGCAAAGCACCACCTGCCAGCCACACCTGCCAGTCCCTGCCACCGTCACTGGGCTCTGCTGGTTCTCCACAAGCTCAGGTCTGAACAATCTGCTGTCAGCAGAATTTTATCCCAACCCCTCCCTCCAACAGGAGAGGTTAAGGGGCTTCAGCAAGCCACACTGACCCCTAGAGCAGGGAACCAACCTGCTGGAGCACTGGTTACCTGTCCCCCACAGAGCATGGTGGGGGGACAGCTGGTGACTCCTTATTTATGTGCCCCTACAGCTACAGGAAGCCACTGGGGGTTATTTCCCTCCCTTTCCAGGGGCCTGTGCTGGGGGGCAACATTTTCTGGACACCTTTGCTGACAGAGATGCAAAGTGGCAGCAACATCCAGGTCAGTGCATCGGGGGTGGTTCTGCCCAGCAAAACACCCTCCCTGTGGGGCTTACACGGTGGAAAGCTGGGGTGTACCACAGAATCTTGCACAGAATCTAGAGCTAGAGCAGTGGAAAGCTCAGGAACAGCAGTCCAGGGGTGGGAATGAGCGCGAGAGCTGACCTGATCCTGTCACTCGTCCCACTGTACCCCCAGCGGCTCTCCACCTGCTGGAAGCGGCTGATGCTGCACTCCTTGCCCCGCAGGCAGCACCGGGGCCGGTCGATGAACTCCACCCGCGGCTTCGGGTTCACGGTGAAGTGCAGGAACAGGCTCACCACCTCCCGGTCCGTCAGGATCCCCGACTGGGCAGGCCCTGCAGAGGGGAGGGAAGTGGGAATGCTGTCAGCCTTAGGGAACCACAAAGTACTGGAATATCCCATGTCAGGAGGGGCCCTCAGGGATCACCAGTGCCACCCCTGGCCCTGCCCAGACACCCCAACAACCCCACCCTGGGCATCCCTGAGAGCGGTGGCCAAACGCTCCTGGAGCTCTGGCAGCCTCGGGGCCGGGACCATTCCCTGGGCAGCCTGGGCAGTGCCCAGCACCCTCGGCGGGAAGAACCTTTCCCTGAGCTCCATGCCAAGGCCTGACACAGCTCCAGCCGTTCCCTGGGCTCCTGTCCCTGTCCCAGAGCAGAGCTCAGCCCCTGCCCCTCCGCCTCCCCTGGGGAGGAGCTGCAGCCCCCGAGGAGCCTCCCCTCAGTCTCCTCTGCTCCGGCTGAACGAGCCCAGTGCCCTCAGCCGCTCCTCAGCCCCTTCCCCAGCTCCGTGTCCCTCCTCTGGACACTCTCCAACAGCTTTGGATCCTTCTGATCTTGTGGGCCCCAAAACTGCACAACCAGAAGGAATCCCTCTGGGATTTTCCTGGGGAAACAAGCCTGGCCTGCAGCTGGGAGCAGCCTAAACCCCCATTACAGGTGGGATCCCAGTGGTGCATCAGGACACTAAATTCCAGACAAAGGTGCTGCCCTCTATCCACACAGCAGTGATGGGCCTCAGAGCCCTCACGGAACATGGAACTGTCATTAATGCCTGGCTCTGTGGAGCCCAAAGGCACTGAACTACCAAAAAATCCCAAAAGCATGCAGCTGATCCTTGCCCCAGTCCCTCTGGAAATGGTAACACTGGTAAGAGACAGGGATTTCCATTCAACCACACTGGTGGTTCAGACATGATGGAAGACCATGAGGAGGAGGGAGAGGGACTGTCACCCTGTTACCATCAACTCAGAAAGTTTAAGAGTATTTTTACTCAAGACAAAGGTGGTTCAGCTCATTCCTTCAGGCATCTAATCCACATTTTGCATTTTAATACCTTTACTGTAGAACCTTGGGGAAAATGCTAATGATTTTAGCAAGAGTTGGAGCACGTCCTCACCTCTTCTCCAGTAACAAGACATTTTTTCCAAAGTGATCACAGAATCACGGAGCAGTTTGAGTGGGAAGGGACCTTAAAGCTCATCCAGTGCCACCCCTGCCATGGGCAGGGACACCTCCCACTGTCCCAGGGTGATCCCAGCCCCAGTGCCCAGCCTGGCCTTGGACACTGCCAGGGATCCAGGGGCAGCCACAGCCGCTCTGGGCAACCAACTCAGTGATGCTAAACTCAATCTTTGCAAACAACTCCAAATACTTTCAAAAGTGAAACTGGACAAAAATTAGTCTGGCAGCCTAAGACTCTGAAGTCTTTCTACAGCTCTGTTTGCACAAGGCTTTGAACAGAAACAAGACCACTGAGTACTGGGGAAACAACAGCAGTTAAATGCTCTTTAATGTGGGGAGCAAATGCCCAGCTATTTGTAGGTCCAAAACTACTTGTAGCTGGTTAAATTCAACATGATGTTACCCAGACACAACCTGGTGCAACGGGGAGAGACTCAAGAATTCAAGGAAGTCGACTTCTCAAAGGTAAATGAGCTTTGGATACTTTGTTCAGCAAAAAATCAGCCTCTGCTCCTGTCTGAACTTATCCCGTGTTGCTGCAACTCACTTCTGCAATGTTTCAAATTACCTGCTCTAAGGGGAGGGAGGGACACATTTGCCAGTTAAAACATCTTCATGCAAAACCCCACGTTTGATACCAGATTATACAATAAACTGGTGAAACCACTGCTGTAAAATTGCCTTTTTTGGCTTTTGGGAGAGAGGGGTGTGGAGGGGAAAGGTTTCCCTCTCCTGCCTCTGCTGTGATCATCACAGAAATCAGTCACTCAAACTCAGAAGAAGGACAAAGCTGAAGGAATTCCAAGTGAATTCCTCATTTAAGCAACAGCTGATCATAGCAGTCCCTCAGGTTTGGGGGTTTTGTTCATCTTTTAGGTTAAAGTGGATGGAGACAACAGAAGAATTCCTCTTAAAGCACAAAGGTCCAAGTGGGACAGGCAGTCTGTGACACACAACATGGGGAGGGGCACTGGCATTCCCAGCTCAAAGCCTTCAACCCAAACATGCCAAAATGAACAAGAGGTCACATGGAAGGGGTGAAAGAAACGGGATCTGCAGAAAAACGCAGAGATCTCTGCTTCACTGAGCGAGCTCCTGAAGAAATGCACATCCCGAAGGCCACATCACAGCTGTGACAGGACAAACAGAGCGGGGACCAAGTCTGAAGCACAGATTTTGTCCTTACTAGCAGCCCTCCTCACGTGGGAACAGGGACATTAAGGAGTGACCAGCTGACGCCAGCTCTGCCCTGAGAAGTGACCTGCAAAGGACAGGGGTCAGTGCCCCTGTTTGCTTCTGTGTACACAGCACTGCAGCCTGAAACGAGCTGCAGTCTGGAAAATGGCTCCACTGAGTCTTTTTAGCATGAAAACTATTTAAGCCGACTGCCAGCTTCCAGTCCCTGGGGAACCACCAGAGGATGAAGTCAAAGACAACAGGCACTGGAAACAAAACGAGGCAATCTATAGCCCAGGCTGTGAAATGAGTTAGACATCTCTGTAGAGCAAGATCTTAATGTAAACTTGAAAAATGCTTTGAGACACAGACTAAACAACACCAAGCCTTCAGCTCAAAGAACATTTTCAAAGTTTTTCAGATATGGGGCTCTGCTCTGAACAGCACTAGCAAGACAGGGCCAACATCACCACAGGCAGAGGATGGGGAAAAACATCCCCATTTCTCCTTGGGAACAGGCTACGATTAACACCAATTACTTGCAACTCCATTAGCTTTATGTAGTTTAAATGCTTGGGATGGCTGGAAAGGGGGGCAGGTGAACCCCAGTTTGGATCTTTGCTCTCAGCTGGACGGGACAATACCCACCCAACCACACTGTGAGAGCAAACACAGCTGTGATCCCCCCGCTCTTCCCAGGGGAGCACCACAGGCTTTAAAATGAGTGAATGGCCATGGACGAAAATGGCATTTAGACAGCAGATTTTGTAATCACTGAATCACAGCATAGTGCTAGAAGGGACCTTAAAGCTCATCAGATCACCCTCCTGCCATGGCAGGGACACCTTCCACTGTCCCAGGGTGCTCCCAGCCCCCTCCAACCCAGCCTTGGGCACTGCCAGGGATCCAGGGGCAGCCAGAGCTGCTCTGGGCACCCTGTGCCAGGGCCTCACACCCTTATAGTACAGAATTTCCTCCTGATATCCAGTCTAACCCTGCCCTCCTTCAGGAGACCATTCCCCCTTGTCCTGTCACTCCAGACCTTTATGAAATGTCCCTTTCCAGCCTTCTTGTAAGCCCCTTTTAGGGGCAGGATGGGGGAGAATGAGGGAAAACGGGGAAGAACGTGGGGGAATCTCATATTTAAATTACTACAGGACACACAGAGAAAACCCTCTTTCATGTGACTTGACTCTCTGTAGCTGAGGAAAAGCAAAGACCAGGATTGCCAGAAACACCTTTGTTGAGTTACCTGCTGCAAACTCCTCAATAGTCATCAGTGGGAAGCGGATAAGGGAGAGAGCTTTGCCCAGAACCTTCCGCTTGTTCTCTGGAATCACCTGGAGCTGCTGCCGCTGACACTCGGCCTCCGACCAGCGCACCACGGCATTGAACAGGCGAACCTCCCGGATCCCCAGCGTGTCCCTCTCCAGCACTGCCACCAGGGTGTCTGCAGGGCACGACAACAGGCACAGCTTCAGCCTCTAATCCCAAATCAGCCCCTTTCACCTCGCCAGGAGTAGCCCAGGCACAGCCAAGGTAAAAGAGGGAGCGGCTGAACCAAGAGCATCTCCCAAAAGTGCTGCCTGCAGCCTCTGAGGAAGATTTATCTGCATATTCCATCAGCAAGGAGCTCACTGGAGCAGCAAACAGAGCCCAGTTAATTGGCATGTTCATGCAAGTGCAGGAGGATGAATTGCAACTTGCTTGACGTCAAATTTGGATGAAACAAGCAGCATGAAAGCCAGAAGGTGACCCGTGCCTTACCTCCACAGCCCATCTCATTAGAGGAAGGTTAAAGCCTGAATTTTAATGTTCATTAACTGTGCCCAGCGAGTTTGGAAACTGCAGACAGTAATTAAAATAGCCAGTTCTTGCTTCCAAAAACACAACACCTTTTTAACTCCAAAACCTGACAAAGACTTGGGGAACAAAGCCAACTCTACGAAAAAAGGCAAGTTTACACCCACCCAAAACCTGCCAACATCAACACAGGAAACAGGCTTTGTGTCATGCCCAGAAAACTCAAGTTGCACCAAAGTAAGCAGATTCCAGGGTATTTCTGCAGGCAAGGCAGCAAACTCTCTGGCAAATTCCCTGTCTCCAGCCACTTTGTGCCAGAGACTGTTCAACTGATTGCTCCGGAACAGCCAAGCCACAAAGTGCCAAGCATTAACCTGTAACAACTTTGGACACAAGCTGGTTATGAAAGCAGGGAGGGAGAGGGAGGGGTGGAAAAGAGCTTACCCAGGTCGATGTCTGTAAACCCCTCTGCATTGATGGCATCTGAGGTGTTCTTGTCTATGTTCTCCAGGCACAGGCTGGCCAGCTGAGGCTCATCAAACAGCCGGGCCTAGGCAGGAGAGAGCGTCAGTAACAGAAACACTATTTTAAAGTTTACACTAAGAACCCCCCCTTGCCCTGCCACAGCCCATCTTCATTAGCAATACCATGCCTGACTGCACCAGGAATCCACGGGGCCTTTCACAAGCAGTTAAGCATGACAAGGCAAACACTAGAAAATTCTGTGTTTGGCAGCAGCCCTGGTTCAGCTGTGCATGTCTTCAGGCACGTCTTTGTTTGAGCACGGCCTGGGTGCAGGCACTGATCGTGCTGTCTAGCACCATACTGGCCCTGTCAGCTGAGCACGGGCAGTTTTTACATCATTTTTCTACTTACAAGAAAGCTTTGCCCAGCGACTCCAGGCCTGCTTGCTCTAGGAATAATGCAGAGGCAGCTTATTCTGTAAGAACAGCCACGCTGATCTCACGTATTAGCAAAAAAGCTGTAGCAGCAGTGCCTGTGTGTCCTGGGGAGCCCTGCAGGGTACACAGCCTGCTTAGTGCATTTCCATGTTTTGCACAGAAACAGCTACTCTAATCCAGTTACCTTAAAGATTTTGTTCCAAAATAGGTTACTATTCCAAGCAAAGCCTGCACACAGCCTCCAGAGTTGCTCAGAATTTCTCTGCCCAACTTAGGTCTTGTAACAATTTTGCTGCAACTTCAGATCACCCTGGACTGCCAGGCGTTACCAGCCCTGTGCCCAGCGTAAGCAGAAATGGGGTGGAACACACAAAAATGACCTCAACAATCCAGTACTTTGGTTTTGTTGTTTAGGAAGCAGCTGCCTTGACATCACACCTAACAAGAATACACCGGGACTTGACCTCGCTGCCACAGGTAAGGTTTAACTCATGTTTTGGGCTGGGAATTCCATCACTCAGGAAGGAGGCACCTTCAAGCATCTTCTGCTTCACCCCTGCTTGTGGGGTGCAGAGCTCAGCCAGGCCAACCTTTGCGCTGAGACCTCAAGTGCAAGAAGCTGAAACAACAATTTCTCAGGGCCCAGGGAAACTTCAGCAGTTGTCACCTGCTCCAGGGGCTGGAGAGCTGCCAGTGCTGTTACACTCTTGGCATCAAGAGCTGTGACTGACTCAGACTTTACTACTGTAGTGGCTCTTTGGACACGTGAGGGCTTTCATTATGCTCACAGAGCTCTCCCCCACAGCAGCTCCAGGCAAGCTTTATTTCCTTGCTGATCAAAGTGACACTTGGATGTACGTCTGGCATGAAAGAGGATCACGGTTCACTACAAGGCCCAATCAATTAGGAAAGCTGTTTGCCTCTGATATTCTGCCACTGATATTTCTGCCACTGATCAGCAGTTGCTTGAGACAGACAGTGACACAGATGCTGGACCAGCAGATTGGGCAGACACACACAAAAGGAGGTTTGGGGCTCTACCTGGGATCTCAGGTCCATGGTCTTAAGGCTATTGGGCAATGCCTTGTACAAGATATATCTCAGGTCTGTAATTTACTGAGGAGGTTGTTGGTTTGATGCAGTGAAAGCAGAAAACAGGCAGATTTTCACACTGCAGGACCAGAAACAAGAGGGTTGTGAGAAGAGATCCTTTCAGTGAGGTGCAGTCATCACTGAGATCAGGCACATTTCTCAAACAACACCTGCCTCAAACATCTCAGACTTGATACAGAGCAACAGTGGACATAAAACTAGATGGGAATCACCAGTGGTAATTAATCAGAATGGACAAGCCACAAACAAAAGGAATCAGGAAAGCCTTTCCTCATCTGACATTTCACCTGCCTCAGTGGCACTGATTAGAGTACCAGGCAGTATTTTGGTTTTGGTACCTGAAACACAAGGATACCTTCCTCCTTTGCCAAAGAAGGACCTTTGTGACCTGTAAGGAAGTCACCATAAACCTAAATTACCTTGCCAAAAGCTACAAACTCAAGTGGAGAGACACAGGAAGCCACAACAAGTCTCTGCATAAGAAATGCCACCAAAAGCCAACGCCTCTGACCCATCACGAGGCAACGGCTAGCCTAAGATGCCTCCCCAAAACTTCAGCCTACAGGAAAGATCTGTTCCCAGCTCTTGGCTAACAGTTCCTGATCCTTCAGACTGCAGCTGCTGAACCCAAAGAACAGGAGAGCTGCAGCCAAGGAGTTGCAATTGTCCTACCATGCATCTGATGGGAGCACAGATTTGGCTGCCATTGCCCAATCAAGAGCCTTCAAGTCCTGAATCTGCCTCTGGGAAGTGCAGTGTGGATCCCCCCAAGTCTCAGGGACTGCCTCATCTGTTCATGGCACGTGGAAAAGGGCCAGCTTAAAGAGCATGTGTAAAGAAGGCCATGGAGTGTTGCAGCAGTAGCTGAACCCAAGCAGTGACAAGTGCCCACAAGAGCAGTGTGACACAGAACTACTTTGAGAACCTATCCAAAGATTTAAACTCAAAAAAAAAGAAAAATCCCAGCCTAATCCTCAGCAAAGAGCTCAGCAGTGACTGCTTCAGGCCAGCACTGCTTCAAAATCTGCAAAACTGCTGGTCTGGCCACTGCCACCCACGTGGTACCTACAGCCAGAGCCTGAGACACCTGTACTCCTGACAAGGGGGAAAAATCCAGCAGACAGGAATGCTGGGCAAGACAGGCAATCCCTCAGAGCCACAGGGACACCTCAGTGTGCTGGTCCCAACCCAATGCAGCTGGGAAACTCCTCTGCAGGGTCTGTTTAACATCAGACATCACAGCAGCTTTCCTGAGCTGGCTGATCAGAAATACCCCTGCAGAGCCAGAGCAGCCTGCCCATTCCCTCCCCATTCCCATTCCCATGGGAAAGAAACTCACACACAATGCCTGTGGGTTTCTTATTCCTACAGCACCCAGAGCAGGGTGTCCCTGGCAGTGCCAGACTCCACCACACAGGTGACAGCACTGTGGATGTCACCATCATGGCATCAGCTGTCCGAGAGAGTGGCAGGGACCAGAGAGAGAAGACAGGGCTGGGAAATGGAGAGGACAGTGATGCTCATTTAATCAACCTGGATGCAAAGTCTGATCTTTTCCAAACTAAGCAGAAGCTGTGAACACTGTCTCCTGCTTTGCTGCTTCAGGACTCAAATGGAAGGTGGAGGAGCCCAACCCTCAGAGACTGGATCAGACCCAGGGCCAAGGAACAGCTGCTCTGACACTCTGGGTCTGTGAGCCTTCAGTGCAGGAGGCAGAGCTGGAACAGGCTGAGGAAGAGAGCACCCTGCTCCTCTCCCAGGAAAATAAACAAAGCACTCATGAAAGAGTTTTCTTTCACCCCCACTTCAGGGAAAGTATTGCACAAAAGTCCTTCAAGGAATGGCTGAGCAGCCAGACACAGCACTGAGAGAAAGCTCAGCATTACCAGTCCTGATTCTGTAACACACGGAAATCCTCTCATTCCACTTTTCTTCTTGGTAGATGAAATCTTTCCACCCTGTTAACTCCATCCCCAGCTCACACTCTGGAAGCAACCACCTGCCACAGTGAAACAGAAAGATCTGAAACAGCAGCAACGTTTGCTGTATTTTATTGTTCCCTGTAAGAACCTGCTCGGCAGTGCTGGACTCCTGTGAGGAACAATTCAGAACGACCCAGAACTGCTCCACTTTGGATGACCAACTCTGTAACACCCAGAAAACTCCCATTTTCTGACTGTGCTGGACCTTGCTGAAGGCAGATGGTCACAAACTCACCTGAGTTAACAGCATGAATGCGTTGTCTGCTCGGAGGTTTTTTTTAAGAAACTCCACACAATGAGCTTCAAGGGCTGGAACTGCATATTTCTTAGCTGTGTAAAGTGTTGTCATAACAGTCTCTGGTCCGATCTGAACTTCGTCTGAATAAAGAAATCTGGAAACACGCAAACAAACATTGCTGTGGTGAATTAAGGTAACAGGGTAAAACCCCTGCAATTCAGAGAGAACATGTTTGTGCCTCTGCCCATCATCCTGGTCCATTTCCTCTACTGGGGAGATAGAAGGGTTTTCACATCCTTTCCACTGACTCTGCTTTACCAAGAAGAAGATTTTTTTCTTTCTTTTGTAACAGACATTTTACAGTACAACTTTTAACAGCTGGGATTTCCACTCAAGCAGCTCGAACTGCCTTGCATCCCACCACCAGTGAGCTCTCAGTCTGCCACTTACACCAGGCTAAAACAGTCTGGCCAAATGTACCCCTTAAAATTCGTATTTTTGTCTGTTCAGTTAGAATAGACAAGGACAAAAATTCAACCTTGCTTGCCTCCCTCAGAAGAGAAACTCCACTTTACAATACTAATTCAGAAGTGCTGAGAAGCACTCGGACATATCCATCCACTGCACACGAGGTGCTTTACCCACACTGCCCTTTCTCATCTCTTCACTTTATAGATTGGAACTGCTTCATTTCATGGCACAGATGTTTAAGTACAGCTCACCATGTAACTTCAGCATAAAGCAAGAGTTAATTGCAGTGAAAAACACGAACTGCCACGCTGCAGCAAAGCACCAGCCTTCACTGTTAGGCCAAAACAAGGAAGTAGATTCATGATCTGAAAAACAAAGGTCTTCCTAGGAAACCTGACTGAACCCCCTCATACCTGAACTCACTGACCAGAGCCAGCAGGAACCGAGAGGCNCCAGTGGAGCGTTTGCCAGTCAGGATCTCAAAGGCACAGAGCACAGAGATGTGTTATTGTGGTAACTGTGCTTGGCATTCCTATTCCACGGGATATTTTGGAAACTCCAGCAAGTTCTTGCTCTGCACTTGTCTGAAGGGCACACAGCAGCAGCAGGTTGTGTGGCTGCTGCTCCTGGAAGCTTCATGCAGCAGCAGGGCTCTCCCAGGGGGATGCCAGGCAGCATTCCCATCTGCAGCACAGGAACTGCTGCTGCTCCAGCTAGAGAGGACCAGGATGCCATTCAGGGAAGCATCAGCAGTGGGATCCACAGCAAGGGAAGCACTCTCGGTGCTGAAAGCAGGCTTTTGTGCTGCTCCAGGGCATTTGCCAATAGCAGCATCAGGCCACAGGTTCATCAATGCATTTTGCACACATCCCTCCCCAGCTCCATTAGCACTGAGCAATCCTTTCTATTCCAAGGTTAAAAAAACACAGTGGCTCTAAAAACAATTATTTGTTTACTGCAGTGACTGTGTCAGTATTACTGTTTACCACAGCCCAGTGTTTATTAAGAGGGACAACAAGAGAGGCTCAAACTGTGAAAAAGCCCAGTATCAATTTAAAAGAACATTTGGACTGTAACCCCAGACAATCAGAAGTGTTCTTATCTTTGGTTTAACATGAAAATAATAATAATAATAATAATAACAACAATAATAATAATAATAATAATGAAAAATAATTTCTTACACAATTACAGCAGACCTGTTAAAGGTCACTAGCCCACAAACTCCATCACAATCCAGCATCCAGATGGGACCTTCTGCAGAACATTCAGGATGGGCACTTTGTCCCTGGATAAGCTCCTGATCCTACAGCATTAGATCATGGCTTGGACCCAGTCCAGAGACATATGTAAGGATCAGCTGCCATTCCAGATCAGTGTTTGGAGGGACTGGTTTTGCTCCAGGAACTCATACCACATACTCGGTCAGCTTTCTCCTGGAAAGCAGCACCCAAACTTCCTCTGGCACATTTAAGCTCTGAGCATTTTAAAAGCAATTTAAAAGTTCAGTTCTAGATTTAAGCACCCAAGATGTCGCTGGACCATGGGCACAGCTACTGCAGCATAACTGCAAGCTCCGAGGCACTGAGGCAATCCATAAAAAAATATAAATATTTCTGTTGAAATCCACCTAAACACATCACTTTGTCTTTTGAAATGATGTGTCTCTTCTGAAATCCCTCTGTTTAATCAAGTGCTGAAATCTCAGCATTGTCAGGGAAACAACAGGATTTTTGCCTCTAATTCACTGGATATTTGGGCCTCACTAAGATTTAAAGATAGTTACAAGCTCTGCACTCCAGAGAGATCCACATGGCTGATAGGCACACACCAATTAGAGGGATTCCCCATGTGCTGGTGTCTGGTTTAAAGTGAGCCAAAGGGGAGGGGGCTCGGGGCTCCCAATTATTTCTGGCCTTCCATTCTAGCCCAGATCAATTTTAAAATATTCCAAGATAGCACAGGCGTGACCAAAGCACTTTCTGAAGGTAAAGCAAAAAGTGTGCCAGAGCTATATATAGTCACTGCTCCCTGTAGGAGGCAAGGGGGGAACATGTCAAGAGCACAGGACTGGAAACCCCTGGAAGTAGGTTACAGAAATCCTATAGAAACAGGACAATGACTTTCCAGCATCCATTCAGGATTGCTGCTGGATGCTGTACAGCACCAGCCGAGCTGAAAGGAATTGGTGAATAGGACGTTACAGCCTCTTCCTCCTCCTCCTCCAGCACACAGACTTGCAACACACACTGGAAATGTAAATTCAAATCCAGCTCTCCAAAAGAGGAATAAAACCCGCACAAACGGTGATACCACGTGGAATGGCTGACATTTATTACATAGCCCTGCTTACCTGTTACAACTTGCTCATAACCTAAACAAGCTCCAAGTATTTGTAAGTTACAGAGCTTTCAGAGGATCACTTTCCCCCTCCTCTCTCAAAGAGCATTTGGATGAAACCAAACCAATTAATGAATAAGAATCTATAAGACAATGCCCAGTATGATATATATATATATATATTTATGCAGTAGCTACACTACATTACTTACCCAGGAAAACAGGGATTTAACACCAGCATTTAACTTCCCTTGAACAGATCAAAGAGGCATTTTATTTTGGAAGTTAACAATCTCCACTCTACAAATACTTCCCTGCTTTCATTAAAAACACTTTTTTTTCTACACTAAATCTGTGCATCCCAGTTATCCCGTGCTTTAGAAGCAGCTTACTTGAGCAGAGCTAGGAAGGCAGCAGGCTCCACGTCAGGCAGCTCAATCTCTGTGGAGGTTGTGGCCATCCCACCATTAAACATCGCATCGAAGACAGCGCTGCCCACGGCCAGCACGAACCTAACGTGGAAAAAACAAACATGCAAATAAAATCTTATGTTAAATCGTATTTATACTCCAAAAAAATCCCAGGCTGGTTGCTAATCCACAAAGCCACCCTCAGGGAAAGCAAATCATTCGAGGAGTTAAAGCAAAAGTGTTTTGCAAGAGCAGGGAGG
This sequence comes from Platysteira castanea, assembly GCA_013397175.1. Taxonomy (NCBI): domain Eukaryota; kingdom Metazoa; phylum Chordata; class Aves; order Passeriformes; genus Platysteira; species Platysteira castanea. The sequence continues at coordinate 24,983 of VYXC01000839.1, read as the reverse complement.
GTCAGGCTTGCTGCTCTTGAACTGCAAAGCACCAAAGCTGCAAGGAACTTCCTTCGGAGCTGTATCCCGGGATACAGCACAGTAATGGTTTCCCAAAGGCCAGGTTTTGGGAATTATGGACTAGAATACACACGGCTGCTTTGCCAAGTCCCCGTAGGAGCCTATGTATCATCCCGAGGCTGAGAAACAAAGAAACAGCAAAGTTAAGGAGTCCAAGTTCATCCAGTAAACACAGCCCAAGTCTTGCTGCAATTCCCCACAGTCACCCACTGGAAATACTGATGGAAAACTTGTCACTGCACACTACCCATCCTCTTTCACAGACCTAGGCACACGTCTCTGATGATGGCAGAGCAAGACCCCAAAACACAAAACTGAAGCAGCAGCAGCACCGGGAGCTGCAGATCCCAACCCCTGGCACGGGAGCTGCCCTCCCCAGGCATGTTGCTGAGTCCTTCCATGGATAACCTGCTCTGGGCTTAGCCCAGAGGGAAGAACAAACCTCCCTCAGAGCAAACCAGCACGGTGAGGGCACATAAACCCTTCAGCACTGCTGGGAGCTTACGGGGTAATTACTGGCACAGAGAAGAACATTACCGGCTCTGTAAGACTGGAAGCAGGAACTTGCACAAAACAGGTTTGAGACCAAAAATTATATCCCAGCACTCCCATGCAAACAAGGGGATTCCCCCCGATAGACAACATCTCCTGTTTTAGGAGGAGGCCCAGGCCTGGGCTGCTGAGGGGCCTGTGTTTATTTAAGCTGCTGTACCTGCCTCAGGACTCAGAAAGCCATTCTGAGAACTTTCTTGTTCAAAAATGCAGAGATGAGCTTTAGCCATGAAGGATTCTGGTGTCTGCCAGCATGCAGCTCCCTGAAGTTAAACTGAAGGTCACAGCTCAGCAGTGTGGGGAAGCAGAGCAGCCCAGGCTGCAGGAGATGACTACAACCACTTCTCCACCAACTAGGAAAAGGAAAAAGCTGGAATATTTCAGGCTCTTGCTGCAGTGTTGTGATGCACACTTCCAGAGGAGCAGCAAGAACTGCAGGCAGAAATCCATACAAGGCAGCAGGCATGGGGCACAAACCTCTAGCCCAAGAAAAGTCCAGCACTAAGGGGGAATTTCAGTCAGATTTAGTAGGAAATGACCTTTTAAAAGCAGGGAATTTCCATTTAAACAATGTTTTCATTTTCTCGCTTTTCACTGCCCTCCCATCCAGAGGAGGCTTCCCAGGGATACAATGGAGTGGATCCATGGATGTGCCAGGCTCGTTTGCTGTGACGGAGTTTGGCTGACGAGCCGGCTTATTGTTCCTGATGGGCTCAGGGAGCTCGGGACAAACCACAGTGGTTACAAAAAAGTACACACATGCATATTTCTGTCAAACCATTCTCAAGAAAAATGTCAAGAACAAATAAAAACCTTCCTCACAATACCAGAATTGCCAGATGAAACAAAAATCCTTGTTCCTCCAAAAGCAGCGATGGTGGCAAAACAATCACTGTCTTTGTCTGATACTAAAAATTAACATATATTAATTGCACTCTCAAATTTTCATTCTCACAGCCAGCACAGTATAGGTCCTCAATGAGCAAGAGCTTTCAGAAGCTGTTTGAAAAGGGCATTCATTTAAAAAAACTCTCAAATGTTTGCTTCCATTTCAGTCGGGGACAAATCAGTCGGATTTTGTAAACTGCTGAGCCCTAATAGGATCCCGGGAGGTGCCAGAGAAACACAGGACTCCACATTTGAAGTTCTCTTAAAACGTTAAGAGAACATAATTAACATAAGAAAATCCCTCTCTCTCCAGTGTTTTCTTACTATTCCTAAAATGAACATTTAAAGCTGCTCTAAAGACACTCCAGGAAAAGCAGGGATCCACACCATTCCTCCCACACGATCCACCAGCTTTCCCCAACCATGCAGGTCTGCAGGGTTTGTTTCAGATGGGAAAATCCAACAGAAAATCCAACTTTCGTGGCCAGAACAGAGTGGACTACTGAAAGGAAGCAGAGAAATCAGCAGAAACAGAAGAACTAAGAAAGCAACACCTGATTTCTTCTAATTCCCTTTGCACCAGGAAGAGCCAAAGTAAACTGATTTTCAGCAATAAGAGTCACAGGAATTTCCTTGAGGTTAATAATTTGATTTGTCTTCAAAAGGATCCAAAGCTGACTCCACAGGCTGTTGAAGGCCTGCAAGAAAATGTCTTTCCTTCTGCTATTTTGCTTCCTACCACAACTTTCACTGCTTCATGTTCACCTTGGCACCTCCACTTGCCACCTGGCTTCATCTGCACACCCACCAGTGCTGCTCCCTTTCTAGGCACTGCAGTAACACCAATAATAAAAGAAACCACTCAAAACCCACAACTACCCCAGTGCTGCTGCACCCGCTCCCTCCTCCATCCGCACCACTGCGGAGAAACCTTAAAATATCTATTCCAGAAGAGCTGTCACAGGAACAGAGCAACACGTGACGTGCTGGAGCTCAGTGACACCGTAGGTGATGAGAAGCTGATGATGATGATGGTGTGCTGGCTGCAGAGGATGCAAACCCCAGGCGAAAGGAGCAGGAGGCAGGAGCAGCAGCCGTGGGACACCTTGGCACTCGATGCTGCAGTAACTATGAGTGAATACATGCCCAAGAAAAGACAGGATGGGCTCAGAAGAGACTCCTGGAAACAACAGCCAAAATCTTACTCAGGCTGTCCCCAGGCTGTAGATCTCCCAGGCTGGAGCACACGCAGGGCTGCATCCCCACACATTTGCCCTGCTCACGCTCAGGCTCTGTTTTCCGGCCAGTTAACAAGTTTAATTATGACACCCACGCAGCTCCTGGCTGATGAGGTTTAGACATTTCTAATCTCATTGATATTGTGCTCAATGAAGCAGATCTGGAAAAAGCCAAAAAACCCTTCCCTCTTACTGCTGGGTCTAATCAATGTGTTGACCTTGGCCACGCTGGCGCCGTGAAGCTTCAAGGCAGCTGCTCGGCCCAGCCTTGACGTTGAAAAATATTAAGGCCATCCCATCTTCTTCATTCAGCAGCAAGAGGGAACGAGCTCCAGGCTCAGACAGGGCCTGCTCCAGGGTAGGCAAGGAACTTTCACTGGGTCTGGAGCCTCCTCCAGGTGGAAAACACCTGATCTTCTCAGAGCTGCAGATGCTTGGACAAGTGACCCTTCTGTCAAACCCATTTACCCCTTTTATCTACAAACTGGGCTCTCACACACAAAATGAATGTTTGCTCTTAGTTTCTCTGTGAGGCTTCTTTTGTCTGTCTCTGCAGCTTGATACGAACTGCTGAGCCACAGAATCCCAGACTGGTTTGGGTGGGAAAGGACCTTAAAGCTCAATCCAGTGCCACCCCCTGCCATGGGCAGGGACACCTTCCACTATCCCATGGTGCTCCAAGCCCTGCCCAACCTTGTCTTGGACACTTCCACGGATCCAGGGGCAGCCACAGCTGCTTTGGGCAACTAGGGCCTCGCCACCCTCACAGGGAAGAATTCCTTCCTGATATCTAATCTAAATCTCCCCTCCTTTCAGATTAAGGCCATTAACTGAATTTGCCAGGCGCACTCAGAAACACACAGCTGAACCTACAGCTATGTCAGAAACCTCTCCTGGCACCAGCACCTGGGGACAACATCCCCTGTGCTCACTGGGAACACGCCACTTCATGACCTCAACCTACAAACCTTCCACATGCCCTCGGCTCCATCCTGGAGAAGCCTGACCAGGAACCACCTGCACCATCACTCCCAGCTCCCACAGGACTGCATCTCTCAGATTATTTGTGCTTCCCAGTCTGCTGCCAAAGCCATTCCTAGCACACCATGAAGTCCTATCAAGGATGACGGGTAAGATGCTGCAGACAACTCCTCAAGGCACCACGAGGAGCTAAGAACCCTACTTAGGAGTTGCTCCTCCTGCAGCCACGTTTGGTACCTGGCCTGGTCTGAAAATTTACACAATTAAACCAGACTGCAGAAATACTTACCTGGGACCTGTGCACTACTGTGCCAGCAGAGGTTTAGACTGGACATTAGGGAAAATTTCTTTACAGAAAAAGTTGTAAAGCTCTGGAACGGACTGCTCAGAGTGGTCATGGCATCATCATCTCTGGAAACATTCAAAAAATCCGTGGATGTGGCACCTGGGGACATGGTTCAGTGGTGAATGTGGTGGTGCTGGGCTGGTAGTTGGACTTGATGATCTTAAAAGGTTTTTTCCAACCTTAATAACGCTGTGATTTTATGATTTCAGACATCTGACAAAGCACCAACACCTGCCCTGGTCACTGCAGCAAAACAGCACCTCTCCAAATGAACCCATGGTTGTGTTGCAACTCAATTCCAACACAAAGTATCTTCTGCTGTTGAGCTGCTGTGGGAGAACTGAGCACAGAAGGGGTCTGGGTGGTTTTATTTTAAACCCTCTTATTTCTGAAATTACCACAGTACCTCATGAATCACCAGGATATCCCAACTGTAACATCACACAGACAAGTTTTACTAAAATCTCTAGAATCCTTAGGTGGGATGTCACACCATGACACACTCCATTCTATCTTTACCACCCAGAACACCAGATGAATTTCAGAGCAATTAAGCAGCATCTCGCCTTGGGGCCATTTTTTTTTTTTCAAAGCTTCATTTAATTTCCATTTATTTCTGGGCTGAACATCACCTGTCCCCACCCAGCAAGCCTAGTTCTCAGGACAGGAGCAAGCTTACCCAAATACTAATTAAAGCTTCAAATTATAAGAGAGCAAAGCTGACACCCTAAACACTCAAACCAGCCTAGAACAAGTGTGGTTTGTTTCTGAAAGTGAGAGAAAAGGGAGGAATCTGAAGGGGAGGCTTCCAGGAACACGAGCACTTAAGAGAAAAGCAGTAGTTCAAAACCATTTGGAGCAAGGCTCCCTTTGCCAACGATCACTTCCAGGTACACCAAGGAACCTCCCTCACCCAATTAAAGTTGGTTCAATTTCTGAGCTCTTCCTTGGGAGGCCCTTCCCAGGGTAGAGGGAAGAGGGTGGCACAAATGGATGCACTGGAGCTCCCCCAAGGAACCAGCCGAATGTCAGTCAGCCACATCAGATCCGGATCACCCAGGTGGAGGTGATTCCCAGCTCCTCAATTCCCAGCTCCTCTGAGCTGCAAATTCTTAAATGGCAGCTCAGCCTTAAGCATTAACTTCCATGGGTTACTCAGGCTAAGGTGTCATTCTCAACACAGCTCTTCCAGCTCTTTATGGTAGTGGACTAACCCCCAAAATACAGGGCTTTGGGAAAGATTCAATAAAAGTAGTTTTAAAATTCAAATGCTGTGCCCGAAATCTGGGTTCTCAAATCATTGTTCTTTCATTTCCATACCCAACGCTCTCACTGATTTTGGTGATCCCTGTCAGCAGGGATCAGGTGGCCTGGGAGAGTATTCCTCCTCTCCTCCACTTCCCACTAAACCAATGATTACTTCCAAGTGAGATCCAGGGATTTGGGTTTTCAATGCTGCGCCTGCTCCACTCACGCCATCCCTCTGGAAAAACCACCCTCACCCAAACCCTGGACCCATCCCAGGCTGGTGACCATGAGGAGAGGCATGACACTGACCCAAGGGCTGGGAGAGAGCTGGGGCAACACTGACTGACCACAGTCAGTGGGGGCTCAGGACGTGTCCCTGAGCAGGGGGTGAAATGTGGGGTGCAGTTATGTGACCCCCTTTTCTCTCCTCACAGGGGACGTGCAGCAGCCCAAACCCTGCACTCCTGTACCCCACTCGATGGCACATCACCCACTGAGGCTGCAGGAGAGCCCACAGCCCTCCCAGGGCCATCTCCGAGGGGCAGTTTTGGGGATGAGGGGCGATCCCTGAGGGAGAGTAAAGGGATCACCCCTGAAGAGGATGAGGGGCCATCCCTGAGGAACAGTTTTGAGGATAAGGAGACATTCCCTGAGCAGCAATCCCTGAGGGGCAGTTTTGAGGTATAAGGGAGCAATTCCCTGAGGAGAAACACGAGGGAGCAAAGGGAACAACCACTGAGAAGTAGTTTTGGGGGGATAAGGGAGTGATTTCCTGAGGAGCAACACAGAGGAGCGAGGAGAGCAATCTCTGATGGGAAGAGAGGGGGATGAGGAGGCAATTCCCCGAGGGAATAAGAGAGCAACTCCCTCAGGGGATAACGTGGGGGCAAGACGAGCAACCCTCGAAGGGCAATTTGGGGGATGAGAGGGTGATCCCTGACGGGAGAAGGAGCGATGCCTGAGGGGCACTTTTGCCAAATAAACGGGCGATTCCCTTTATCAGTGTGGGGGGCCTTAGGGGACGCCTCCAGGGCCCCACGACCCTCCCGAGGCCCGGGACCCGCGGCCACCCCGCAGGGCCATGGGGCTGGGTCCCCCCACACCCCACATGCCGCCCGCATTCCCGGCTCCCCACGCGTGGGACCCCCGCCCCACCTGTGCGCCGGGATGCGCTGGGAGCCGCGGCCCTTCCCCACCAGGAAGTGCACGTCGCTGAGCACCTCGTTGTTGAAGAGGAACGCGAACCGCTCCTGCACCGTCGGCTTCGTCGCCTGCCAGTTGTACACCGGCTCCCGCTGCAGCGCCCCGCCGGGACCGCCCGCCCCGCCGGCCGCCCCCGCCGCCCCCGC
>VYXC01000839.1:6228-18174 GCA_013397175.1 Platysteira castanea | reverse complement strand
AGAGCGGCGGAGGCGGTGGCGGGGCGGGGAGAGGGCGTGGGGCGACGGGCGGGGCCGGCACGGAGGGGGAGGATGGAGGGCGATGCGAGGGAGAGTGAGGGGGTGATCCCTGAGGGGGTGATTGCTGAGATGAGGGTCCGTCCCTGAGGGGCGCTTTTGGGGATGAGGGGGCGATCCCTGAGGGGCACTTTTGAGGGGAAGGGGGCATTTTCCTGCTGAGCAACATAGGGGAGCAATCCCTGAGGGGCAGTTTTGGGGCAAGAGGGAATGGGACCCTGAGGAACCAGTGTGGAGGAGTGAGAGGGGCAGTTTTGGTGGGCGATCCCTGGGGACAGTTTGGGGGATGAGGGGAGGATCCCTTAGGGACAGTAAGGGGATGATCGCTGAAGGGCTGGTCCATGAAAAGGATGGGGACTATCCCTGAGGAGCAGTTTGTGGGACGAAGGGGGCGACCCTTGAGGAGGTGAGGGTCAGTCCCTTGAGGGACGGTTTTGGGAATGAGGGTGTTATAAACGGAGTCAGAAACCTCTATGAAAAGGTTAACTCATTTATTCCTAATTGCAGCCGAAAACCAGAGACTCCTGGGCAGTCCAGGGTCTAACATGGCAAATCCCGGCAAAACCTATCCACACAACACCAAAACCTCCCTCCCTCTCCCTCTGCCCACACCGTAAAAGTTGTGTCTTTTCCCCAGAAAGCAGTCCCTTTATCCCCCCCAGAGGGATATTGCCCAACCCCCCGAGTCCAGATCCTTGCTCTTGGAAGCCAGTCATTTACTCCCGTTCAGCTTCTTGATGGTCCATAATTGTGGGCTGATTGTCCTGGGCGTTGCCTTGGGAAGCCTCTGCTGTTTCTTATCTGAAAATAAGAAACCCCAGCCCCGCTTCCCGTACATTCAAACGCTTTTAACAACTTAATAACTTTACATTACATTACTGGCCCAAGAAAGCCAAAATTGTCCGTAACAAGGGGATGATCCTTGAGGGGGAGTACAGGGATGATCCATGAGGGAGTGATCCCTGAAGATGATGAGGGGCCAAACCTGAGGGACAGTTTTGAGGATAAGGGAGCATTTCCCTAAGGAGCAACGTGGAGGGGGGCGGCAAGAGGAGCAGTCCTTGAGGGGCAATTTTGGGGATGAGGGGACGATCCCTAAGGAGTCTGAAGGCACATCCCTGAGGCGAAAGGGGCCATTTCTGAGGAGCAAGGAAAGGGGAATGATTCCCTGAGGAGCAATGACTGGGGGCAGGGGGTGAGGAAAGCAATCCCTGAGGGGCACTTTTGAGGGATAAGGGGATGGCTCCCCTAGGAACAGTGTGGGGGAGTGACAGAAGCAATCCCTGGGAACCAGTTCGGGAGATAATGGCGATTCCCTGAGGAGCAATGTGAAGGGGACAAAGGGAAGCAATCCCTGAGGGGCAATTCTGAGGGATAAGGAGAGCATCCTGTGAAAGGGGTCATTCTGAGGAAGATGAGGGATGAGGGAGCCCAGAGAGCAGTTTGTGAAGGGATGAGAAATGGGGGTGCAATTCACAGAGAGGAGGTTGGGAGTTAAGAGGCTGAAGGGGGTCAGTGCTGGGGGTGAGGAGCCAGGGAGGTTTGGGCTGCATGGAGTGAAGGTGAAGTGCGGGTTTTCCCTTCATGCTCTCCCGCACCAGCCATTCCTCTGCAGTAGACCCAGGCCTCAGCCATCCCCAGAGCCCTGCTGTGTGCCCAGCAATTCCTCACAGTAATCAGCTCGGAGTTACTGGCTGCTGCTGCTGACACAGGCCTGTGTCACCATGGGACACCACATTACCAGGCCCACCACAGGCACTACCCGGCACACACCACAGAGCCACAGCACCCTGATCCCGCACCTGGTCGTGCCCTGCTGCTCCTGACACCCTGCTGGACCTGCCCGGCCAGAAACCACTGGCCATGTTGTCCCCAGCGATGGCATCTCCTCGCCAGGCAGCGCGAGGTGGAGATGGCGCGGGGGCAGGAGCCGGCTGCAAAGCAGAAGATTAATTAAGAGGCTGTGCCACTGCCTCGCTGTGATCTCAGTAACTGAACCGTTAAAGTGATTTATTCTTCGCAGGGTAATTACATTCCCCCTCTCTCTGTTATCCATCCCCTGATCTGTGCTGCACACACATCCAGTCAGGAGCAGGCGTGTGGTCCGTGAGTCGATGTGTCAGGGGGGAGACGGCCTGGCTGCCCCTTCTGCTTCCTGTGCCTTGGTGTTACAGCTTCTGTAACACACAGAGACGTGCTGTTTGTATGGATTGTGTGCTGTTTGTATGGATTTTGGGCTGTTTGTATGGATTCAGTGCTTCCAGACCCTCACACAACTCCGGGATCTCCCCATGAACCACTACGGCCAGACACAGCAGTGCTGCTGCACCACTAATTTTGACTGAGAGCTTCCAACCTGGCTTTGTATCGTGTTATCAATACCCGTTTCTGCTGCATTCTGTGCTGTTGAGCTTTTTGCTGCATTTTTAAAGCTGCTTTTCACATGGACAAGTTTGGGAAACTCCCGTGCAGGACTCCCGTCCTAACAATCCCTGTACAGGCATGAATGAGTATGAGCCTTTAGATCCAGAGAACCACAGAACCAAAGAATCATTAATACTGGAAAATATTTTTAAGATCAAGTCCAGCTGTTACCCCAGCACCACCACCACCATGTTCATCACTAAACCATGTCCCCACATGGGTTTTTTTAACACTTCCAGGACTGGAAACACAGCATTTTAGAGTATTAAAAAATAGTGCTTTTCAGAGGAACAGTCCTTTTTCCTGTGAAATCTTTCATTTGTTACTAATAACCAGGCATTCAATACAGCTTTATTCTCTCTTGAAACGCTGCATCCTTTGCTCTTTCACACCATTNACTCCCGTCCTAACAATCCCTGTACAGGCAGGAATGAGTAGGAGCCTTTAGAACCAGAGAACCACAGAACCAAAGAATCATTAATACTGGAAAATATTTTTAAGATCAAGTCCAGCTGTTACCCCAGCACCACCACCACCATGTTCATCACTAAACCATGTCCCCACATGGGTTTTTTTAACACTTCCAGGACTGGAAACACAGCATTTTAGAGTATTAAAAAATAGTGCTTTTCAGAGGAACAGTCCTTTTTCCTGTGAAATCTTTCATTTGTTACTAATAACCAGGCATTCAATACAGCTTTATTCTCTCTTGAAACGCTGCATCCTTTGCTCTTTCACACCATTTGCTCGGCACATCACTCCCCCCTCTCTGGCCCGGCTGCTTTCACACGGATGAGCGTCACGCTTTTCCCCCGGGGCCGTGCAGCCTGGCCGCCCGCCCGCGCCCTGCTCAGGCCTGTCCTGCTTGCGGATGCTCCTTTCGGGCCAGAAACATTAGAGGGAGCTGGAGACTCGCTGTGCCAGGCTGGATGGTTGGACACGGCTGGTGGCTGGCAGGAACGGCCTGGAGGCGCGTCCCAAGGGCCGGGGGGCACTGGCTGTGTGGTCCCGCACCTCTCCAGCTCCAGGAGTGCTGCAGGAGCGCCACTGAGGGGCTCCTGCCCTGCCTGGGAGCTGCAGGATCATCCAGCCCAGCCCATGCTGGTGGTGGAAGCTGAGGCTTCTTCACCATAGCTCCCAAATCCCAGCAAATTCATCCTCGAGACACTGTGGTGCCTCCAAGGGGTCAGTGTGCGTGCCAGGGGGGACAGGCGCTTCTCCATCACATGGGGAGGGGATTGTGCTCCCATTCAACCCTCCTCATCTTCCAGCACCACCAGCCTGCTCAGTGCTGTGCTCACCGTGCCAGCCCTGCCATGCTGCAGCAAACAGATCCTGGTTATTCAGCCCGTGATGAGCTAAATAAGGGTGATTTGTGTTGTGGCAGGAGCCAGAGGCTTAATTCGGGACCAGTGTAAGGAAACACAGCCATGGAAATAAGGGATAATGGGATAAAGGGGTCTGTGTGGGACACTCGCCATGGTGCTGGGGGGGGGTTTGCTGCAGCGACCCAGCACCAACACCACGGTGATCAGTGGTGTGTGATACCAGAGAAATACAAAGATGAGTGTCATACAGGAGACCTTACCATCCCAAAAATAAACCTGGGAACAAACACTCCTATAAAAGGCCCGGCGTCATTATTTCTGGGTCTGGTAGCCAGCAGATTCCTTCAGAGATCAGGCACTGGGCTAAGGCAGCGCTGTTTTAGCTGAGGCATTCACAGGGGGAACAAAAGCCTCACCCCGGCAGTAACGCTGGGCAGGGAAATCGCTGGGGTTCAGCTGGTGGGATGAAGGCTGACCCCATCCAGGGCTGGACATGAACGCTCTCACAAGGCTACGAGCAACTGGAATGAAACCAGTGGGACCGGAGTGCTCAGAGTTGGATAGCAGAAAACATCTGGCCTTTCTTCACCTCGTGGGGGCAGGAAAATACATCTAGAATGTGTGCTCCAAGCAAAAGCTGGAAATGTGTGTTCCAAGCAAAAGCCAGGCAGAGGCAGCTTTGCCCTGGCTGAGCAGCTCACCTCAAAGGAGGCGTTTCAGGATGTAGGGAAGCTCCAAGGAAGACTGCATAGCAAAGACAGAGACATCCTGGGTGTGAGCCAGAGGAGGGCAAAGGGGGACCTGCCAAGCCCTGTGCCTGAGCACCAAGCCCTGATCTAAACCTCCAGCCAGGTGGAGTGGAGGTGAAGATGAAGGTGACTCACGAGGCCCAGGGCCTGCTCCAGCCATGGGCAGAGCTCTCCTGGGTTTGGGAAAACCTGACCCCGCTCCGCTCCCGCTGACCGACCACAGCTCCCATTGCCTGTGCAATTCCACCCAGAGCTGGAATCCTGTGGGAAAGCCAGACCTGCACCCCATGGCTCTCCAAACGCCACATTTCACCATCCAAAATCGCAAACAAGGCTGACCAAGGTCTTTTCCAGACAGCGGAGGAAACGGACATGCCATGCTGTGCTCGTGCCACTGAGGCTCCCAGTGCAGAGAGACCAGCCCCAGGAAACACAGGACAGGGCAGGGCAGGGCCCGTGTGCTGGGCTCTGCTGGGGCACACATCACTCACTCCCTGAGGTGACTTCAGAGGGAGAACCTGCTCACACACCAGTCAGAAACCCATTCTACCAAAAAACCACCCCAGACTGGTTTGTTTGGGTTCCCCAGGTAGGAAACATGATTCTCTGCAAAATGCACAGGAGTTCTTTCATTCTCTGCCTCATCCCAGAAAATATTTTAAAAGAAAAAATAAAAGGGAAAATAAATCTATTTTTGATCCGAAACAGCTGTTTTGCATCAAAACACACTTCACACCTTCCACTCCACATTGCCCAGTGCAGGTTTGGGGTTCACTGATGGTTCAGAAGAGCAGCCTGGTCTGAGGGAATGCATGTTCCTCACTCCAGGGTTGTTTTTTGGGCAGATATTGAATCAAAATGTTGGCTCATCACCCAGATAATCATCTGTCACCAGCAGAGCCAGGCTCAGACCCAAAATACTGAGGACACTTCATCTTTGCTCCTGCCCAGCTGCCTCAGTACCCTGGGCTGAAGACAGATGTGACCCCACCGGCCACCCCAGCACTGCGGCCACTCAGATCCGACCATGACCTGATGGCTCCCTTAAATCCTGAAAACAGGCAGACTGGCACAAGCCACCACATCCCCCAAAAAGCCTGCCTGACCCCCTGCGTCAGCCAGGCCACCCCGGAGGCTCTGCAGTGGCCCCTTCACCCTGGGCCAGCGTGCACCCAGAGCCATGGGCACTGCTCCTGCTGCGGGGCTTTTCTCCAATGCAAATCCACGCCGGGGTATTTATAACGCCCTTATCCCGGCGCAGCCTATTTTGGGCTGATGCTCAGGCACCAGAGCAGCACAGGTTATTTTAACCCAGCGCTGGGTTATTTTCGGAGCTGCCCTTCTCTGCACGTGCTCAGGAATGGTTTCCAACTACCCGGCGCTTTCTGGGGTTGGGGAAACTGGGCAAGGGGGAGAAGAGGGACCATGCGAAGGAATTTCAGAGATTAAAAGTTAAACCAGCCTCTGCAGCAAAGCTGCCTCTGACACACCTGTCTGGAGTCTTGGAAGGAGGATTGTCTGCAGGATAGCCCACGAGCAAAGGGCAGGAGAGGAAAGATTTCTGGAGCGCATAGCTGAGGGCCCAGTGATGGTGAAACAATATGCAGGAGATGAAGAAGAGCCAAGAGCTTGATGCTCCTAAAATGTCCAGGGTCACCAGCTGGTGGCCTGAGGCCCAGGAGGGAGTGACTGACGGCTTTGTTCAACAGAGGCAGGAACAGCACCATGGGATGGGACACGCTCCTCATCCTCTGCATGCAGGGAGCCCCAGCTCTGTTCTCACCACATGCCATCCTGGAACAGCCAGGGAAGGGAGACTTCTGGAGCCATCCTGTCCGAATCCAGATGCTGCAAGAAGCAGCTGCAGCATTTAGCAAGCAGTGAGCCTGGATTCTCAGCAGTGTTGCAGTGGGGCTCTCTCAGCTCCGAGCTGGGAGCAGCGGCTGGTCCACGACAGTGCCCACAGCCCATTCCCCAAACCAGGGGTGCCATGGATGGGGTTCTGCCAGGGCAACACATCATGGCAATAGCATGCAGAGGGATCCAGCTCCATCCCCCAGCACAGCAGCAGGGCCGGAGAAGTCCGGATTTTTAATTTTTTTTTTTAATTCCACAAGGTCTTGACTCGTCCACGTAAAAAAGCTCAGCAGGGCCTCTACAGCCCTTTCCCACACCCTGATCTCCAGCCTCCAGTCCCCACTACCTTCCCTATCCCACCACACCTTCCTCTTGCCTCAGTCGACAGTGCTGCCGGATTTTTAATGGAGGAGTCGGGGGGATGTGCCAGGGGTGTCTCTGGGGTGGCAGGGCAGTGCCAAGGCAGGGTGCAGCTGTCAGGGAGCACAGCCCTGCCCCGTGACCTCCAGCTCCCATTGGGATTCAGCAGATCACACCATCCCGCTGGGAAAAGTGAGTCAGGGCCTGAGCTGCTGCCAGCCCCTATTCCTGGATCCCACCCCAGCCACACTCCCAGCCCCCACGGGGCAGCAGCAGGCTGGGAAGGAGCAAGTGAAAATTGGGAAGGAGTATGGTAGAAAGACCCCCTGGATGGAGTGCCACCCACCCCCCAACTTGCCCAAATGCCCCCCAGCTTGCCCCACCTGCCACAGCCACCTGCCCACCACATAGGTCTCAATGCATTTTTATTAAATTCTTACAAAACAGAATACAAAATTCTGGCATCAACAATTGTTATAAAGGAAAACTTCAATTCAGCTGTATCAGGTCACCTGGTACATACAGTAAAGTGCTTCTTTTTGTGTGGGTTTTTTTTCCTTTTTTGTTTTTGTTTTTTTTGTCTTTTTTTTTTTGTTTGTTTTTTGTTTTTTTTATATTTTCATTTTTATTTCCCAGCCAGCCCCCGAGCAGAGGCCGCTGTTGCACAAACCAACAGTGCGTTAACGTGACTCTTGTCGAACCAGCTTTGGCAGTCTTCATCAATTGTAAAGTGGAGAAAGTTTCTCCTGGTTTGATAAAAAAGAGTTAGCTTCACAGTAAACGTTTCTAACCAGTTCTAAGTCGAGTTAGTTGGCTGGAGGAAGGGTGGGGGGGAAGGAGAGGAAGCGAAAACACTTAACATTTCCAGCTTAAAATAAAAAAAATTTTGAAGTTGGTTTCCAAGATAGATGCTCTATGGGGGGGAAAGCTTGGAAAGAGGAAGAGGAGGAAGAAGGGTGTTGGCGAGAGGGGGTCGCTGGTGCTGGACCACGGGAGCATCTGTCTGGAAACCGCCCCGGGAGCGGCGCTGGGGAGGGCACAAGGCCCTGGCACAAGGGTGGCCCCAGCCATCCCAGCCTGAGCCTGCCCTGCCCGGGCACCTGTGGGTGCCCAGCACTGCCACGAGCCAGGCTGGAGGATTTCCAGAGTCGATCCCTGGCTCTAGAGGCATTAAAGATTCTCTACCAATGCACAGACCTGGCCGTGGGTCACCTCTGAGAGCCACGCCAGGAGCGCCGGGTCCAAACCAAACCCCCACCCAAAATGCAAAGTCGAACCCAGGCCGGGCTCGGATGCTCCCGGCGCATCCTCCAACTCCCACAGCATCTTCTGGCTGCACATCCCCAGCCAAGGACACCCATGGGCCACGTCAGGGTCACCCAGGCCTTCCCCAGAGTGTGTGGTGTATTTATAGATATATAGATATAAAAGAGATCGCTCTTACGCGTGGGGGAAAAGGGGAAACTCAGCTTGCCAACAAAAGCAGCACGGGGGACAGATAAATTTTGGAGACGTCCCCCTGCCATCCCCTTCCCGTGATTTTTTTTGTTTTTTAAAAAAAGGCTGCGGCGTGCAGCATCAACGATAGCTTCACAATACCAGCTCAAGGCATCGCGTACTGTACATCATTCAAGTATTTCTTAATATAAGACAACAAGGAATTATCCACAACTGATAAAACAAAATAAGCTATAAAAAGTAACAATGTACAATCAAGATGGATTTTTTTCTTTCTGTTAAAGGAGGCCTCTCCAGGGTGTCCCGGTGCCTGGGGGGTGGGGTCTCCCCTCATCACTGCCTTGCTCCCCCCCACCCGGTGCAGTGGGACCGGGGGCACACGGGGGAGAGGGAGATCTCAAGTGCGAGGCAGTTTTGGGAGTGGGATGGGGATGGAGTCACCCTCCCTGACCCCCCTGTGTCAGCAGAAAGGCTGGGAAGGGTGAGAGAAGACAGCCCCTGCCCTAAACTCCATCAACACCCGAGATCATCATCTCCCAAGATAACTCACACACACCTCCCTGAAACAAAAAACAACATATATTGCATAGTATTGCTGTCAGCAGTCTTAAAATAAAAAGGAGAACTTTCTTTTTTTTTTCCAGAGATAGCGACTGTCCTCAGCTGAAGACCCAGGGAAGTTTGTTCCCCAGCTCAGAGCTCCCAAACCCTCACCTGTGCACGTGAAAGGCCGAGGCTGCTTTTGCAAAATATAAAGCTCAAAGCACTGAGTTGGAAAGGACAGGAGGTGGCTATGAAGGGGGCACTGCCCTCCCAGCGGGATGGGGGCTGGCAGCGGGCACAGCTTGGTGGCACCACCCAAGGCAGAGCCTGTGGCAGGGGGATCTGGAGGCCAGTCTGGTCCCAAGCACGGGCACCGCTCGCCTGGACAGACCCAGAAACCAGCCCAGGGCCTCATCCCGACTCAGCATCCCGAGTCCTTCCCACCCCGAAGCCAACTCTGAGGGAAGGACAATGCCAGGCACACCCGAACACAGCGAGCAGGGATGCACACGCATGAACACACAGCAGCGCTCGCTGGCCGCTGAGCACCCTGCTGCCCTGACCCAAACCTCCCAGCCCCACAGCCCGAGCTGTCCCCAGGCTGCTCCCCCCATGCTGTGGCCCCTGGGTGCTGCCACCAGCCTGGCTGCTCACCCACTGGCATTGCTGGGGCACTGGGCACCCTCTGTGCCCCCGACCCTCCTGCCACGGCAGCCTCGGGGCCAGCCCGAAGCCACGGCAGGTGTCACTGTCCCGCAGCAGGTCCCGGTGCTCTTTAAGGGGGTCCCTGCTTTCCACAGAGCACACAGTTCCCAGAGGGTGTTCCCGGCTGCTCTGGCCACCCTGAACACCTCATCCCCCTTTGCACCTCCACAAGGGCACAGCCACCAGCCCTTCCAAAAACCGGGGTGCAACACCTGACCTGGCACAAGAGCACAGCCCTGGATGCCCACGCACGCCCTGGGGAGCCGCCAGCTGGAGCGTGGGAGGAAAGGAAGACATTTCTCCGTGCCCTGTAGAGAAGCACAGCTGGCAGTTTAAAACCGACAATAATTAAAAAAAAAAAAAAGAAAAAAAGAAATGGCAAAAAGAAAAGAAAAGGGGGTGAATAGCTTATTCTGGAAGCAGGATGCTGAGGAGAGAGGGGGGCTCGGTGGGTCAGGCGCTGCTCCCTCGCTGGCACCGTCTCTCCCCAGCCCGAGTGGTTCCCTGCACAACAGCCACCGTGTCCCCCTGGAGCAGAGCTGGGGACACCCCCGAGCACGGGACAGAGGGGCTCCCTGCATCCAACACACCCGGGAGGTGCTCCCCAGACCCCCAGGAAGGGGTTTTTGTGAGATCTACCCCAACATCGGAGAGAAACCTGCAGCTCCGAGGGGAGGGACAAGGTTAAAACGCAACTCCCGTTGTTGAAAACGCGACCGAGGGTCTTTTGTTCACAGTATGAAATGAGCTGAAATCGTCAAAGCAGCCGCGGATACAAAGAGTCCTTTGGTGTCGGGGAGGGGGAAAAATGTCAGAGGAGAAACCAAGAGTCGGGAAACAAAAGTCCGTGTGTCTGTCAGATGTCCTTGAGTGTGCCCTGGGTGAAGCAACCTCACGCTTGATTTAATACCTTAAAAAAAAAAAGAGATCTTAAACAAACCCTCCCACCCCCAGACCTACAAGATCAGCAAAACCTTGGAAACCAGCCACAGGGACGAGTCCTGATCTTGTCACTAGCCAGAAATGGTGGGGTTGGGGCGGAAAGGGGAAGAAAGAAAGGAGGAGAAGGGGGGGACATGGGGTACAGCAGGTACGAGGGGCACCACTCAGGCTTGGTCGGCCACCAGGACCAGCGGGGCCACCAGGTGCTGCCCGGAGGCCACTGCCTTGGCCAGGCTGCTCTTCTGCCGCCGCTTGGCCAGCTTGGACTCGGAGGGGGGGGAGAGCTGCATGGCCCGTGAGGTAGCTTTGATGATGATGGGTCGTGCTTCCTCCTCCGCCTCTTCCTCCTCGTCCTCGTCGTGCCGCGTCAGCTGGCGGTTGACAGCGATGGCCTCGGCGGCAAAGGAGGTGAGCTCTTTGGCACTGCTGTTCCTGCAGGGGAGGCACGGGCTCAGGAGGGGTGTGGGGGGCTGGAGGGTGGTCGGGGTCAAATATCCGTGCGTCCCTCCTCACAGGCTGGCCACGCCAGACTGGTCAGACACCAAAAATATGGCCCAAACCCAAAGTGGCAGGGCTGCTCAGACAGAGTTGTGGCAGAGCCCCCAAAAAGCAGAAGGAATGGACAGTAGTGTTGAGGAGTGGAGTCAGGATTCAGGGGGTGTCCCAGACTCACCTCTGCAGGATGATGGGGGTTGGCAGGGTGTTATCCGGGGCACACTGCAACAAAATGCAGCCAGTCAGAGCCAGGAGCTGTGCAGAGGGGTGTTCCCCACCCTGGCTTTGGGGAGCAGACAGCAGGGAGGGGACATCAACACTCACCCCCTGCACCCAGGGGTGCTCCAGGACCTGGGCTGCGCTCAGCCGCTTCTTGGCATCTCTCACCAGCAGCTTGGAAATGAGGTCTTTGGCTCCAAAGGAGATGTGTGCCCAGTCCTTGTCGGGAAACTCGTACTTCCCCTCCTGGATACTCTCAAAGAGCATGTTCTGAGCAGGGGGAGAAGTAACAGGGGCTCAGCCAGGAGTGCTGCAGCCAAACTGGGGTGGGTTTGGGCGCTGCCGGGGTCCCCACGCACCTGGCAGGTGTGGCACGCCTCGCCCCGGTCCCAGCCGCAGTCGGAGCCGCAGTGGCCCACAAAGGGGGGGTACCCGCTCAGCATGATGTACAGGATGACACCCAGGCTCCACAGGTCACAGCGCTTGTCGTAGATGGAGGCCTCCTCGTTGAAGGCTTCCACCACCTCCGGGGCCATGTACTCGGCTGAGCCACACTGCGGGGACAGGCGGGGTGAGCCCCGAGGGGCAGGGACCGATGGGGCAGGGGACACTGGGAGGGTCCTGCCACATCTACGGGGCTGCGCTCTGAAGATGCAAACCTCCCCAGGTTTGCTCCCACCACATCACCCTGTTGGGTTTCCCACCACAGGGGATGCCACAGACGCACCTCTTTGGGGTCACCCAACAGCAGCTGCCACCCCGAGGGGGAAAAAAGTAAAGCCTAAAGGGTGCAACCCCCACGGCGCAGG
>VYXC01000837.1:3538-17059 GCA_013397175.1 Platysteira castanea | reverse complement strand
ACCGAGCGCGCTGCTCGCCCTGTGCCGCCCCGCCGAGCCCCGGCACTACTCGGTGCCCAGAGCCGCGGGGCTGCTCTCCGGCCTGTGCTGCTCGCCGTACACCAGCCGCTCCGCCGCTGACGGCTCTGCCGAACCCGATCTCGCTGTGCTGCTGCCCAGCTCGGCCCGCCCGCCCTCGGGGCTCCGCACCGCGGTGAGTACCGGGGCCGCCCCAGGGGCTTGGGCTACTCCCTGTGGGACTCGGCAGGGTTCTTGTTCCCACCGCAGGTACCGGGGCCCCCTCAGCCCCGCGGTGCTCTGCAGCAGGGGCGGGGTCCCCACCCTGGCAGGCATCAGGCAAGCTGAGGGCTCCCCATCTCTGCGCTGCCACAGACCCCACTCCCTGTGACGGTGTCTCCCGCAGGCGCTGTGTGTGACGGAGATGGCCACCGGGCCACCAGGAGCTGCCAGGAGCCCACGACACTCTCCGGTGTAAGGCTGTGTCCTTGTGCCCCACAGAGCATGTGGATTCCTGAGCCAGTGCTGGTGGCTCTGGGGTGACAATAAACATGCTTGGGATGGCTGTGTCCTGTCTGTCCTTAGGTAGGGAGGTGGGGTGGGGGAGCCCACCCAGATCTGGGGAGCTCTGGGCTGCTGAGCCCCCCACTCTCCCCTGTGGTGCTGAGGCTGCTCAGATACCCAGCAGGACAAAATCCCTGAGGCTCAAGGACAGCCCAACGCCTGTGGGGGCTGCAGGGCACGGTGCAGGGACAGCAGGGGCCGAGGGGCTGTGCTGAACAGCAAGTGACTGCAGGCAGGGGGTCCCCGTCCCTGTCTCCCCCCAAACAGAAAGGCCCTGCTCCCCCTTGTGCTGCAGGAGACCTGGCACAGCCTCTGCCCAGCCCTGGGGCAGCTCCGGCAGCAGGATACAGGCTTGCTGATGAGAGTGGGGTGGCAGCAGCCCCCCCAACACCAGCTGTTCCCTGGCACCCCTGAACAGGTGCCTGGGGTGGCCGCCTCCTCCAGGAGCACAGCCCCCAGTCTGGCCACAGTCCCCATCCCGGTGCGGGTGCCCAGGGCCCTGCCTGGCCCCAGTGGCTACCACCCCCATTAAGACAGAAGCCAGCGAGTCCCCCTATCCGGCAGCACCCCCGGCTGCAGCTCTGACACACCATGCACCCGACCTGCTGTGCTGTCCTTGGCACAGCCCAGCCCAGGCGGAGGCTGCTGCTGCTGCTGGTGCCTGCCCGGGGACCTCTGGGCACTGGGGCCACCAGCTGCTGCAGGGGACACAGCCCAGGGCCCCCAGCACGGAGGAGGTCAGCACAGCACGGTAAGACCCTGCTGCAGCCTGACTCCACCCCCAGTCCTGGTGTTGAGCTCCTGCCTGGAGCCACTGTGAGGAGCCGGGGGTGCCCCCAGTCCTGCTCAGGGCAGGGGCTGGCGGGGTCTGGGCCAGATCTGTTGCTCTCCTCAGCAGGGTCGTGGCTGCTCTTCCAGGCTCCAGGGAACGCCAGGCACTCTGCAGTCTGCATCCGAGGGGGTGCTGCGGGATGGGTGCAGGAACCAGTCTTGATCTTCTGTGCCTGGAGGGGGGAAAATAACACCAAAAAACCAAAGAAAGAGCACACAACCAACAAACCATGGAAACCAAACAGTCACAAACTTAAAATTCAGGCCCTTTCCCCTGGTCCTCTCCCCATTTTAACTCTACACTCAGTTGTGCCCGGGGACTCATGGGTTGTCAGTAAACAGCTGACCAGGAGCGCCCAGAGGCACTGGGAGAAAGGAACATCATCTGCCAAAGTTTCCAGAGTAAACTCAGCAGCAGCTCTCGAGGCCCTGCGGAACAGCACCTCCACTGCACAGAAGGCTAACCAGAGCAGCCCAGCAAGAGCAGCAATAAAATGCTTCTGTCATTTTTTAATAACAAGAGGTTTTGCCTGTGTCCTGGAGGTGACTGGGCAGCACACGTCACCGAGGCTGAGCTGTTTGTCCTCGAGGACAAACTCCTGCAGTGCCCATGGGAGGGGGAATTTGTGCACACAGCTGGCAGAGCCCAGGCAGGGGCCAGCAGCTCTGAGCCCTGGCTGCTCTGGGGCTGAGGAGCCACCGTGCCAGCCCCAGCGCTGGCGCTGCAGGGAGGCAGGGGGAGCGTGGTGCACCCGCTCAGTACCAGCGCAGTGGGGCTGCAGCACATGTTCCCTATGCCCCCTTTCTATCTGCGCTCAAGCTCCAAAAAGACCAATGCACAACTCTTCAACATTTTATTAATGATCAGCAACAAAAGTTTACAAGAAAGAGGACACCAGACACAGCCTGGAAGGACCATCTGGCACAGTGCAGTGAGCTGCTCAGGATACCCACCACAGTATCCTGGAATGTAAGAGGCATTTACAGCATTCACAGCTCAGGACCCATCCTCCCAGCCATGCACCTCTCCGTAGAGGCAAGCAGGCATGCTGCATGTCAGTCATCAGAAAACAACCCTAAAACTTCACGTGGCCAGGTCCCGCCCTCAGGTAAGCCATCGGGCACAAGGTGGGCTCTGGCAGCAGCAGCAAGTGGGGCTCTGAGCAGTCCACACAAGGCATCGGGTCCTGCTGCCTCGCAAATGGAAGAGCCTTTGGGAAAAGGCCCCAGGATTCCTATGCCTCGTGTGGAGAAATGCCTCAACCCAGCATCTCAGCACCACCTGCCCCTTCAGCAGCTGCCACCTGCAGCCTGTCACTGGGGCAGCAAAGGATTTGCCTTTATCCAGCTCCACCAGAGTACCTCTGGGTCTGTGCAGGGGCAGGAGCTGAGGAAAGGCACCACAGTGAACCTCAGAGCCCAGCACCTCTGGCAGCCAGCCCCTTGCTCCTAAGCAGAAGCTGCAGGAGGAGCCACAGGAGCCCTCTCTTGTCCCCGAGACTGCTCGCTGTCTGTCCAGCCACCCACACCACTGCCCAAGGGCCTGCTCTGGAATGCAGACCCCGGTCAGTCCAGCAGAGTCTGGCAGGGCAAGGGGGCATGGGCAGCTCCTCCACTCCCCTCCTACTAAGAGCCAGAAATGGCAGAAGGTAAAAGCACATCGACATGTTAAAACATTAGTTATAATTAAAACCGTTTTTTTGTCAAATCTCCTCCTGGGAAAGGGGTCGGGGACTGATTAACGGAGATAAAACTAGGCAGCGGAATCCCAACTCGTTATGTCTGCATAATTAGTGCAGGAGGAGCTAGGACAGCAGAGGGTAGGACAGCACACCCTGCGTGCCAGCAGTGCTGCCCCCCTTCAGGGGCCCTTTCCTGAGGAGCTGCTGCCCTCCCGCAGGGCCAAGCAGCAGCGCTCTGTGGCCCGCGCACCCACGCTCTGCGCTCTAGTGCTTCTCCTCCTCCAGCCTCCTCATGGCCTCCAGCACGGCCAGCTCCTTCGCTTCCTTCTTCTGGTTGCGAGCTTCAAACTCCAGCCTGCAAAAGTCACACAATGCCGTGAGAGTCTCATGCGTCCACACTTCCTGTAGACGAAAGCACCTGGAGCAGGAGAGCACTGCCTTCTCCTGTGCTGCTCTGTTCTGAGAGCACTTCAGAAACCCCCCAGGATGCCCAGACTCCTCCAGAGCCTCTCCCAGAGCTTCCCATGGCTGTTGCCATCACTGCAGTCCTGGGCTCCCCACACTGGTCCCACTCTACTTCTTTCTCCCTCTGTGGAAGAAGCTGCTATTCCATTCTTGGGCTGTTCCAGGTGTTGTAGCACCAAAATCAAATTTATCACTGATGTGAGCCAAGGTGCTGAAGGTGGAGGACTCAGGCCTAAAAGACCAAAGCTCTGAGAGAAGTAACATGCTCTTTCCCCCAGGATACAGCAAGGAAATTTATCCTTAAAGGCGAAAAACCAATAATGTGCCATGCAGCACATTCTGACACAGCAGAGTTCAGCTGTTCCTTTCCCTGTACAAACTGGTACAACCACATTTACCGTCTGCCCAAGCTATGGAAGAGGAAGGACAAGTTTGCTGACTCTATGCCTTTAGATAACCCCTTCTCTCCCTGTTTGGTCCCATTAATCAGTCCCCAAACACTCTGGATGGAACAGTAAGTGACAGAACTGGGAGACAAAGAAATCCGACCTGTTCTTGATGATTCTTTGCACGATTAGATCTGTGGTGAGATTGCTTCCACTGTCCACCAGCTGGAAAATGCCGCGTTGCTTCGGTTCCTGCAAACAGATACAGCACTGGGCTGTGAAAACATGTGGGACCTGAGCGTGCAGCTCAGTGGTGACAGCTGAGCTGAGCTGTGGCACGTCCTGAGCTGAGCTGTGGCACGTCCCGTGGTGGGCAGACAGGCAGGACACACAGAGATCTCCCCAGAGGCAGAACAAACATGTGCTGAAGGCAAAGCCCCACATGCACGGGAGCTGCCCAGGACTGGCAGAGAGCAAAGCACACAGGATTTCCCACCCTGCCATGAAGGCATCAGAAACAGGCAGAGCAAAACAATGCCTGGAAGAGCGGAGCTGTCGGGAATGATTTACTGACTGCCCCACGGAGCTACCCGCAGGGGTGGATGAAAAGCTGCATCACTGCCCAGGGAGCCTCCTCTGCACTGCACCTTCTCCATCCAGGAACACAACCAGAGCCAGGCTCTGTCTACCAAATGCTGACAAAGCAGCTGGTACTTTACCTCATAGGGATCAGAACCGTCCTTGTCTGGCACCACCTCCGTCATCCCATGACAAACAAGGGCTACCTGGAGAAGGACACAAAGGTCACTGACAAGATCCAAAAGATGACAAGGACGTTTCCTGCCACTACTGCCACTGAGCACAGCCTGGAGACCAGCAAAGCCACCCTCCTGCACCAGCCTGGCAGACCCTCCAGAGCTCCCCGTAAGCCACTGAGCAGGACACTCCCTCCTTGCACCCCTGGGTTGTCCTGCACCACTTCAGCTCCCCACGCACCTCACACACCAGCACCTTCATGTCCATCCGTGTGCAAGGACTCACCCTGAAGTGATCCAGCAGATCAGCAGTGACAGCGTACGGAGCTCCAATCACCACCTCTGAGACATACTAAAAAAGGAACCAGGTAGAGTCCAGATTTGAAAAAAAACCCCATCAAACAAAACCCCAAAACTCAACCCCAAGCCAGAAGCCAGCTGCTTCTTAAGGAGACCTGAGCAGGTCACCTGGCTGTAGACTCAGAAGTTCAAGTAAGGGAACAGGGAAGTGGGTTCAGCAGCAACTGCTTGTCACACAGCAGCTTTTTGTTCCTCTACAGAATGTCCTTTCTGTGCCTACTGAGCAAATCCAAACGTTAATTGCTCTGGGCACACATTTCTGGGGCTCCCCATGATTTTGTCCCCCGAGTTTTTCCCCCTGCTGCAGGGAGCAGAGTTTTCTACTGGCACATGTCTGTCTACACAGAGCCACAGAGCTTGGACCAGCCGGAATGGCACAGGAGCCCAGCAGAGCCTCCCAAGAGTTCATCAGCACCTCCGGCAGCCTCAAGTGATTGATCTCGTCTGTCTGCTCAGGGCACAGCGAGGAACTCATGCAAGGTCACCGAGCACAAGTGAGCACTGCTGGGCTCCAGGCAACTTCTGGAACAGCGCAGAGACCCACTCACCCTGCAGGCCAGGACGCTGAGGGTTCGCTCGTGGATGTTCATGATGGGATAGTTCTTCCCTTTGTAGCGATTCACCTCCTACGGCAAAGCACCAGGCACCGTCACAGGAGAGACAGAGCAACTCCTTTCCCTCTTGCTCTCTCCCAAAATGAAATTCCCGTCTTGGTCAGTACATCCCTGTCCTGTCTCCCGGAGCACAGCCTGCCTGGTTCAGAGAACAGGGCCAAGCTGCTCTGCCTTTGGACAGTTCTGCACGGACCTGATCGAAGTGCAGCCCAGCAATGATGTAGGGTTTCTCTGCCAACCGATGAACCTTCTCCAGGAAATCCACATGACCAACATCTGCAGGTCTGTTTAAGGAACTGAAGCTCACATGGAAATTAGAGGGAGGAAGACAGAAATAGAGTCACTCAAAAACGACAGTGGGAGATGGGAATCCCTAGGATTTTATTCTTGCATTACTAACTGCCTATTTCCAAGAACAGTTGCTGCCTCCCTCCTCAGGTTCCATTGGTTCTGGGCAAAAGCCAGAGATTTTTTCAGCTCCACCTTACACGGACTCAGCTTTGCCTCTATCCAGAATTTCTACTTGTTCCAGATGTTCTGGCACAAAGCCTCAAAGCCTGCCCGAGGAGCGGAGTGTCAGCTCCAGATGCTCTGTTGCAGTCTCCTGGTCTGTGGCAGCCAGTCTTCACCACAACCATTAGAATGCTGAGAGTATCCAACTATCTTCCTGAAACCCAGTAGCCACAGATCGCTCCACAGAGGAGCTGAAGGTTCTTTCTCAGCATCCTGTGACTAAGAAACTGCCAGGAAGAACTCACTCCTGACTCCTCCCTCACATGCAGCTACAGAAAAGCAGAAAAAAACCCGAGGCAGATATCCATTCTGGTGCCTCCCAGTGTGAGAACATCAAACAAAGACCACTGCTGCACCCAGAGAGAGCCAAGGATACGGAACAGGTCGAAGGCTCCAGCCACATAGATGATGGTGTCCCCCGGCTGCGGCTCCTTCCCGGATGCAAACTGGATGATCTTCTGGGATGTCTGCAGGAACTGCGAGACGCCAGTCCAGGGACTGTGACCTTTGGGGCCCTGTGGAAACACAGACCAGACACAGCTTCTTTTCAGGCTCCGTGAGGGGGTTTGGACAACACAGAGCACAGTGCTGGGCAATTTGCTCGTCTGAATTTGCTGGCAACTGTAGCAACTCCCAGCACCTTGGACTGTCTACATTGCTGGCATCAAGTATTTAGGCAATTTCACAAAAGCCCTTTATGCTCTGTCTAAATCTTCCCCTCAGCAGCCAGCTCAGGAGATGCCAAGAGGAAAGCTCAGGAAGGAGGAAGACAACAGGGCAGGTTTGGATTTCCATGAGAAGGAAGACGTGCTCAGGAGACAACACGCGACCAACCTACGCTCTGCCAAGCCTCAGGGCTCCTGCCTGGCCCCTCAGCTCTGAGGACAGAGCTCGGTCCCCACCACGTGGCAGTTGTGCAAACAGCCACCCAGTCACCTGCTGTGCCCCCCAAAGCTGCTCCACGGGACTTGGCAGGACACAGACACTGCGGCTTGGGCCAGAGCAGGCCCTGCAAAGGGCAGCACGCAGACAGCTCAGCTGTCGGGGTCATGCAGGGTACCCAGTGCCCTGATCCCTCCTACCCAGATCCAAGCCCCAGGAAAGAGCCGTGCTGGAGCAATATGCCCCATAACGCCTGCTCAAAACCCCCCAAACAGTGGGGAACCGAGGAGGATTCAGACAGGTCAGCAAACCCCTTGTGAGTGAAAAAGCCTTGCTCAAGCTGCTGGTGCAGCTCACGAAGCAGGGACAATCCAGCTGCCAAGGAAATAAAGAGGGCTGATGGCTCTTTAGAAGCAGTGTGAGCCACAAGCTGGCCCCGGCAGCTGGAGTGCCGAGAGGGCTGAGCTGCCCTGAGCTCTGCAACACAGAGCTGAAGGAGCGTGTGCCTGCTGTGTGTGCCTCCCACACCGAACACAACGCCTTCAAAACAACACCAGCACTGAGAGGAGCAGCCACAGAGGCTGTCCTGGGCTGGAACCACGGGCACTCGGGTCCCAAGGAGAGCAGCAGGCAGTAATTTACACCAAGGAAGGAACCCAGCCCCGGCTCAGTGGGGACAGCAGCCCTGTGGTCCCATGGAAGGACAGCTCGTGCTGCCCTGTGCCACGCCTGCCCATCACACCCACTGCAGGCACTGCCCCACGGGGACGGCAGACATTCACTGAGGCATCACTGCTACACGTGGGAGGACAAACAAGCCTGCAACAGGTCAGAAAGCACACTGGGAATCCTTCTCAGGAAGGACAACCACCAGATGTCCACGACCAGAACTCACATTACCTTCCCAAAGTTGTCAGTGTGCTTCCGATAGTCTAGGTCCTCATCCTGAAGGGAGATAAAGAGTCAAAACGTTTAAGCACTCGCACAGCTCATCCAACCAAGATACACTTGTGTGTGGGAAGTGCTGGGAAGGCCCGGCTCAAAATGCACACCAGGCATCCAGGGCACTGAATGCTGACAAACTGGTTAATACCTAAACCAGAGTCCTGTCCCAGCGTGAGTCAGAGGAAATGTGTCCTTATCTGATCCCAGCTTGGCACCACCAGCAAAGGTGGTTCTTGCCCAACTTGCAGCCCCAAGAGTGCTGCACAGCTGCAACCTCCCTCAGCCCAGCAAGCCCCTGACTGGACAGCATCCCTTCTCCTGCCAAGACCCTCACGAGAGCCAGGCTTAGGTCTCTGCAGCAGCCAGCAGCACTGGGCAGATCTCAGTGTGAACTCGTGTATTACAGCTAAGCCAATTTAACAGCTCAGCACACCAAAACATCTCCCTCTGTTCCTGAATTCGCCTGTGGGTCACTTGTTCCTGCAGTTATCCAGGTGATTCTATTCACAGATTCCTTTATTAGTCAGTAAATTCAACTCATTACCTGATATAAAACCACCTGTTTTACTATTCCCTGGTTAGGTTAGCTCCCAACCAGAGAGTGAGCTGAGGAGACTCAAGAAAGGTCTGATCAGACTAGAGACAGCAGAAAGCAGAAACATGAAGCTCAGTGGGAAGGGAGAGGAGTTTCCAACTCTGGCAGCACCTGGCTGACAGAGCAATGTGCCTGCACCGTGTTGTTTCACCCTGGGAGAAGCCAAGGGCCTGCCTGCAGTTCCCCAACATTCCCGAGGCCCACACTGATCATGAGGCACCAGGACCTTTGTCCCATCACCCTGCGATCTCAGACACGTTGAAGCAAACACAAGCAGGTTGTTTTGCTGCCACTGCCCGTTCCCCGTGCCCCCGGGAGCAGGGCCCAGGAGCTGCACTCCTGCGCTCTCCTCCATCTGGGGCAGCGGGAGGGAAGAGCTGGCACGTGCCCCGCACTCCACTCCCACCCACAGCCCTGGGACTCACGATGTTGCTGTGGTGAGCCTTAGTCATGAGCAGCATGCGGCCAACGAGGTCAGTGGTGGACACGCCCTGAGTGCGTTTGCATTCCCTGCGGGAGACAAGCCAAGGATGAAGCAGAAGCCAGGGGAGCGCCCGCCTCTGTCTTCCCACTGCTCCCACGGGAACGCCTGCGACACCCGATCAACCCCAGCCACGGGCTCTCCTGAAGAAGCCTTCCTCCCCAAGTACAGCATTTATTTGCTGAGCCTCTGCATCACCCTCACGCCACAGCCCCTGCTCCTGTGAACCACTCTTCCCTCGCTCAGGCTTCCCAACAGAGCCAACTCCCAGTGAGGCTTTAAAACCTGAACCAGCATCTGCCAGGAGCCAGACAGCCCCACTGGGCAGGACTGTCTGCCCCACTTCCCTGAAGCCAAAATGCTGGGAGCTCTGACACACAGCCAAGTTCAGGTGTGAGCTCAAGATAAGTACGTTTCATCTGACTTCCCTTCAGGGCACAAATTCCAGAAACTCTGCCCAAAACAAGATAAACAGGTAAGCAGCAAGAGGTTGGTTACCTGTATCGCCCTGCTGTCTTTACTTCCTCATAGGTGTCCTTGCCATCGATGGTTAAGGTGATGTCATCTGCAGAGAGAGAAAAGCCTCAGAACTGTACCCAAGCTCTCCTGCACAAAAGCAGCAGCCGTGCAGGTCCCACACACCTAGAGCCAGACTGGAACCCTGCAATCCAAATCCCTGTGCATACACAAGGGACATGTCCTGTGCCCCACAGAAACGCCAGGGGATTTTAAGACCACTGTGTCCGTGGAAACAAGGATATTCCTGGACACCAAACACTGTTACCCATCTGCTGCACTGCTGGGTGCCCTGCAGCAGCGGGCACAGCTGATGATTGTCTGAATGACAGTAAACAGGCACTATCCATATCGATTTTAACAAGCACCTTTCAGCTCTTCTAGGACTGGTTTTAACCATTGGTTCATGTTACAAGCTTTCAGTCAATGAAACAGTTCATCCAACAGAAAGTTCTTCCTCTCACTGATGGCACTTCCACAGCGACCCTCCTACAGAGGCAGTTCTGGTTCATCCCTGGCACGTGGCTCCCCACTCCCTCTGCAGAAACACCTCTCGCATACTTTTGGTGATGGTACAAAGCCTTCACAAGCAGAAGCTGAGCTGTTTTCCCTTTCCCAAAACAGTCAGAGGGCAGCCCACGAGCACACCCACACAGTTGGGTGGCTCAGCCCCGCTCAGTTCTCCTAAAACCCAACACCCTCCCCTCCGAGCACAGGAACAGGAGGGCACACACTGCCAGCACAGCCTGGCATGCCAGGAGAGGCACAAACAGCAGGATTGCTGTCACCTTCCCAGGTAAGCTCAGCTATTTCCAAACTCAGCTCCTGCACAAACACAACCTGGCGAAACTGCCGGGGCAGGCGTGTTGCTGAGGAGAGGCAGGGGATGACGTGGCAGAGGGGGTGAATTGGAACAGAGGCCACAAGCACTCCTCTGCTGCCATAACCCCTCACCAAGCCCTGTAAGGGGGCACATACACCACGCGCATCCAGGGCAGGCAATAAAGTTAATGAGGAATTTGATAACCACTCAATCCACGTGAAAAAAAGCATATTTATCTTCTAAAGATTAAGGATTTATTTACATTTAGTGAAATACTTGGCTTATCAACAGCAGGTGGCTGGGATCAGATGAGAGATACATGAAATGAGTGCAAAGACTACTCCTGGTCAAACTAACAAAATTCCTTCAGAGGGGCAGGGAGGAAGGGCTGAGGCTTAATGAGCATTGGCAACAGCCCAGGAAAGGACAGAGTCCCACAGCAAGAACATTTCCTCAGAACACTGGTTCTCTCCAGCAACTGTACACCAAGAAGTGTTCACAGTAAGAACTAGGTCTCTGGCCACACGGTCAGCTGAGCCACTGAACAGCTTATCAGCTGGATAAAGAGAGGAGCTTTTCAGATCTAACCTTGTCCCAGGATAAGTAGATATAAACATGATTGTGCTTCTGCATGCTTACTTTTTCAATAATGTTTTTGACACTTAAGTTTTGTAAATGGCTTTCCCCTTTGCACAAATTTCTGCTGGTGCTAAGGGCAACCTCGGGATAATTTTAAACAACACATTTCTTCTTTGTAAGTTAAAACCAAGGGCCCTGGACACTCTGAAGATTCTGAGCACACTGACATGTTTCTCCAGACCACGAGAGCAGGAGCAGCTGCGCTGCCCAGTGCAGGCCCTGGGAAGGCAGATCTGTACCACGGAGTACCCCCAGGGCAGGTGTGGAGAAGGCAGAGCCCTACACACACCGGGTATGCCCAGCCCCTGTGCCAGTGCTCAGTTTGCAGCAGGGCACCCGGAGCACACGGCCCCGAGGGCCTGCGTTAGCCCAGCCACTGCCTCATCCCCCACTCACCCCCGTGCACGCAGAAGTCACAGCTGTACTTGTCCAGGGTTTCCAGCGTGGTGACATAAGGAGCTCCAGGAGCAATCTCATCCACCCACTTGATGGCCTGCACCATTTTGTACCTCTCCTCCTGCGTAAAGACGGGGGGACCCTTGTGCTTGGCGATCTCCTCTGGGGGAGAAACAAAATTCCAGTTAGAAGCACGTCCTGCAGCCACAGTGACTCTCAGTCACAGCTGCCTCACCCATTTCATGGGCAGGGGAACTTCACTGCAGGCTTATCCTCAGCTCGGGATCAGCCCACGGTAGCAAAGGAAGACCCAGACAGATCAGAAAATATTTTGATTCAGTTGCATTTCCTGAGTGTTTAACAAGGGCCCTGGAATCACTCAGAGGGCAAAAGGTCTCAGTGCTTCCCTGTACCCAGATACTTCTCCCTGAGAGGATGAGCTGGGCCTCCTGGCATCCCCCTAGGGGAAAATTCCCTCTTAAACAGTAACTTCATACTACACTTGGTTCATACTAGAAATTCTGTATCCATAAACCCATTTAAAATATATCTTCACACGCAAGAACCTGTTTCTGGCACTTAACTTCCAGATGGCCTCGAAATGAGTTTTCTCCACACATTAACTTGTTTTGGAACATAAGTTCTGCAGCTCCTACCAGCAAAACCAGACTGATTTTCAGCAGTTTCAACTGTTTTTATAGCACAGAATGCAGATCAACCCTCAGAGCCTGCAAGATCTGACCCACCTAATCCTCAGTCCAAAAGTGTGACAGGGGTAACTCCACTCTCAGAGAAGGGACATTTTCCTCTTGGAGGCCACTGCCCCTGGAGCAGATGCAGAAAGAAGCCTGACCCTATCAGCAGCTCTTGGTTCTCTCGGGGCTAACGCTGCTGGGCAATCCGAGGGGCTGCACGAGACCAAACCTGGTAAAACCTCTTACCATCCGTGTGGACCCCAACGATCAGGTAATCGCCCATGGCCCGCGCCTGGCGCAGCTGGTTCGAGTGGCCATAGTGCACCATGTCATAGCTGGAAAGAGAAGGGCCGGGTCAGCCCGGGCACAGCGGGACGCGCTGCCTTGGACGCTGCGGGCCACCTGCCCCAGGCCTCGGGGCTGAAGGTCTCTCTGCTGCCGGGCAGGGCCGTGCCGGTACAGCGGTCACCGGGGCCCGCGGCAGCGCTCCCTCCCGCCGCAGCGAGCCGCTCCCGGTGCGGCAGGTGCCGGCTGCAGCCCGGGGGGAACCGAGCGGCTGCACCGGGCCCGTTACGCGGCCGAGCCCAAGGCGCTCCCGGCTCCGGAGCGGTCCCGCTCGCTGCTGCTCGNGGGGGCTCCCCCCGCGCGGGGCCCGGGCCGCTCACCGGTCGTAGCGCGGGATCTCCAGCCCCAGCTCCGCCATCAGCAGCCGCATCACGTCGTCGCAGCGGCCGTGCAGCTTCAGGGCGGCCAGGTCGTCCTTCGGGGTCCACTGCGGAGCGACAGCAGAGCCGGCTGCAGGCGGCGCCCCGGGGGCTCGGCCCCACGCGTCTGCAGCCCCGCGGCTCACACCTGGCCAACCCAGCAGCAAGGGCTTTATCTCACCTGCAGATTAACGATATACAGCTTGGGCCGGCGTGGGGGGGGCTTGCTCATGCACCAGAGCCGGGGGTATTTTTTCAAAACCTGCCACAAAGCACACAGGATCAGCACAGCCACAGGCATATGCAGCTGTGAACCGTATCAGCGAGAGGAAAAGGAATGTATTACCAGGAGGGGAAAGAGGGAGGAAGAGAGACTATCACAGATGTTGGGCGAATCCTGACACCAGAGTTTACAGTTGTCTGTTTNCGTTACGCGGCCGAGCCCAAGGCGCTCCCGGCTCCGGAGCGGTCCCGCTCGCTGCTGCTCGCCCGGTGCTCCGAGGCAGCTCTGCGCGGAGAGCCTCGCTCTCCCCCGGGCCCGGGCCCGTCCCGCCGCGGTGACAGAGGAGGCGGAGGCACCAGCGTAGCCAACACGGTTTATTTCTGCGGCGCCACGACATCACCCGGCCCCGCGCCCGCCCCACTCACCATCCATCGCACCAGACGCGCACGGGCCGG
>VYXC01000834.1:54585-69612 GCA_013397175.1 Platysteira castanea | reverse complement strand
TACTTCAACCCAGGACAGTACAAAAGACTAATTCTTCTTGGACATCCCTGGGTGTGTTAGCTCTGTGTCTCAAACTTTTGGCTGCTCTGAGACAAATTTGTGGCAAAACCAGTTCTTTTCCAGTCACCTATTCAGCCTTATTAGCTCAATTATGATCCCTCTTGCAAGAGGAAAATTCATGAATGTCTTTTCCAACAACATTTCATTGTCATTTTAATAGAAGCCTTTTTTTCTTTTCTTTTGTAATCAGCAAATGTACCAACTATTCCAGAAAATAATAGAGAATATTACAAAGAGTGAAATAAAGTCCTGGATTTATTACATTCACACCTTCTTCTGAAGCTCATGCTCACTGGTGGAGAGGAACAATGACTTGAGAAAAGCTGTGTGTCAAGAAAAAAATGTCCATTTAAAGTTTGAATTCCAGACACTAAATTGCTAAAGTGAGTTTCTTAGGAACCACATAAAGACTACCACATGCAGTGACTACTTAGCTAGCAAATGAGACTACAGCTTGAGTCAGAATATAAAGTGTTTGTCAACTCATCCAAAAGCAGAAAGAAGGCAAAATTCACGTAATTTTTTTCTAAAGTGTACTTGGCCAGTTTTAGTCATATCGTGCTAAAACTTTGTTCTTCTCTAGTGCCGGTAATGGTGAGATCTGAAAGCATTTTCGTGACAGCAACCACAGACCACCTGTCTATAGAGGTAAATCCATGCCTGGGGCACAGCTCGTGCATCTCTATCCTGAGCTAGGTGTTTTTCCCCATCCTGCCCCTATAGATCAGCTGTGTTTGGGCGTGGTGGATACTCCATCAAGGAAGACTGCTCATCATGTCAAATCTTCCCCAGACTTCAGTGATTTGAAGAATAAACTTTCACTGTTTTCTCCCCAGTCTCCTTTACCAAAGAGTTGCAAGTCAGACAGAGAATTAAGGAGACACTTCTCCATTACCTAGCACGACTCCCTCCCACATGCATTCTTCCTCACCTGAAGCACACCCTCACATTCGAAACAGGAGGTGAAAAGTACTTCTTTTACCTTTTACCTTGGCGTTTTTTCCTTCCCTGGTTCTCTGAGAGAAGTCTAAGTGGAGTCCATGCTCTACAGAAATAATCCCCCATTAAACTCCCACACCAACCCACAAGTGCAGCGAGTCCTCCCACCCCAGCGAAACAGCTGGGATGCCCTTGCCCAGAGGGCCAATGTTCACACTCTACAGATAAATTATTTATTATCTTGCTCCTCTCCCCCACCCCGTGCTGCTGCACTGTATTTCACACCAAGCTCGGCACAAACCTACGATGGTTTCTGAGTGTATGTGTGTGTCAAGGCTTAGAGAGGAGCGCTGAATTTCCTAATACTAAAGGGCCCATTTCAGGTTATTTATGACCTCACTAGTGTCGAAACAGAGACCTATAAATCGTAGGCATAGGCGCACTAATTCTAGCAACAGCAAGTTTTAGTCACATGTAATTAAAACATCCCAAAGTCTTTCAGCTGTAATGTATTTCCAAATGACACCACTGGGACAGGGGGAAATGGGAAATGAAGGAATCAGCAGTATTTCAAAGCCCTGGCCATTGTTAGCTTTTGGGGCTCTGTACAGCGCTGGCAGTGCTGTCAAATCTGCAGGTTTCCTGATGCTGTTTTCTATCCCATATTTTAAGGATGATGTAATTGATTTCCAGAAACAGCAGGGACGTTCAGATTGCTGGGATACCATCAGGAACTTCAGGAGGAACCTGATGTCCACACTGAAAAATAATACCAACAAATTCTATGGTGGCTATCAACAAATTCTGTGATGGCACCTCTGTTTGGATTAGATACACTAGAGAGGAGAAAATACTTTCCCCTCCCTTATAACGAGCTAAAACTGAAGCCTGAGATTTCTGTGAGCTTTAAGAAAGTCTGTGATCTTCTTGTTTCATTGTGACGTCTTGTCGAAGCTTAGGATTAGCTGTTTATTGTTCAGGGCAACGGGGGAAAGGTGATGCAACCTGAAGAGAGCGGAATTTCAAATGCATGCAAGGGATTTGTTATACCTAGCCCAGGATTAACCTATGAAATTCAAGCTGCCATTATTGCCAACAGGCTGGAAAAATACACCAAAAAGTACAACGGGCCTCTTCACTAAGGCGTAGCTCACAGCCATCAGAAGAATAGAAGCCAAGAGTGACAGCAATGTGCATTTGGTGCCATGGTGTTTGCTCTGCCCAGCAGACAGCAGAGGTTTGAGCTTCATATGTGTGGTGGGAACATTTGCAGCTGGACTGGAGGGCTTGCTTTCAATTTGGACACAATCTCCATGAATTCAAAGCAATGCTAGAGCCCTGGACAGCCTGTATCCAGGTGATCTGGGTGATCTGGGCTGTTTTCTCTCTTAGACAGGATGTTAAACTACCACTTTGCAGGGCAAAAGCCAGCCCACAACTACCTGTGACTGAAAAGCCTCCTCCGTGGGCAGACAACACCATCCTGGTTTTCAAAAGCCAAGGGCTGGCTCACTGGACCTTAGACTGATCCAGTGTGACAACTCCTACGCTCTTTTCCAGCCTGGATCCTCAGGCAAGGAATGGTGCTGGCTGTAGATCACAGGAGCGAGTGACCAGTCAAGCCGTGCTGCTTCCGTCACAACTTTGGAGCAAACCCTGGGCCAGGGCACTGCTGGCTTGTTTGAGCTGGGAACTCATGCTGGGAGAGGCAAACAGGACCATGGATCTAGCTCTGTGCAGACCCTACCCTTGCCAGTCCATCAGTCAGGCTGTTTTTTGAGGCATATATTGCTCTGTTTGCATCAATTTTTCTGCTATTGCCTAATTTTAGTGAGCACAGCAGAGGGATAAATTAAGAAAATATTAGCAATGACAAGGAGGATGAAAGGAAAATATTATTTTTGTGGCCAAAATCCCAGGCCTGCAGATTTCTATGCTGGCTCGTTTCCTACTTTCCATTTTTGTTATTATTGTGTCCTATTTCCTCAACCATTCCCCGTATTTCTTATCAGCAAATAATGAGCAGTGGCTGAGACATACTGTTGGAAATTATCTCTTGAAGGAAGTTAAAGTAAATGCAGAGTGTATTTAGACTCATTGTGTATTTGTCCTCTGAATTGAACTCTGGTGGTGAAAAAGCAAAATGTTTCTGTGGCTGGTGCTATCTTGCTCTGTACAGACTATCCTAAAACACTCTCCCAGTGGGTCAGATCCGTGGTCCATCCAGGGCTTTGGAGGCCAAACAGGACCTTCTATGGCCCCTGGGAGAAATGGAGCCACACTGCTCTTTTGAAGGGAGCATCTCATGACATGAGCTGGGGGCAAGGGGTGTACAAATGGAATGGAGCATTGGGTCAAGTTAGAGGCACATAAAATGCAGAGTCAGGACCCCTGAAAAGGCAGGAAAAGAGAAAGAGAAGACAGCACTTCAGATATTCTTGTGGTTTTGAGAAAAAAGTTGGGCCTTTTGGTCAAAATTCAGACCTGTGAAGAAAAAGGAGGTCTTATTACTGTTATTTAGAATAATGAGAAGAGACGGTGGTTGAGTTGGGCTGAGAGTCAGCAGAGGCAAAAAGGGCTTTTATGTTGTAGTGCTTTTATATCTTTGTGATTCATAACCCTACACAGGCTTCTCTCCTCTCTAATTTTTCTCTCCTCTCTAATTTTTCTATTGGAAAAATTTGTGGGGTTTGTTGTTTGGTGTGTGAGATTATATTGGGCTTTCTCTGGAAGAAAATGGGGAGACCTAGGGCAGAGATGATGAAGAACAAGGTGTTCTATGTTCCTGAACTCAGTGGCTTTGGCTGGGCTGCAAGAAAATGTTCAGTGATCCTTATGGGGCTAATTTTCCTAAATTCCTGAAGAACTGAAGGTGCCCAGTGCCATCCCCTTTTCTGGGCAGAAAAATTACATCAGGGTGTTTCAGCTATGTTACTTTTTCATCAGACACAATGCTCTCAGCTCATATCTACCTGCAGTTAGGGACTTACCCCTTTTTCTGTTTATGAGATCTCTGGGTTTGCTATCTGTCACCAATTAATCTGAAAATTTTGTGATCGTTAAGTCTTAGATCATTAATATCAGAAGACAGATCAGAGCTCCTTTTAGACTTCAATTTCCTTTGCTTCTCTCGTATATTCAAACATCTGTTTACGGACATTCTGCCAAGGTCTTCTCATCAGTCAGCGTTTTGTGCTTTGGTGTTGATACTGGTGAAGCATCACAGCTACAGTTCTCACTCTGAAACCCATGGAAATACTGTGCCAGCTTACAAAAGTGCTAAGAGCAGCTTGGGATCCAACGAGCAGGATTTCTGTGGCCTCGACTTAGTCATGTAAAATGTAGATGCTTTGATGTTTGTTCAGTGGCTTGACTCCTTTTGTAGGTGATAGAGAAGCATCATCTGGTTAATTGTATCCATTTTGGATAACTGTCCCACATGCTTTTCGTGCTTCGCTGGAGAGACACAAAGCCATCACCAGATGATTTGGGTTGGGAGGGAGTTTAAAGCTCGTCCCCTTCCACCCCCTCTGACATGGGCAGGGACACCTTCCACTATCCCACATTGCTCAGGGCCCTGTCCAATCTGGAACACTCCCAGCGATGCCACAGCTGCTCTGGGAAACCTTTGCCAAGGCCTCCCCACCCTCACACACAGCAATTCCTTCCCAAGATCCCATCCAGCCCTGCCCTCTGGCACTGGGAAGCCATTCCCTGTGTCCTGGCCCTCCAGGCCTTGTCCCCAGTCCCTCTGTAGCTCTCCTGGAGCCCCTTTAGGCACTGCCGGGGGCTCTGAGGTCTCCCTGGAGCCTTCTCTTGTGCAACTGAGCAGGCCCAGGTGTCCCAGGCTGGCTGCAGAGCAGAGGGTCTTCAACCTCTCAGAGCAACTTTGAGGACTCCTCTTGACATGTCCTTCTTTACATCCACTACAACAAGAGCTCAAGTAATTTAGATTAACCTCCCTCTTTGACATGGTTAATATTAGGGCTCTATGTAAAAATTGTGGATGCAGGAATTATTTCCTTTCTCTTTTCAAAGTACAGTGGGCAATTAGATCGGATAGAGGCAAATTCAAGTTTTGTTGCTTTTATATGCTGGAACATTTTTAGCAGCAGCTGAGCTTTTAAGATTCTTTAAATATCATTTTCATTGCTAAGACATTGAATTTTCTCACTGGAAGAAATGAGAAACTTGCTTGTTTCTTGACTACCAATTTCACCGGAAGGCAAGAATTCTGTTTCATAAGAAATAATCAAGTTTCAGATATTTTTGGCTATCCCACATCAGAATGAATTGGACAAATTTCCAAATTTGTCATAATAGTAATGGGTGTAAAAAAGAGCCCTGAGAAGCTAACTGATCCTTAACCCGTAAATTCAGGCATCTTGTGTTCACATCCATGTGCTAATTCAATTAGACTTTGATTAAAGAAACACTGGTGCAGAAGCCTTCATTCAGCAGATTCATGTTACACACACACACACCGAGAACACCAAAAAACCCCCAAACGACCAACCACACCAATAAATGCAAGACACAAAACCCAGGAGTGAAAAAAATCACTAATTCTGCTTTGTAACTTCAGCTAGTTTCAGGGTAACTTGTGAAGATCTGGAAACTGATTTTTTTTTGTTGTTATGTAAAAATGAGTTGAGAACTTGATTCCCGGTGGTTTTTTTTAATCCACAGATTTTACCACAAACCAAGAAGTGGAGCTGGAGGAAAGAGCCAAATAGGCATAATTCAATTTTTGAGGCTGAACCTATCTTTATGTAAGACCTATAGTCTCGTATATAGCTGCCTGCCCTTTGGATGCAAAATTAATATTAAGCATTAAGTATTTAGCAAATCTTTATTCACACACCTACAGCCAATTGCTAGTAGTTTATAAGTTTTTCCTTGTTTTTCTTTGCTGAGAATATGTGTGCCCCACTCCAGGAAGCATCACCCCAGGGATGTGCTGACTGGGACACGCGGTGCTCCATTTCTCAGTGTCCTTGCTGTATGGCCTGCAAATCAGGGTGGCAGATGTCTGCTGCTGAGTGCTTGCTTTTTATTTTTTTCCCCCCTCCTTGTGCTTCATCACTTGGTATTTTTAGTTGCTAAATGTTGCAGAGACAGCTTTTTCAATTAGAAAAGTGACAAACTCTGCAAAATGAATTCCAGCTCTTGGAGAGCATCAGTATCAATCTCCAGTGCTTGCTCACTGACTTTGCAGGATGGACTTGTTTTTTCTCCTTGAACTGAATGCTTTGCTCTATTTGTCTCCAAAATAAATAAACAAAATAAAACACTAACCAAGAATGCTCCCATTTAATGATGCTTAGGAAAAGGCATGTGTGCAAATCCATTCCTGTGCCTCAGCTGAAGTGTGGTGGTAGGAGAGTTAAGAGACTTTGCTGTGGATACAGAGCTTTTATTGAAGGTTGCCAGTGCCTTTATACACTGTTGTGTGGTTAGGGAGTCAAAAGTGCCCAGTTATGATGCACATCCAACACTGTTTACAAAATCCTGTGTGCCTTATGCACACTCATCCAACAGCAGGGAATCAGATCATCAGTTTTGCTCCTTCTCTAACATTATACGAATTGCCCAGTATTAGCCTTAATTTAAGAAATCAGAACTAGCAATGCCTACAGGATAGAACTGATAAAAGAAACCAGTGATGTAAATAAAAGTCCTCATTTCCACTGTTTAAAAGCTAATGGAAAGTGTTCTGAGAGTTTAGGTTATTTTCATTCCTTAATGCACATTTAAGTTTTGTCATGGTTTTCTCTTCAGAAAGTTCAATTTATACAATCTCAGGCAAATCAAGGCAGTGGCAAAACAGAAATATAATATTTGGGAATTATTTATTATTTTTACAGTGGTGGGTTTAAGAGTATCCAGTCACTTAGAAGAAGTTTAAAAGATGCCTGTACTGGAGGAGTCACCTGTTAGTAGTCAGTTTGTTTCTCTCTATAAGTCACCTGATCAGAAGCAGATTAGACAAATTTAGATAAGGAATTAAAAAAGAGGTCAAATTTGTAACCATGAAGGCAGGAACACCTTATATGAAGCTAGAGTGGCTGCTTCATCCCTAAAAATACTTTGATTTAGAGGGAGATATTATAACTCAAATAGAGGTTGCAGTGCTATTATTACAAAAGGAGTCAAACTAGGTGATTATAATGCTCCTCTCTAGGCCCAGGCTCTGTATTTATTACTTTTTACTGGTTATGAGCCTGGTATTGCGTAGCTGTAGCATTAGAGAGAGATGTGGGAACCTACTACTAGAGGAGACACCAGTTGGGAACCAGGCATCAGAGGGCAATCATTACTTAAACAATTAGTGAAACAATTAGTGCCCTCAAAAACCTGAGCTAATTATTCCAAAGGTGCATATGAGTTTGGGGCATCTTTTAAGAGGCTGGACTCAAGAGAGTCTTTTGGTTGTCCCAATCAAGACCAGGATGTTTCACCACCTTTGCCCGAAGTCCACCAAATCCACCTTTGCTATGGGGTTTTCTTGCTTCAGTGTGTGGGCTTTAAGACACATATTCTGCGAGACTACAAGGAGGTGGACTCAGGAGCCATGGTCTCTGCCCTGATGGTTTCTTTGCTGACTCCTGCTGAGCTACCTGTGGAAGCTGTAAACTCCCCTACTGCCAAAAGCCCCATATTTCAGGGCCAGTTGTTCCAGGGCAAATGGTTGGGATTCAGTGACAGGCAAGAAGGTAAACCAAACAACACACTCAACCCAATTCAACTCAGTTCAACTCAACAACTCAACTTCACTCAACTAAAATAATTTTGGAACACCCCTGTGAAACAAAATCTCTGAGCTCCATATTCCTCCACAAAGTAGGAGACACTGATGTTAAGTTGCAGCTGGAAGCCAGCATATCTTTAAATCTAACTACCCAAAACTATTTTAAGAAAGTCAACAGGTGACCTGGTGGAAAACTCACACTGCTGATGACTTGTCAGGAGCTGTGAAGTTTCTCAGGCCGATTCCCAGCACTTCCAGATTTTCAAAATAATTCTGGGTGCTACAAGAGATCAATGATAAGAAGAACAAAGTCTGTCAATGGGGAACATGCAAACCCAGACCAACCTGCTCTTGATGGACTTAATAATAAACAATAAACCCTTGATGGACTTAATAATAAGCAATAAGGCCATCAGGGTCTTTGCACTTAGCACTCAGAAAAAAATGCTCTTCCCAAACTTTGGAGATTTCAAGTTTTGCTCTCAAAAAATTGAATGCTTGACTCCATTGCCTCTCCATCATGCTTTCATCAATGTTTCTGTGATGGGATCATCTGAGTTAGCTGCAGTAGCCCAAGGAAACTGCTCTCCCTCTCAAATCAAAAGTAGAGTTGGACTGCCCTTAGGACAGAGAATAGAAGAGAATGAGTGTTAATGAGTATTAAGAGGACTCATTATTATGATAAATACACCTTGATGTATCCTATGAGTCTCTCAGTTTCTTTCAGAGACAAAGAAAAACAGTTTGAGCTGCCAAAGTCTTGACTTTATCTAAACAGACAGGAGAGGGCTCAGACCTCAGTGATCTCATTGCGCAGTGGCTTTGCTGAGGCACTGGTGTCCTTCCCTCCTTCTGTGGAGCGTTTCTTTTTTGAAATACTGCTGAAATGGATGAATTATTGGGCAATTGGGGTAAATTTTGGGTAGTTATTGGGTAAAAGTTGGCTGGTCAGAAAATTCCTTTGTATAATCCTGTATTCATCTGATGAATGCACATCTGCTGGTGCCTCCTTGGGCAGGAGCCTGTCACAGGAGCAGTGTATGCTCTGATATGTCACTCCGACAGCCCCTGCCAGCCACTAACTCAAGAGACCCAGATCAATAGCTGGACAATGAACAGAATGAGGAAAGAAAATCTCTTGCCTACACTTTGGGGTAACGCTTAGTGCAGCTTTACAAGGTTCTGGGATTTTCTGAATGAACAGGTTCTTGTTTCTCAGAGGTAAAGACATCCAGTACTCTACCATTCCAGACAAATTAATGGCAATGCCTGGAGTAGGTTAAAGGGAAATTGTTTAAAGCAATGATGACAAATCTCAGTTTTGAAATAATTTTTTGTTTAGTGAGGGACCTCCAGATTTTCCTCACCTCGCTTCTCAAAGAAGTCTATCTGTTTCTCAGGGCTCTGCAATTCAAGTGTGTCCTTGCCTTGTTGGAAGATCACCTCTCTCAGAACTTGACATAACCTCACAGGAGCTCTGCTACAGAAAGCACTAGTTCTTCAGGGGTCTTAAACTGAGCTAAAATTTGAGTAA
Source organism: Platysteira castanea (assembly GCA_013397175.1). Taxonomy (NCBI): domain Eukaryota; kingdom Metazoa; phylum Chordata; class Aves; order Passeriformes; genus Platysteira; species Platysteira castanea. Next base: position 60,328 of record VYXC01000834.1, on the reverse strand, counting down.
GTCCATGGCATATGCCAAGTAATGCCAAGCGGGGAAACTTCTATTTCACCTTTCAGAAAAGCAGCCTGATTTTCAGCAGAAAGGACGTGTATATTCTGAAAATCAAGTGCCGTTCAAGTATTTTGTTGAGAAGGCAAGATAAGAAAACGGTGACTATCATTTAAAGTCTTGTACTCTGAAACTGGGGGATTATGGAGCTGTAAGGAAGCAGGAAGAGCTACCCCTTTAGCCCTCTGAATACTGCTTTTAATTAAAAGTTCAGGTTTTTACTGGTGTTATGGGCTCAGCAAGAGAAATAACCTCAATAGTTAGATAAGTATCAATATAAAGTGATCTTTAATGAACTCAAATAAAGTTTATTCTATAAAATATCAGCTAGATTTAGTTGTTATGTCCTGGTGAGTGTAAGTAAAACGCCTTTGAGATACAAAGAGCCATAAGGTGTTTTTTGATATCATGGGACAACCTTTGACAACACTACCAAGAGAAGAACCTGACCTATAAAACCGGAAATAAAGATGGAAATGTGGTCAGTTTGTTTGTCATTTGGAACGAAGTACTTTTCAGCAGTTAAGGGGAAACCCCTGTGAAGGAAACTTATCTGTGAAGCTCAAAGAGTACTTAGAATTCTGAGGATACATCTGTCCCACTATTGTCTTCTGAAAACAGCCAGATACCCAGTGTAGATTAGCCATCTAATTTTTATGGACATGTAAAGATAGGTGAGTATGCCAGAAGAAGTCATTGCAGCTCTGACCTGTGCAGTCTGTCTCTATATGATTCAACTGCAGCTGGAAAACTGCATTTGATTAACATTTCTGTATTGCCAGCAAGTTGTTGAGGAGCAGAATTGCTTCATTTTAGTTACCCTCTTCTGATCAGAAGGCTGTAGGGCATGGATTTATAGGGAGAAGTAAAAGAATCATATTTATGTGTATACAGTGGAAGAGGCAATTAAGAGGAGATAGGAAAAGCCAAACGTCAAGAGATGTTAACATAGAAGGAGAACAACAATTACTTGGCGTGATACCCAGGGTAAAGCTAGCAGCAAGGTAATTAAATCAAGACTGAGAAAAAGTGAAATTTCAACAGACTTTCCAGGAAAGACTTTCTCAGAGAAAGACTTATGGGGCTATGGAATACTTTGAAATCTCTGAAAAGAAAGATTTAAAGCCAGGCAAAACAGAACATCAACAGATATTCTGACGATAACTCTCACAAGAGAAAAAAAAAATTGCCTGGACAGTCTAGCTGGTCTCTTCTCTGTCTAAATTCTGTAATTTTGATTTCTGCTTCCTGATGTGTGGTGGCTTCAACAGGGTAAGTCCCTCTAACAATAACTATGATATTGTGGTTAATTTGCCTTTGGCAGGGCTGTTAATACTTTCTACAGTAAATGCCCCACACTATGGCAGACACCCATAAATCAACTGTGCCCACAAACACACCTGCCCTGGCTGTCACTGCAAGAACAGCCCATCTAGACTCAGCATTACCTCCAGACCAGACGAAGCTCTGGCTGAGGCTCAGGATATAGTGGTACCCTGAATTCATTGGTGTGGACTCCACAGGAGATACTCTTTTCGCTTGTTCAATTTTTTTTTTTCCTAACATCTGGTCACAAGGGAACAAAAGCTGTTGATGAGTTGTTAACTTGCTGAGTGCTTGGCCCCTGAAGAGCCTTCATGTGTCTGTTGTGCTAGGAGGCATTTGGGTCCTTGAAAACAACTGTGGTAGCAGAGCCTCTGCTGGAAAATTGGGAAAGATATTCCCAAGGAATGAGAAAATCAAGCCAGAGAGACATTCAGGTGAAATGTAATTCTTAATGAGATTTTTGGTGCAGCAATCACATTGTAAATGGAGGACTTTGTAATATCTTCCAATTAACGCTACATGGAAGAAGAAAGATCTTCTGAGGGAGACTCCAAACAGTTTATGAATCTGTGTCCATTTCAAGAAATTATATCATCCATAAAAGACACAGTTTTTGAAAGCATTCACACTGAAGTGCTGTTCCACATGAAATATTTCAACACAGGAAATGCCAAAGTAATTCCTGTCAGTACTTTTTTAAAGAAATATTTTGACTTCTGTTTCAAAATACTTTTTTTTTTTTTTTTTTTAATTTAAAAATTGACTACAGTGAACAGGAAGAAAAAAAAAGATTAAATAAAAAAATCCCTAAATAGTCCCAGGACACCAGAAGAGGTTTATTTTTGGAGTGAACAAATTCCTTCAAGTTGACCCCAAATGAAGTTCGTTGCTATGCTTTCTTTTGCCGAGCTGGAAATCCTGAACATTCCTTCTAGAAGACCTGCCCAGGATTTTCTCTTGGATTTCTTTTAGGCTGCTGAACAGAAGAAAATAGGAAAAAAAAATATTCTGTCTCGGCTGTGGAATGTATTTCTGGGAGCAGTCTTGCCCTGGTTGGAGGTGATGCTGCATCTTTCTTATCTCTGTGACTAACTTCCAGACACCCAAATTGCCTCCTAACATATGGGAGATGTATGGGCAGGATTTTTTGTACAAGCCAGACTGCAGCAGATGGATGAAGTATACAGCACTCTGTCTTTGATTTAGCAAAAATAATCTACTTCACATTCATGGAGACTGCATGGTTTTCCCATGAAGTTTCTGTGCAGGCTGACTTCTCTGAGGGCTCTGCTGAAATTTCAAATAATTTTAAACTTGATTATGCTAATTTTTTCTCCAGTCAGGGAGAATAGAGTGTATTTGATACCCATTTCCTCTCCCTTGACCAGCTCTATGACATTTTGTGCTTTCTCAGAATAGCACTGGAGTCATAAAGCCAGCGAAAAACTTCAGCTCCTCAGGTTTCTGGTGGAACAAGCACAAAGGCAGGCTGGAGAACACCCCAGGCTCATTCACAGAGGACTCTGTCACTCATGCAGAGCCAGACGTGTGAATGCTGGGCCCTCTGCACATGGACAATTAGCTGTTGGCCCCAAGCATGGCTCTCAGTGACCTCCAGCTCTCAAGACAATGCCTTAGTTCAATATCTTACCCAACAACAACCTGGCCCATGCAGGCTTGTGCCTGTGCTGTGACTGTGATGGCCACAGAAACATTTGGGTGGCCGTCACACGATAGTAACACCTCTGATGTGCTGTCACCCAGGATATGACCCTGAGTTTCACCACTCATGGGCATGAGAGGCACAGAGAGGGCCCCAAGCCACATCTGTCTGAAGAGCCAGATGGTCCTGACCCCCAAAATTCAGTTACAAATGTCTGTAAAATGTGTGTGAGCCAAGGGCAATGAAACTCTTTCAAGCTCAAATTACATGCGGCCACTCCAAATTCTAATTTCATGGCACAATTTTTCCTCTCTGTTCTCACACCAGAGTGGTGAGACTAACTACTTTTCAAGAAGAGTGAAAAAAAAGGGGGAAAAAAAGTAAAAAAGAAGAAGATGGCACTCAAATCTATCCACCTGTGCTGGGATGTGGACTCCATCCAAGGACCCCATGCTGAAGGACTGCTTTCCTCATTCCTCAAATAAGGACATGAGGAACACGAGGGGAAGAACAAGGCTGACCCTGTCTCTGTTCACTCTTGCTGGTGCTGTCAGTGTTGCAGAGCCAACCCATTTCATAAAACGAGCCTTTTCCACTGGTTGCCCTCTGTGTTTTAGAGGTCTGCTCCCTCGCACACCAGTAAACTCTTGTTTTTCATGCTCCTTGGTACAGCCACACGCATTCCCCCGCTGACCAAGGGCAGGGAGCCTCAGCGCTGCATTTCAGGAGCCAAAGCAGGCTCTTGCTAAACACACTGGAGTTTCTTTTTCTCTTTTTCTTTTTTTTTTTTTTTTTTTGTAATTTTTTTTTTTGTTTGTTTGTTTAATTTTCCATGCTAGGCTATGCTGCAGGAGAAGGAAGATGGACTGCAGCTCTGCTCTGTACACCAGGTGGCCTCAGTGGTATGTGCTTCAGCCCTGATCATCTCAAGGTGCAACCATCACTCCTGCCGATGCCCTTTTTGTTTGCAGTGATCTGAGCACGCTTTATAGCACGGTGAAATGGAGCCAAGAATCGTGCAACAGGAGAAAATGTAGGAGATAAAACATGCGCATGGATGGGATTGATATCAGAAGGCATCTGTTTAACACAACATAATGTTAATATGAAGCAGCTCTGCAGACAATGAGTACTGCTGTGTTGTAGCTACCTGGAGGGACAGAGAGTTGTTATCATCTCTTAGAATAAAGTTGTTATCATCTCTTAGAATAAAGTTCTTAAAAATGAAAGCCTCAGCCACAGGTGAGCATTTTGCATGTTGCCACATAGTGATTTATTCATTAAAGAGAGATGGAGGAACCGACAGGTGACTGATAAACCTGCTACATGGGAAGCTGCAAGAGGGTCTCAGTGAGAGGCTGATTGTTCCCATGGAAGGAAGCTACTGGTGGGATCTCTCATCTCACTGAACTGTACGCAAAGCGGGAACACACTGATTAAATCTGCTGGCGACATGAGGTTAGAGGATGCTATCAGAGCGACGGAAAATTGTGAGTCACAGAAACTTGGCAAGGCTCAGTCATACAAAATGTAGGTTGTCCACCCATAGTGGCAGTCATCTGACTGAAAGCAAATTTCTGTGGAGGAGTTACTCACCATGAATTCTCTTTACTGTTAGCAGCGACAAAAGCACTTTAAACATACTATCCATGTCTTTTTAAAATAGACACCTAAGGTACATTTAAAGGACTTTGCACTAAGTGTAGCTATCACTCACTCTTGATGGTAAGGACTCCATAAGGAGTCTGGGTCAGCTGCAGATGCACGAACTGTGCTCATCTAGATGCTGCAAGATTAATCACGTTTGGCTTTAGAGGAGAATAATAAATTCTCTGAAAGATGGAGCCATCCAAGGGGAGGGGTAGAGGAAGGGCGGCTTTCTCTCCCTCGTGTATGGAGACCTCTGATCTGATTTTCAAATTGGAAAACAAGGAAACAAATAGAAAAATAGAAGGTAAACTATGATCCTGGAGTGTTCAATCAATGTATTTCCTGTACTGAAAATCTTGCTAAGAGACAGAAATTAATAATGACTGAATTTCCACCCGGAGCAAGTGCAAAGGGTGCCAGTGGGAAAGGAAGGGAAGGTTCGGGAAGGGAAGGGAAGGTTTGGGAAGGGAAGGTTTGGGAAGGTTTGGGAAGGGAAGGTTTGGGAAGGGAAGGTTTGGGAAGGGAAGGTTTGGGAAGGTTTGGGAAGGGAAGGTTTGGGAAGGGAAGGTTTGGGAAGGGAAGGTTTGGGAAGGTTTGGGAAGGGAAGGTTTGGGAAGGGAAGGTTTGGGAAGGGAAGGTTTGGGAAGGTTTGGGAAGGGAAGGTTTGGGAAGGGAAGGTTTGGGAAGGGAAGGTTTGGGAAGGTTTGGGAAGGGAAGGTTTGGGAAGGGAAGGTTTGGGAAGGGAAGGTTTGGGAAGGTTTGGGAAGGGAAGGTTTGGGAAGGGAAGGTTTGGGAAGGGAAGGTTTGGGAAGGTTTGGGAAGGGAAGGTTTGGGAAGGGAAGGTTTGGGAAGGGAAGGTTTGGGAAGGTTTGGGAAGGGAAGGTTTGGGAAGGGAAGGTTTGGGAAGGGAAGGTTTGGGAAGGTTTGGGAAGGGAAGGTTTGGGAAGGGAAGGTTTGGGAAGGGAAGGTTTGGGAAGGTTTGGGAAGGGAAGGTTTGGGAAGGGAAGGTTTGGGAAGGGAAGGTTTGGGAAGGTTTGGGAAGGGAAGGTTTGGGAA
>VYXC01000834.1:0-54345 GCA_013397175.1 Platysteira castanea | reverse complement strand
AAGGGAAGGGAAGGGAAGGGAAGGGAAGGGAAGGGAAGGGAATGCTACGAGATTTTCCAGAGGCAGTCCAAAATTTCTTTAAGAAGATCAGACTCCAGCTTGTGAGCCACCTTTTCCTTTCCTCAATATTACTGAAGCTAGAGACATGTTTTCTGTAATTTTTTTTGAGCTGTCTCCCCACATACCGTGCTGGCTGCATCTCTCCTCAGTATTGCTTCTTCCCCTGCCATGCCTACAGTGACATGGTCAGGCAGTGGCCCAGACCCCAGGCTTTCCCATTCCCTGTAGGCTTTACCACAGGTTGCTAGAAGAACTTCTCTGCATGGCGATTAACTGGGCCCAGCCTGGGCCGGGGGTCAGTGCCACATCCTATAGCTTGACTTCTCTCCTCCTTTTTTCCCTTCCTTGTTTAGCCTTTCAAAAAGAGGAGAGGAACTGGAATGCTGAGAAATCAGAGAAGCCATTAGGATTGCAACTGCTTGCCAGAATGGAGGGATACATGACTGGAGAGACAGAAAAATCACAGAGAGATATGAGAGAGGGAGGGAATAAGGAATTAAAATGATCAACACCTAGAATTAAACCATCAGTCAAGAGAGATTAATTGCAATGGGAAGCATGGCAGGGCTATGCAATACCTGGTATATTCTATTACAGCAGCGGGAAAACTCTCCTTTCAGGAACTGGTTAGTGGCCAAATAACTCACGTTCCTCAGAGAAGCTGTGGCTGCCCCATCCCTGAAGGTGCTCAAGGCCAGGCTGGATGAGTCTTGGAACAACCTGATCTACTGGAAGGTGTCCCTGCTCAAGGAAGGGGGTTTGGAGCAGGATGGACTTTACAGGCCCATTCCAACCCAAGGCATTCCATGATTCTGTGAGTCTAAGTTGGTTAAAACATGCTAAATAATTGAAACTCTGTGTCCCCAGGCTTTGTAAAGGAAAACCACAATCCTTCCTTCTACTTGAACCCTTTGTGTGTTTCTCAGAGGGTGATGTGATAGAGGACAGGTGGACAGACTGCCTCAGGCCATCCCTCACTCATCCCTCACCTGCCATGGAGGGCCACCAGAGACCTAGTGGTTGGCTTCTAACAGGACAGGGTTCAAGAAGGGTTTGGCAAAAAATGAAGGAATTGGATGTGTCTTGTAAGAAGGCAGGGGACAGTAAGAAAGGAAGGTGTGGTTTGGAGGTGGCAGAGTGACTTGTGGGTGGTGGTGAGGCACGTGGGTGAGCTTAAGTTCAGATATGCAGCTCAAGAGTTAGGCCAGAGACCACAGCAAAGGCCTGGTAAGGACATGGTGAGTCAGATACTGGGCAGTGGGGAGAAAGATTTTTCTTTTTTGTAAACTAAGACAATTTTTTTTTCCCCTCCTACACTGCTTAAGTGATCTCTGGAACTCACTACTGCAAAGTACTACTGGGCATGCAGTTTTGCAAGAGGAAAATGTAGTTGGGAATACTCTTGAGTTTTCTCACAGAGGATAGATGCATAATTGAAGTACAATATAACACAAACTCTCCTACTTCAGGGTATACAATCATCACTGCTGACAGGTTTATATAGCAAAATTAGTCCATAATTGCTCAAAGGGAATTCTTGTGTCTTCCTCTGAGGAACTCTTGGAGGAAGAATCTGGATTAAAAGCATTGCTAATTGTATCCAGCAAAAATCTTCCTATATCTTAGCAAATCTTTTCCATTTCTGACTCATATGATATGGAAAAAAATTCATATCTCCTGCAGGTTACATAAATTTCAGTAAGAACAGAAGTTTAATTTCTGTGAATGGGATTCCTGCGAAAAGCAGGGAGATCTAAACAAAAGCAGGGCCTGAGCTGTTTTGCAGGGCCATCCTACCTGCAGGCATCTAATGGAAGTGCAGCTGTGCATTATCAATGAAATATCTCAGAAAATCAGTGCCTTAACTGCAGGATTCCCTGAGACTTTTTTACAGGGTCCCCCGAGACTTCTTCCACTGAGGTCCATTTGTCTTTGTAGCATATGTCCAGATCTACAGAAGATAGAATTGCTTTTTCCTCATTTTTTTTCTTTCAATTTTACTTGAAAATCTATAATTAAAGACTATTAATCCCAGCATGCAAGGTACTGAATTTGAGGTGGACACATCTCAAGGTTCACAGGGCATCCAGTTTCCCTGGAGTGTCCAGTCGGTGCTGTTAAGTGTCTCTTTGGTGCCTGGACTTTTAGGTGCCTCAAGTGGCAGATGTTCACAGTCAAGATGAAGAGAACCACATCTGATCAGCCTGTGGGATTCCTATGGTTTAAGGAAAGAAAGTAGGCTCTTGAGACCTCAGCTGGTGTCTTGGACGAGAGATCCTGAATTCCGTGGCTGTGCCAGCTAATAGAGTGAAATGTCTGAAGAGGAAAAGAATAATTATTCTTCAGGATGGTAGGAACATATGATGGAATTCCCCATCCTCTGATAAACATATCTACAAACAAGTGATCAAATTGAAATACTTTTGGTTCATAAGCAGCTAATCTGCAAAGAAATCTCTCCCCTGTTCCTCCCATTGCCTTAACAACATTATTTTCCTTTCTATCTAGATTTGTTTGCTTGTTAGTCTGTGGCCTCCCCCTAAGGATGTAACTGCAGATGGATGAATTATTTTATTTTATTAAATATTATTCTTGGCTTTTTGGAGATGTTTTTTGTTTTGCTTTAATGATTATTCCTTCTGGTGTTATTTCAGTTTTCAATTACAACTTGTGTGTGTATGTGTCTGGTACACTACCATTTTGTAAATGGATGTATGCACTTATTGTTAATTGATTCCCCAAATAAACCCAAATGCTTGCACTGAAATAATGTATTATATTTCTTGCATGCCACGGAGCTGGATCCCTTCCAGTTTGGCATCTACTGCTGCTCTGGAGATGGACATTTTTCTCTCACTCCCATTACCCCTGGAGTGAACAGAGATGATGTTATGTCATCTGCAGACCTCATATCACTGGTTGATGTCTCTGGATAAGGGTGGCCAAAGTTGCACCTCTAAGTGTGCATTTAGACAGTTGCTTTTAAAAATACCCCAACAAAACACTGAACTCTCACCAACCCACACACGCTTCAGTGAGGGTTTTCTTCCCTGAAGTCAGGCCGTTATGAAGGGTATTTTTCAAAACTAGCCCTTATTGGCCTATATCTGCTCCTAACAAAACCACTGTCTTCTTGAGAGTTATAGCAGAAATGAGAATTAATCCATAGCTGGTCCTTTAGCCAGTTTTTGCAATCCAACTTTTTTTTTTTTTCAAGCTTTAGCTAGAAAACACAGCTGAAGTCCCTGATGGTGGGACCGCGCACTTCAGCAGGTTTCAGCAGGTCATCTAGTCCCTCTTTGCACCAGCAAAGAAAGATAATCCCCTTTCAACTGTGATTCATCCCACATATTGCAAACATCTATCTTAGGAGTAGATGAATCATTTCCTGGAGGTGCTTCTCTCTCTCTCTCTCTCTCTGTGTGTCTTCTCTCCATCCAGGAAACCTAGCAGAAAGCTTAAGCAAAACTATAAATTGTAGGTAGCTAAAATGGGGGGAGATGAATCCCACGGTGCACTGAGAATCAATGACTGTTGATTCATTGAATTCCAACTTTAAAATGCTGTCAGCATTTCTGTTTTGAGAGTTTGGAATGTTTTATTGCTAACTACTTCCTGCTATTTTTTACCCCCCGCCCCCACCAAAAAAAAAAATTAAACGGGCGCATTGAGCTGGTATGGAAATCTGTGATGGGAATTAGTTGGACAATCATAGCTTCACGTTGTTTTAGACAGTGAGGGGTTTCATGTTCGGTCTTCAGCTGCCAAATGAGTCAAATTTTCCAGAAGACATAAAAGCACTGTGGATGTGTTAGAGTCCAGAAGCCACGGACTGCTCCCAGGGCTGGAGCCCCTCTGCTCTGCAGCCAGCCTGGGACACCTGGGTGTGCTCAGCTGCACAAGAGAAGGCTCCAGGGAGACCTCAGAGCCCCTGGCAGTGCCTAAAGGGGCTCCAGGAGAGCTGCAGAGGGACTGGGGACAAGGCCTGGAGGGCCAGGACACAGGGAATGGCTTCCCAGTGCCAGAGGGCAGGGTTAGATGGGATCTTGGGAAGGAATTGCTGTGTGTGAGGGTGGGCAGGCCCTGGCACAGGGTGCCCAGAGCAGCTGTGGCTGCCCCTGGATCCCTGGGAGTGTCTGAGGCCAGGCTGGATGGGGCTTGGAGCACCCTGGGATAGTGGAAGGTGTCCCTGCCCATGGCAGGGGGTGGAATAGGATGATTTTTAAGGTCCTTTCTGACCCAAACCATTACATGAATCTGTACGGGAGGATCCCTCTTTGCTGGTCCTGAGAGGATAACTGAAATGCAAGGCTACAGCTGGATCAAGCCCCTGGTAAAATACCTTCGGAGAAAAGGAAGCAGAAACTGGGGAGGAAATAGATCAAACCATCCAAAGCATAAGTGTCCAGGGCTCACCTGTGCTAAGAAACCCGAGCTAGCTCCCGCTATAGGGTGCATCTCACCATAGAGAGGCAACAGCTGAGGTCCTAGAAGCACAGCTGGGCCATGGCCTGGGCTGAGCAGCCTGCTAATTACACTGGCCTTTCAGCAGGATTAATTATCACTGAGCTGATAAAACAGAAATGCTTTTGGCTGCAGTGCTGGCTTGGTTGGGATCTCTGAGTGGTGGTGTGTTATGTACTGCAGTCAAGGCCACAGTCATTGAGGGAAATGTTTTGATGGTGATTGTATAATAATGTGTGTTGATGTCAATGGCTAAAGAACTGGAAGGGACTATGAAAAGCACATGTAGCAGCTTGCTGAAAATAAACTGCTCATCTCTGTGAAATTCTTCCTGGTTTAGAACAGTGTTTTTAATCTGTAGAGTATGATAATGTCCCCACAGAAGCTGAGAACCTCTAGAATGATTTAAAAGCTGTTAATCCTTCATATCAAAGCACAGCACAACATCCTAAGATTATTGAGCCTTAATATAAAGGGCTATTTAGTATTACCTGGTTATCTACTGACAAAGTTGAAAACAACATCTTGTCATCTTCTGGCTGAGCATGGTAATGTTTTAGAATTGGAGACATATAAACAATAAAAACCACAGGATCCTACAAGGAATTGACAAAGGGGGTAATTTATCTTACTCCAGTATTGATCATTTCTCCGCCACAAAATGCAGTACAGAAATGTCAAACATTCTGGTGTTGCTCAGTGTGAGCAAGTTTCCTGATGCGATCATCTGCAGGGAGCGGGTGCCTTTCTGAATGATGCCTTCTCTGCAGGTGGGGCAGCAGTATAAGGATGACAGCATCAGTAAAGCCCAACCATCCATTACCCTCCAATCCCATCCCCAAAAGAAACTTAGGAGAAATCGTTCCCAAAAGTTGCAGCTAGGGGTTTGATATGTGAAAAATAAAATGTGAAAAATCTTTTCCTAATTCCCGTGCACGTGTGTTAGTGACACTAATTATAGCATGTGATGAGATTAACCTAATTTGGGTTGTACTTTTCCCTACATCTCTTCCTTATCCTCTGGCTGACGTGTTGAAATACAAAGTCAATTAAAAAAACAAGAAACAACCAGAAAACCTTGTTGAGACTGTTTTAACAGGGAGGGTATTTATGTGCTTCGGTGATTTGGGTTCACTCTCGTAGACCTGCAGGTAAGTGAATTCAGGATTTTCATCACAGAATCCTTGGATGTTTTGGGTGGGAAGGAACCATAAAAATCAGTCAGTCCCACCCCCTGCCATGGGCAGGGACACCTTCCACTATCCCAGGTTGCTCCAAGCCCTGTCCAACCTGGCCTTGGACATTTCCAAGGATCCAGGGGCAGCCACAGTTGCTCTGGGCATGCTGTGCCAGGGCCTCCCCACCCTCACACACAGCAATTCCTTCCCAATATCCCATCTAACCCTGCCCTCTGGCAGTGGGAAGCCATTCCCTGTGTCCTGTCACTATCTGCCTGTGGGAAAAACCATTCTCTCAGAGACTGTTTTCAGGAGTTTGGGGGCATTTCTGACCACATGGATACAACCAGGTGCAGGCAGCCATCCTGCTGCCCTTTCCTTGCTCCTGACTGCCACGAACCAGGCCCTACTCACCAAAACAGCCCCTGCCCTAAAGCCAGTGCAAGTCCCGGCACTGCCTTGCTGTCTGCAGAGGCTGGCAGCTGGGAGACCTTAAGAAGTTCCCCAGGATTTATTCTAATGTCCACATCTGACACCAGTATGAGTAACTCAGTGCAAAAAACCACTGATGCAGAGCTCTACTTAATTTCTTAGTTGGCAGACATAAGCATTTGCTAAATGCCAGTTGCAAGGGCATTTTTGCAGCCAGACTTTTTGCATCCTTTTCCTTTTGAATACTTGTAAAGGTCATATTGGTCTTGGCTACTCATTTATTTCCTTTCTCTCATTGAATTTTTAACAATGACAGGCGTTCATCCAAAGCTCTGGGCTCCTCTTCACTGCATTAAAATTCACAATGTCATTTGCTTTCAGTAAATATATTCAAATGAGCTGCCTTCAAAACCCTAAACGACTCACCATACAATCAATCATAATTGCAGGACCCTGAATTTCTCCTCTACATGTTGTCCTTTAGTGCCCAGAAGAAACACATGATGTAACTGTTACCAGAAACTGGTTGTGGAAAAGAAATTTGATGTGATCCTTTTTATTCTCTAAGGAAAACTTGGTAAGTTAAATACAGGACCAGTTTTGGCTGGAAAATGAGACAGAGGCATGTAAATTTTATATTACCGCTCAGAGCTCTGAGTTCCTGTACTTAAGAAAACTTATCTTTCTAATCAATTATTAAGTTTCCAAATGGAACACGTGCTTCTCTCTTAGTTTCCCATAAACCTCCCTGGCAATTTTAAACATGCATATTCACATGCAGAAAGTCTGCTTGTTAAAGCAGTACATGGTCAAAGCTTCTAGCCAGATGAAAATGATCAAGGCATTCTCTTACAGTACATAGAGCAGTATGCCAGGGAAGTAAAGCAAAATAAGTGCCTAACTAAAAATTATCCAGAAGATTTTTAATTTTAATCTTGTTTTTCTCACAACTCAGTGCAGTAAAAAAAAATACAAAAGAGAAATATTAAGAATCTAATTAGTCCTTAAAGATAACAGTGGAACTACTGCCTTCCTCTATGCTCTTGATAAAGTCAGGAATAAGTTTATCACTAAATCACAGAAAGAAGAGTTAGAAGAGATCTATTAGGAAATCCTCTTCTCTTTATAAGTGTAGAATTGTTCCCTCCAACATACTTTCTGAGGCTCTATCTGGTCAAGCATTTAATGTCTCAAAACAGTGAGGCTCCAGTCACTTCCCTTGAGAGATGACTTTATTACCTAGCAGATCTCAGTGTGAGGGACTGAGTTCCAAACTAAATTTTACTTTTTGTGTTGCTAGAGAGTTACGCTGTCTCAGCAACGACTGCCTCAAACCCCGTGCCCTATATCGGGTGATAAATCCGTCCTGTGTTCATACAGCTTTGAACCGAGAGTTCAGATCCGGGTTTACTGACTTTGCTGCTTGAAACCATGCTCTTTTCCTAAAGGCTGATTTAAGTTACTATCAGTGTTATTTAACCTGCTGGCGCTTGATGGATATATTCAGTGGAATGGTTAAATTCCCAGTAGTCAACAGTGCTCCTCTAAAGCAAAGCTTATGAGAAATAAGCAACAAATATTGTTAGAAGTGCAGAAATATGGGGAGATTGTATCCGTAGATCTCAGCTGTAGATATCCCTAAGGATAAAATAAACAAGTACAATGCATATCAGCTTCCCCCTCTGCCTGTCTCATGCATTACTTGTCTGCTTTGGGTCTCATCCAAAGACCTCTGAACCGAATGGAAAACTTTTGCTGACTTCAATAAGATTTGGGTCAGCCCCTTAAGGGCTATGATTTTGTCTTCCCAAAGTGTGTGGCCATGGTTCAGTGGGATACTTCAGCACGCAGCCAGTACTGGAGTTATCTCAGGGCTTTTGGTGAGGCTTTTCATACACTAAAACAGAATGTGCTTAACCAGGCTGCTGATTCTTCATATTTAATACAGAGTGGGCCCTATGGAATGCCAAGCATCATAATTTTAATATTACGTATTTTATCTGTATCAGATGTATCGAAGATGCATATTATATGGCAGTAATTCAAAACACAAAGCCAATTACTCTGCTGGTATCATCTTGTGTATTTACACTGCTCAAAAATGTGTTTTGTGGCTTTATAACAGCTTGCTAATACAAGATTCTTTCACTAACCTGTCTCAGAACATCAAACAAAAGCAAAATCAAATAGAAATGTAAACTTCATAGCCTGTGATATATGTGGATAATATCCAGTGAAAACATTTTTGATAGAACAATTTTATGTTTAAAACGAAGGCTGATTGAAGCTGGAATATTTTGTAGGAACACAACTATTTCAATGACTTTTTTATGGAAAAAATGTCTCAGTAAATTGCTTTGATTTTCTTATTTGTGTCACTAACATAGAAATTATTTGTTTTGAGAAAAGAAAAAATGCATTTTTGAATTTACCATACTGTTTTGTCTTGACATATAGCAATTACTGAATTCATCATGTAGTTTAATATAGTGTATTATATTCAATATTTCGTTACAGTGTTTTTCAAAATTGCAATGAGGCATTTCTACTTTTCCAAAGTAGTACATCAATAATTCTTCATGAGACTTTCAAAATTTCTGTTCCCTGAAAGCCTCTCTTTAATTTTTTCCAATTTTCTACTCTAGTTCAATATACAAACATAATTTCAGCATGTTCCCAGCCCTCACAAAAGCTTGAATTTCTAGGCACTTGTAGTACCAACTCAATCATATGTATTTGCAGATTAAAACTTCAACAGACAAAGCCAACTAGAGTCAAATTTGTGCACATTAGGTCCAGATTCTCAGCTACATCCTGTTGCGGTCTGAACTAGTGCCTACCTTCCTCATGTATATCCTCATCACTGATTCCGAAACTGCAGTTTCAATCACAGAATCCCAGAATGGTTTGGGTTGGAAAAGACCTTAAAAATCATCCAGTTCCAGCCCCCCTGCCATGGGCAGGGACACCTTCCACTGTCCCGGGTTACTCCAAGCCCCATCCAACCCAGCCTTGGACACTTCCAGGGACAGGGCAGCCACAGCTTCTACGGGAAATCTATTCTAGGGCCTCACCACTCTCACAGCCAAGAGTTTCTTCCCAATATCCCATCTATCCGTGCCATCACAGGATGATTTGGATTGGGAGGGAGCTTAAAGCTCATCCCCTTCCTCCCCCCCTGACACGGGCAGGGACACCTTCCACTATCCCACATTGCTCAGGGCCCTGTCCAATCTGGAACACTCCCAGCGATGCCACAGCTGCTCTGGGAAACCTTTGCCAAGGCCTCCCCACCCTCACAGACAGCAATTCCTTCCCAAGATCCCATCTAACCTTGCCCTCTGGCACTGGGAAGCCATTCCCTGTGTCCTGGCCCTCCAGGCCTTGTTTCCAGTCCCTCTGCAGCTCTCCTGGAGCCCCTTTAGGCACTGCCAGGGGCTCTGAGGTCTCCCTGGAGCCTTCTCTTGTGCAGCTGAGCACCCCCAGCTCTCCCAGCCTGGATCCACGGGAAAACTTAATGAGAACTTCTATGAAAACTAGATCAATTTCAGAAAAAAATATGCCAAGTCAGCAAGACTACATTCTGCACAGAGATGTGGAAAATCATAGCAAGCTACAGGCAAAGGAGAATCCAGCTACCTGGAGCTCCTGGCTGGAGGGCAGCTGCTCCCTGTCCTACTCCACTTGCTTACCTCAAAACGTGGTGGTGGAAGCACACTGGAAATCCTGCTCTGGAATTCCACATTGTAGTGCATGGTAGTGAGCCACACATGGCCACGTTTTGTTTATGACAGATGGCTCTTCCCAAAAATATGATGTGCAAGATTGTGCTGACTTGGACAGTTTTACATAAACTGAGGGGGATTGACAGGGTGCAATATACATTTTCTGTTTACTAAAAGTCTAGAAGAGAATGGGCCAAGCCCAGCAAAGAACAGCCTGTTTCAAAGATATTACGGCTGGAAAATGTTGTTTCTCACAGAGATCATCTCTCTATAATAAGCTTCATGGTGATCCTGTATGGTGGAGGGAAAAAAAAAACCAACGATGCAGATTGGGAAAGGAGTCAATCACATGATTTTTATTTTTATGCTATCATGGAGATGTCTGTGAGAGGAAAAGAGAACTTCTGCTCATCTCCATAGCTCTGCACAAAGCCAGCCTAGCTGGAAACAAGCTACCTCGAGGCCTAGACGCTGTTTGTGGGAACCATGTGGAATTCAAAGCAAGGAGGAGGATTTGTCAGTGATGAACGTGCACCCTCGGAGAGGCTGCGTTGATGGACAATTGGCAACAGTCAGCTGGGAACTGGACCAAAAAAAGCACACATGCAGCCTTGCTGTAGTGACATCTTGGAAGAGCCATGCTGAAATTCCCAGCTAGGAATATGTAGCTCTCACGTGGGACTTGCTCTACCTTTGTTGGTCTTTTTCCTACCCATTGTTGGATGTATGCTGAGTGGAGAATGCGTGCATAATATAGGGTTAGACTAAAAACTTTTTCTAAATCCTAAGGATTATAATTCATCCATTGGGGTTATTCTGATGTCCCTCAACAGCAGAGATTAGTGTAGGTCTGGTGGGGTTAATGCAGCAGAACTGATTTGTGTCAGCTGAAGATCAACCCCTGTTTTAAATGTTTTACTGGGAAAGGAGAAATTAATTGTTTTGCTCCAGATTTTTCCAGATGTTGGAGACTGGAACCTGCTACTGAAACAGGATCTCTCATCCCCTTTAGCTTTTCAGATTACACAGCAGACAGACAGACAGACAGACAGAGCATAGAGGGCATTTTTGTTGCAGCTTCTATTTTTGTCACTTCCTCTGAACTGTGTAAAACCTCCCATGACTAAAATGTCTTTCTTTGGCACAGGGGAATCGCGTCTTTTGGGATGATATAACAGAGTTGCGTGGGAAGCATTTTTTTCCTAGGCTAAGAAACTGATATTAAGAAAAAATACCATTGCATTCCAAACTGAGATCTTTGGGAAAGCTGGTGGGAAATAGGAGAGGTCTATCCTCAAAACAGCCGATTAATTCACTCTTAGGTTAAAATGTGGGACTTCTCAGCATTTCAAAGCCGATGTTTTCAGGTGCTTGGAAAGAGCCTCCATTTCTGTAGCTGTCACATTTATTGGAACTCCTTCAGAGAAAAGAATTTAAACCATATGTGCTTCTCTGAACAATTTAATTTCTATCAAAGGTAACGTTTGTTGATGACAAAACATTTTGCTCCAAAAATTCCTCTGATGATAAGAATTCACTAAGTAAAGTTTACATAACCTTTTTTGAGACCTTGTCAGAAAAAACATGTCTTGAAAGCAGCTGAAATCTGCCCGCTTGAAGATGACTGTGCCTTTCCCTCTGCAATTAGTACAGCTGAGTTCTGCACAGAAAAACACTTCCAAAGTTCCTCACTGGCCTCACCAGGCTTTTCTCGCAGACTGTATAATCCCATGATTACATGGTGATGTTGATGCAATGTGACATGGCGTGTCAGTGGAGTTTCTAACCACTTATTTTGTACCACTGAAGGGAAAACTCAGCAGCCTAGGCGCTTAAAATGAAGCAGAATTAAGAAAAAGAAGGAAATCTGATAATCATTACTGACGTTTACTTGCAGGTAACTGGCAGCTTTTCCTGAAAATTTCAGCTGGTGATACTGTTCACAAAACTCTTGGCAATCCGCCACTCCACTCAATAGATATCTCTGTCAGGGTGTTCAGCAGCTACCTGTATTTAGCAAAATTTCAGGAGGATGCTTGACTGCTTGACAAAAGCTCCTCCTATATCAACCTTGTGTAGGATCACACAGATGAAATCCTTGAGCTGGTTGTTACATAACCTTGGATGTTTCCTCAACTGCCCTGTTGGATTTTTCATGTTGTTCTCAGAAGTGGTGGCTTTTCTGATCAAGAGTGGTAGGGGTGGGTGCAGTGGTCTTGCAGTCACTAACTAGGTGGCTTCTACAGGCTTGCCAAAAAGAGCATTGCTTCCCCGCAAACTGAAATTGCAAAACTTTGCTGAAGATTTTACCCTGCAATCAAGAATATCCCTTTCTTTGAAAGGGAATGCAATTTAGCTGGAATCCTATTAGGAGAATAATAAAAAAAATCACTTCAGATAGCATTAACAACAAAGCTCTCTCTCTAGCTTTTCTGAGAGGAAGGTTAAATCAGTATAAGGCATAACAAAAGATTGGGGGAGATATTGAATGTTGACAAAATTGTTGTACGACAGATGAACATCTCTGAACGCTCTCTGGTCACAGAGGGAGCACTGAATCCAGCCTGAAGAATGGCTTTTGAGAAATGTCAGCTGGCAAGAACACAGTGTGGTGTATGAGGGAGCATTGAAAAAGTGGGAAAAAAACAACTGAAATAGGATACCAGCTTCAGCTGTGCAAAATTTGCTATGATAACTACCTAAAAATTGTAAACAGGCTTGACATTAAACTCCTTTGCAAATGACATAAGCCAGGACTAGTCAACTGCAGGGTTTTCCTCCAGATCACGTGACTTTTTTTGGGAGTAGACCATTTCTCAGGAAGCAGCAGTGATATGGTGCCTTGGCTCTGCACCATGAAGGTATATGGAAGGGTTGGCATGAACCAGCTCCTCTCAGAGGAGAAAGAGCTCCTGATGAGTGAGTATTTTAGTATTTGAAGTTGTTCTCACATTGGAAAAGCCAATGGAAGTTGAGCATCTCCGACTATGAAACCAAAATGGTTATTACTCACCTATGTCCTAGAAGTGGTCCACTGCAAACAGATCTAGCAAGATAACACTTAGGAGTCAGTGTTTAGCCCTTGTAGGTGTGAACTATTTGTGCGGTCATCCAAGCCTATTTTTCTAAAATCTCATCTTCAAATTTATCTAAACCTCTTAAAAAATTCAAAATAAAATTGCTGTATGAAGAAATGACATCCAGATTTAGAACGCTTGAGATGTAGCAGTCTGAGCTGTGATTTTTAGAAGTGTTAACTGTGCATGATTTTCAGATGAAATCAAGAGGAACAGGAGGGTGTTGTTTAGCCACAGTTTCACACCTTCGTCTCTGGTGAATGCTCACTTTGCTGGTCTAGTCTACACTGGTCTTAAAAGACAGCTGCTGCTCTCTGACAGCTCTTTGGCGTGTAAAGTGATGCTCGTTTTAGTCTTCACCTTGCACTGGTCAGAGGAATCAAACTCACCTTCAAGCTGTAATGGCCTGGGAGCATCCTGCAGGTGAGATGTGCTGCCATAAATGCCTGTGTTGGTGCCCTTTGCTAAGACTTAAAATTCTTCACTTACTAAGAGTACCAGAGTATCCTGAGTTGGAAGGGACCCACAATGACCATCAATGTCCAGTTCCTGTCCCTGCACTGACACCCCAGAAATCCCACCCTGTGCATCCCTGGGAGCATTGTCCAAATGCTCCTGGAGCTCTGGCAGCCTTGAGGCTGAGCCCATTCCCTGAGGAGCCTGGGCAGTGCCAGCATCCTCTGGGGGAAGAACTTTTTCCTGGTATCCAACCTAAACCTCCCTGGCACAGCTCCAGCCATTCCTTGGATCCTGTCACTGGCTGCCAGACAGAAGAACACAGCACAGGCTCAGGGTGTAGGTTTGGGTGAGTTACCCCACCTGAGGTGAGTCAAAGGTGATTATCTGCTGCAGTCATTTGCAGCATATCCCTGTACCCAAGGCATAGGCAGCTCTGTAGCTCCCAACTCTCTTTATTGCTAGCACATGTAACACTTGTAAAGCAGAATTCAACTGGCCTGCTTTAGGTGCCTGCTGCAGATCAAATGAATCATGTACCAAAAAGTCCTATTTCTAGAGAACAAGCTCAGATGTATCTGTGTTGTCGATGTCTAAAGCTGGGCAGAATGAGTCCATTCCAGTGGGATTTAAGATAGGATACTGTGAGTCTGAGCCCGTGCTACCCCTGGCCACGTGACGGTTAGACAAAAATAACAAAGTACAAGTGCAGTGGTCAAAGGCAAAGCAAACAGGATCAGTCTTGGCTCGGGTATTAACACAGCTCTGCAACATGTGGGACCAGCTGACTTCTTCCAAACAGCTCAAAATTCAGCCAAGAACCCTGAAGGCTTCATTACCAAGCCAGTGAAAGCTTTGACATCTAAAGATGCTCCTGAGGAGGGCTGCCTTTGATGGTCACCAGATTGCTAATCCACAGAATTTGGTGAACAACGGGCTTGACATATCATTAGTATGTTTTATTAACTTGTCATAGAACATTTTTAGTTTAACTAGAAGAGTTAGAGATGGATAAACACTAATAAAATTTGGACTTTGTCCTTCAGCTTCGGCTTCCCTGTCTTAAGCCTTAAGAAGACTGTGAAAAGCAGGGCCCTTGCATATGTAAATGTGGGTTTTCGTTTCCCAGAAAATTAATGCCATTTACCTTGGATTAACTTGGAGAGAAGCAGGACAGCATTTATTGGGTAAGACATGCTAATACTTTAACAAATAGTGACCTCTTGCAAATTGTGGATGCTGTCACATATACAAATCCAGTCAAAAAGATAAACAAAGACAGAGAAAGCATCCAGTTGTCAAGAATGCATTCCTAAAGAGATGAGGGACCACAGCTGAAGAAGAGCTCTAGGTCTGTTTTAAGTCTGCCTTATTCTCTCTATTTTCCTGGAGCTGGCATATGGCATAGATTCATCTTTACCTTCGTGTCCCTATAAATGTCTTTTTTTCTGTTCAGGCATGTTTTTTTTTCTTCTATTGTGACCGTGTGTCACCACTTCCAAATGTAACTCTGAAGAAATTTTTTTGTTCATAACAAAAGGCAGCGTTAGAAGGAAAATGTGAGGAGGTTTTAAAAAAAGATATAAAGAAGTTGGTCATATGATTGTAGAGTCTTGAACCTAAAAGGGAAATAAAACATCCAGCAAGCGAGGTTTCTCTGCTGCTGAAAATCTTTTTCAGCAGTGTAATAATTTCATCTAGTTTCAGCCACAGACTGAAGAAGTGCATGCTCTAGTTACCTCAGAACGTCTTTTTTCTGGGAACATTTTAATAAGGACTGCAATACATTTACCCTGTCTTGCCTTACTTGAACTTTGAACCACGGCATGCTTATGGAGATGTTGGTGAAAAGCCTGTCCCTCTCCTGTCTCGTAGAATGAATTTGATGTAAGATGTCTCTAGGTCAATGCCTGCAGATCCCTGGGGAAGGAAGATCACCACACTCAGACCACTCCCGAGCAGACTGCTAGGAGGAAGGGGACCAGGAACAGATGCTGATCCCTGTTCTGTGAGTTTGGCTTTTTGTGTTCTGGTTTTCTGGTAGTCCTGTGTGAAAACAGAGTCCGGCTGAAACAGCATCTTTGGGGGATTTCTCTGTTTTGTTAGAGTGTTTTGTAAAACGTAACTTTGTTTATTGCTCTGCTACTTTAGTTTGTGTTTCCTGCGTTTCCAGCCAAAGTGAAGGATTAATTCTTTGTCCAGTCTAAGAGCTATCCACAGAACGGAGGAGCAGAAGAGAAATGAAAAGGAGAATAAAAGAGTGAGAAAAAAATTTTCTCCTAGAGAAGAAATTTCCATGAAGAGTCTCATGGTGTGTCTCTATCCTGACAGGCAGAGACAGAGTGAAGCTCCCTATCATGAGCAGCCACAGACTTGAAACGTGTTTTGGTTCAGAGAAGTGCCGGATCTTGCTGGGGTCTGGGTGACCACTGGATCATATCAAGCTATAGCTGATCCTGAGCCATCAAATCTGTTGTAAATGCATCTGAAACTCCAGTCAAATGGGGAGCCTGATTTGGAGTCTTAGCTGGGGATCTTAGCTTCCCTGACTCAGGAGTAGGGTCTCAGTTCTATGTGTGCATGAGAGCAAACTGTCCCTCTGTGTAATTTTTGTCTTCTTTTTGCAGAGTGGGACCATTCATCTGAAATCATGGTGAAATCACCTTTATTCCTACCAACTGAGATTTTTCCCTAAAATCTGTGGAGACAGACCCCAGGAAAAGATGAAACAATATTTCTGCAAGACGCAGACATTTGGAGATTTTTATTTTCCCTCACCTTGAGCATCATCTTCACAGAAAAACATATTCCAGGTAAATTTTAACCAAACTGCACTCGAGTGCTGTCTTTTTAAGCACGTCTCATAAATATTACAGTGGAAATGGGAGATTTAACACTTGAGATATGGTCTTTATTTGACATTGCCATGTTTTGGTGGATGTTTGGCCTGTCGGAGAGAACAGAGCCGATGGTCTTGTTAGGAGCTTGCTTAACAACCAGCTTTAATGCATGACCAGTCTGCCATGTACCGTGGCAATCATTCCATGCCTCTGCACCGACTTCATGACCCCAGCAATAAAAACACTGTTAAGTGCTGAGAGCAGCTAAAATAGAAATAACCCAGGAATGCAAAAGCTGAGACAGTGGCATGGGATTTTACCACCATTTTGCTGATGAATCTTTACCAAACTGCTTGCCAGAAGCTTTTGAGCAGGTTTGAAACTTGCTGACTCAGAATCTGAATTGCGGCAAGCCCTAAGCCCCATGATGGGCCTGGAAAATCAGAGTGAATATAATCTTCTCAAGTTTTAGGTTTCTTTGATAATATTTTTTTTGTTTGTTTCTTGGACATGCGACTTTATGCAGTGAAAATAAGTTACCCTGCTACCAGCAGACTGGTTTGAAGCAACCCAGGAGTACATAAGTGTGTGGAGCAGAAGCTGGTGTTAGCTCTGGGCTGCACTTTACAAACCCATGGTCGGTGTGTGTCGTGGAGCCAGGACTCACTGCTGATCAAGGAATATCCTGAGTTGGAAAGGATCCACCAGGACCATTGAATCCAACCCTTGGCCCTGCACAGGACAATCCTTAAGGATCCCAACATGTGCCTGAGAGTGTTGTCCAAACATTTCTTGAGCTCTCTGGNTTCTTTGATAATATTTTTTTTGTTTGTTTCTTGGACATGCGACTTTATGCAGTGAAAATAAGTTACCCTGCTACCAGCAGACTGGTTTGAAGCAACCCAGGAGTACATAAGTGTGTGGAGCAGAAGCTGGTGTTAGCTCTGGGCTGCACTTTACAAACCCATGGTCGGTGTGTGTCGTGGAGCCAGGACTCACTGCTGATCAAGGAATATCCTGAGTTGGAAAGGATCCACCAGGACCATTGAATCCAACCCTTGGCCCTGCACAGGACAATCCTTAAGGATCCCAACATGTGCCTGAGAGTGTTGTCCAAACATTTCTTGAGCTCTCTGGGGCTTGGTGCTGTGACTGCTTCCTGGGAGCCTGTTCAGTGCCCAGCTACTCTCTGGGAGAAGAACCTTTTCCTGATATCCAACATAAACCTCCCCTGACACAACTTTGGCCATTCCCTCAGGTGCTGTCCCTGGTCACAGAGAGCAGAGATCAGTGCCTGCCCCTCTGACTTTCCTTGGGAGGAAGTTGCAGACCCCAGTGAGGTCTGAACTCAGTCTCCTTTTGTCCCAGCTGAACAAGCCAAGTGACCTCAGCCACTCCTCGTAAGGCTAATAAGGGTAACAAAAAAGCCACTTTAAATAATTTTCCTCCTCCATGCTACTCATCCTTTGTGTACAATCTGAACTGAGTTTCTTGCCCTGGCTTCAGGTCTCTGCTTTCTATTGGGAACCATCATAATCCTGTTAATACTTGATGCAGTTAAAATAAAATGCGTGTTGACCCAGGCTTTACTTTGTAATGACACCTATAAACTTCTCTGATGATGCAGAAAAGGCCCGGGAAATCTTTAATGACTCTGACAACTTAGTAGTCTGGGATTTCTGCTCTGCTGAGAGATGGTCTCTCCCGTTTTATACGTGTGGGCATGGGTTCAGCACTGAGTTAGATGGAACAGATCCAGCAGCTGAATCACCAGTGCCAGCATCTGACCTCCACCTACCCGCTAAGTTTATCCAGGCTTAGCTTGGGAGGTCTGGTGGGTACCAACCCCAGCACAGCAAATGTGTTAGAACACTCCTAGAGCTCATTCCCTCGCCCTCAGGAAAATAATTTTCAAGACTGAAATAGTGGAATAATGGCTGAAACCCTCTATAAGCTCCAGAAATGGTAGTTTCCTTCTCAGTTCTCATGCACAGCTGAGAATGGAGCCCTTTAAACTTTTGTTCGTTTGTTTGTTAAAACAGGATGGACTGTTATATTCTTCTCTGGAGACCCTTTTACTTCGAGTTACAGACTGTGGAGAGATACTGCACTACAGACCAACAGTGAAAGCTTATTGTCCTTGTCCCACAGCAATAAATGCATTCCATAAATTGCAAGTAGAGATGCAGCTGGGGAGTCTAGTTAAATGAGTGGCAGTCCTCCAAACATGTTGGCTTTTACTTTAAGAAAGGGCAGAGGTGTTCTATATTTTGGCAGTGCTTTTGTGCCTCCTTGTGCCAAGAAGGACCCACTGAAGCTGGAGAGGTGTTGCCTTCAACAAAGCTGTAATGGCTTAGCATAGCAAACTGTTTTATATTTTGTAAGAGCTCTGCTCAATATCCATTAAATCAGGCTCGAGGGAAAGGGGTAGTGTTAGTTACCAACAGCTAACACAGACCTAAATTATGTTTGCACTGGGTGCAAATTTAAAATTGAAATTGTGCTGATAACTTGCAATATGTAGCTTATCTTTGAAGGGTTCATAGTTGGACTGGTTTAAGAAATAAGGGGAATTTTTTGTTCCACATTTCAGAGTGATTATGGGGAAGGGAGTCTAAGGACAGTCTGCCTTTCACTCCTCATTTAACATTGTCTGATGCAGCTCATGTTGTCTTGATTATGTGACAGCAAAAGCCCCATATGATTTCCCAAATCCTTGTTAAATTGGCAGTGTCTCAGTCCTGAAACTCTCCTTGTCCAGCCAAAAAGAAAAAGCTATTTTCAAAACTTCAGTGACATGTCACCAGTTCAACCAAGGTTTCTGAGTTTGCTGAGTCTGAAATGACAGTTCTGTCCTGCAGTTTCAGGCATTCATTTCAATAAATGCTATCAGATTGGCACGGGAAAGTCAAAAGTTGATGGAGAAAGGACAGATACATTGCATTAGAATATCTAAATATTATACATAGTTTTCGTGTTTTTAATGGTAATATCAAGAAATGTTTCCGTTTCAGAGTCCAGATGGAAAAATTTGGCTAAAAATGTAGAGGAAATGTCATAAAAAATTTGCTTTCACATTAAAAGCTGCATCTACTTTCCCAGCTAAGCTATTTCTGAAGCATACAAGAAGAGACAGATGATGTAAGAAAAAGGGAGCTTGTTTAAAAAAGTGAAATCCACTAATGCACGTGTGTTTGTGTGTTATTAGTGCTGAAAAGAAGTTCTACCCCCGAGAGTGTAAATGCATTTATAAAAAATGAAGACATGCAAGCAGATCCATATGTATCCAACGTAAATCCCTTTTCTTTCAATTAAAAAAATTACAATCAACAACATTTTTATGGAATGTAAAGCTTTGGACTCCCAATTTTCCCTCATTTCACCAAACTGGAACCCACCTTGCTGGTGTGCCCAGTGTGAACAAAAACAGGGATTTGCTGGTTACACACAGGCTCAATCCATCCCAGCTCCACAACCAAACTCTTTCCTCTACCAGAACACTTTCCCTGGTAATGTAATTTTTTCCTTGGAGCTGTTTTGACTGGTGCTCAGCTAGGCAGAAACGTTATCTCGGATCTGAAAGACACCTCACCTGCTCAATTTCATAATCCTGTGGATGTCCTGTGTCAGTTCTGTAACTGAACTGGCTCCTGGGGCTGTGGGCTGTGCTGCTCTGGTGGGGCTGTGTGTGCTCGCTGCAGGTGAGGACCTGACTCCTGCCAACAGCCGCTGCCATTATGTACTCAAATAACACCACAGCCTTTACATTGCTTTGTTTGCACATTTTTGCTATTAAAGTATAAAAGTCCCCCACCCACCTGTGTTTGTCTTTCTTTTTTTTTTAATGTTTCCTTTTCTTTCGTTTTCTCCTCNCCCACCTTGCTGGTGTGCCCAGTGTGAACAAAAACAGGGATTTGCTGGTTACACACAGGCTCAATCCATCCCAGCTCCACAACCAAACTCTTTCCTCTACCAGAACACTTTCCCTGGTAATGTAATTTTTTCCTTGGAGCTGTTTTGACTGGTGCTCAGCTAGGCAGAAACGTTATCTCGGATCTGAAAGACACCTCACCTGCTCAATTTCATAATCCTGTGGATGTCCTGTGTCAGTTCTGTAACTGAA
Source organism: Platysteira castanea (assembly GCA_013397175.1). Lineage (NCBI taxonomy): Eukaryota > Metazoa > Chordata > Aves > Passeriformes > Platysteira > Platysteira castanea. The sequence continues at coordinate 33,990 of VYXC01000834.1, read as the reverse complement.
CTGGCTCCTGGGGCTGTGGGCTGTGCTGCTCTGGTGGGGCTGTGTGTGCTCGCTGCAGGTGAGGACCTGACTCCTGCCAACAGCCGCTGCCATTATGTACTCAAATAACACCACAGCCTTTACATTGCTTTGTTTGCACATTTTTGCTATTAAAGTATAAAAGTCCCCCACCCACCTGTGTTTGTCTTTCTTTTTTTTTTAATGTTTCCTTTTCTTTCGTTTTCTCCTCAAAGTTTTTGCCACTTTTTCTTTTTTATCTTCCCCAGTGCATGTGTTCTTCTGTTTTATTCATGTATACAGAGCAATTCTGCTTTCTTTTGGCATTTTCTTTCCCTCTCCTTTCATCTTCTGCTGCTTTTTGTGAGCTTTCCTTCTTTCCCTCCCTTTTTCTGCTCACTACCCCATGAACATCCCCAGGCCTATCAACACCACTGATGTAAAGGATGCTCCATGGAAAAAAGGCATAAAGAACTTCATGACCAGCAAGGGATTTTGGTGAATGCAACTTGCTGGCCAATATCTAACTGCCAGGTTAACTTGCTGTAAAAAGTACTTCCCACCTACAGAAATTCTCCTCTTCCTGGCAGGAGGATGCTCACTGCTGCTTGGCTTGTAATATGGGTGTACCATATTTGCTGTATGGGGCAAAGCACCCAAAAACCCCCATGAGGGGTGCCATGGACAGGCACTTGGGGACAGTCCAGGGTTGGTTTGGTTTGGCTTTTTTTGCATGTGTGAGTTCAGAGCCAGAATCATTGCCTCAGGCTGGATGAAGCCAACTTGTGGAGACTATCCAGTCCGGGGTGAGACTGTGGTTTATGTCTTTCTTTCACAGTCCACTTTCACTGATTGTACCTGAATGGAAACCTTTTCCAAGTGAAAGCTGTTTACAGGCCCCCAGCTGCCTGCAAAGCTTGGCAGCTGGGCTGGGGAGGAAGGTAAGAGGACAAAGCAGTTAATTTTGATGTTTTTCTTTCAGTGCTTCTCAAGTGGGTAAATTTCAACAAAATGTCTCCTTTTTGGTCCACTGGTCACAGTTCTCAGTGGATATATGGAAGTGGGCAGGGTCTCTTTGGGCTGCACCATGGCTATGTTACCCATAGCTGAGGATTTATGGAATAGCACAGAGCACTCTGAGGAGAACTAACTATTCTTTTGCAGAAAGCCTAAAGATGGGACAGGGGTGTACACAGAACAAGAGAATCATAGCAGGGTTTGGGTTGGAAGGCATTTTAAAGATCATTCAGTTCCACCCCCTGCCATGGGCAGGGACACCTTTCACTATCCCAGGTTGCTCCAAGCCCTGTCCAACCTGGCCTTGGACACTTCCAGGGATCCAGGGGCAGCCACAGCTTCTCTGGGCAACCTGTGCCAGGGCCTCCCCACCCTCACAGCCAAGAATTTCTTCCTAAAATCTCATCCTACTCTGCTGTCTGTCAGTTTGAAGCCATTCCCCCAGTTTAAAATATAGAGGAACTGTACTTTTTGTTTCTGCTTTCAGGAACCTTAATAGACTGAAAGTCTAATTCAAGTTGTGTTTTTGAGACCCATAGATTTTCATATGTGCTTTTCAGTCACCTTTGCTAAGCCACGTAAGTCTTCCACAGATTAGGAAAACATCAGCTACAGGCAGGAGACCTTTCTGAAGGAGCAGCAAAGTTCAAAGCAGCAAAATGGACACTTCCTCAAACCCAAAGGTTTTGTTTTGAACATGTCACTGTTAAAAATATATATAGGGAGCCCTCACAGGTTTGAAAGATGTGTCTGCTTTCTGGTAAAGTAGGATGGCACCTTGCTGTGAGACTGACGGGATTGAGGTAGGAAACATTGCTGCCAGCGGAATTGGGTCAGATCCACACGGACCAGCCCCTCAGGCATGCACCCAGCATTTTGGGCAAAGGCTGAGCTCGCTCTCTGCTGGGCTACTGCTGCTCACACGAGCTGCTTTGAAGCAGTGGGTGCATTCCAGGAGCTGCGGTCACAGCTCATTTGTGCTGCGGTCATGCCAAGAGCCACCTGCGTTGTTCAGGGCTGCCCCTCCTGTGATGTGCTGGTTACAGTGCTGTGCTGCAGACATAAACTCACTCCTCCAGCTTTGGGTACCATCAAAACAGCACGCCACCAGAACCTACATGTTCCAAACATTCCTCTTGCCCAGTGTCAAGTCCCTGTATTAAGCAGGATTTTTTTTTAAGGGCAAAATTTCAACTTAGGAAAATATTTTAGGAGAGAACTGGGGCATATACACTGTAGAAAGAGGAAAGAAAAAAAAAACTGAGAGCACACTGAAAAATTACCCGCTTCAAAATGTGAACCCTATTTTAAGGTATCCTAATATTTCCAAAATTTCAGTATAAGAAAATTGAAGCAGAGTACAGTTGGCATGAAAGAAGCAATGTGGATACTATTTTAGAGCATGACTTTGTGCACGCAATAGCCTCCAGCATGACACAAAGGGCACAAAAATGTAAAAATAAAATAAATACTAGATGAGAAATTTATGACTCAGATGATTAAGGAGGGGTGATAAAAGCATCTTTCTTTTTAAAGATGCATTAGGACAGCAACCAAATGCTATTACTGGACATAACTGGAACAGTGGGTAGAGATGGGAGATAACTTTCTGCACTGTGTTGTGCCTCCTGAGTAGATAAGCAGAGATTTTCAGTAGACAATGCTGTCACTGTGACACCTTCCACAGACAATAAATAACCTGCAGACCTATAACGGGTTTGTGGAGCCAGATGCCAGAGTCGCTGGGTGAAGTGTGTGGTCTGCACTGTGAGGTAGGTCAGCCGCTTGGTCTCCTCTGACCTTAAAACTCATAAATCATAGCCAGAGATGAACACTCCCCGTGTAAACCACAGTCCAGAGCTATGAGAACTGTAGGATCACAGAATCCCAGAGTGGTTTGGGTTGGAAAGGACATTCAAGACCATGCAGTTCCAACCCCCTCCCATGAGCAGGGATGTCTTCCACTGTCTCAGGTTGCTCCAAGCCCCATCCAGTCTGGCCTTTCACACTTCCAGGGATCCAGGGGCAGCCACAGCTTCTCTGGGCAACCTGTGCCAGGGCCTGCCCACCCTCACAGCCAAGAACTCCTAATATCTAACATAGATCTACACTCCTTCACCTTAATGCCACTCTCCTTTGTTGTGTTACTCCAGGCCCTTTTCCAAAGTCCCTCTCCAGCTCTTCTGAAGCCCCTTTAGGCACTGCCAGGGGCTCTTAGGTCTCCCCTGATTCTTCTCTTCTCCAGGTGAACTTCCCCAGCTCTCCCAGCCTGGCTCCACAGCAGAAGAGACCCAGCCCTTGGAGCATCAAGAAGACACTTATGAGCCAAAATAGATCTGGAAGGCCATACAGGAACTCAGGTTGTCTACTTTCAAAATGCTTTGGCACAAGGATTTAGCCTGCAGCCTGTCCAGGAGCTCCTGGTGCTGTCTTGGTGCAGATGTAGGTCCTCCCGTCACAGAGCAGAGGGCCCAGAGCCTGGGAGAAGGAGAGGTCCTCCAAGTAGGATTTTTAAGCGCCCAAAATTTTTACTGGCCCAGAATCATGATGCTGATTCAGCTGTTATTTAGCCCTGCAGGCAGATATGTTTCAAGGGCACCTCAGGTTTTTATGGTTAATTTTTCCAGATGCCTGAACTTTTTTCTCACGCCCAATAAATTTCCAGAAATCAACAATGACTTTGGTTTTTCTCCCCTAAGATGTATGAGCCAATGGGTTTTCTCAAATTACCTCCAAGGTTGTTTTTTTTGACTTTTGCCATTTTTTACCATACCAGAAGGGAGACCCTTCATTCAAACAGCAGAGCTCATGCACAAAGGGGATATCCATACCCACCGTTTTCCCTCCATGAGGGTGTCAAATCCCTGATTCTGGCCTCTCAGGAAACTGCTGTAACCACTACTCTGTAAAGTGGTGTAGGAAAGAATTCAAGATTCATGGTCAGACCGAGTGAGGTTGGTTCAATTCACTTCCAGCAGTGTAAGAGAGGAGCTGGATCTGCGGTCAAGGGTAGAAGAAACTGGAATTTTAAAAGAAAACCACTAAGAATGGCCAAGCAGAAGTGGAAGATTTAGGTAGATATTGTGTTACTGTTCATACAAACAGTTTAGTCAGTGTTGGAAAGCAACAGGTTAGTGTTGGATCTCATTTCTATTCAAATCACAGTAAGTGGTATTTTGTCTTCTAAAACAGATTTTAATTTTTAAAACCATAGAAAACCACAAAAAGACACCAAATCAAAGACCCTGTTTAAAATAAGCATCATTAAAATGCAATATTTGCTATTTAAATACTGTCTGTGACAGTAAGCTGATATCTAGCTTTTTTGCTCTAAATATAGTATTTTGCTTCCGGTTGAAGTCAAAAGATGGCTTTTTTTGTTCAAATAGCCATTTATTTGTACAATAAACGAAATCACAATTTCAGCATGAACATCTCTCAAAATTCTTTTTTAATGAATGGCTGCTGTTTTCATAAAACTTTCCCCAGCCCTGACCAGATCCCAGAAACTCCCCCAGAAGCCAATGGGGACTTTTTCTTTAATACTCACAGGTCTTGAATCAAATGTCTCAGGGAAAAAGGAAAAAAAAAAAAAAAAAAAAAGAAGGAGTGTCGGGATGAACTGAAGTATTTTAAAAGTGTATTTTCTTCTGGACTTATGTCCTGTTTTCCTTTGACCCCTTTGGACTGATCTCAGATTTCTGAACTCTTTCTGTGCCCCAGGTGCTGCCAAGGGGTACAATTTCTGTATACATCCCCAATTCCTGTCCTCGTGGACATTCTAATCCTTCCCCTGAGTCTCAGTTAGTAAGAAGCAGCACTTGTGGCTCTTAGAAATTTGTATGCTAATCAGTGACCAGTAATTTCATGGATAAAGGCCAGATTGTGGTTAAGACTGAGTAGATAACCTTCTGATTTTCATGAAAAACTCTGGAATTTGGTATCTTTGAGGCCTCTGCCCTTCTGTTGATCTGTGGGTTTACAATTTATTGAAAGAGAATGTCAGGTAGCTGGACAAGCACAAAGTATGACCACACAAGTCCTGTTTCCTTGGCTAAACACCACCACGAATAACTTTTGAAAAAGAAAATTCAGTGTACCTGGATTAATCTTATCTCTAGCAGCGATTTAGAAGCAATATACAGAATAACATGCAGCGAGAGTTCTGTGCTGGTGATGCACATCTAGAAACTTTTCCAGCATTACTAACTTCTAAACTTCTGATTTTGATAGCATCCTCCTCCACACAGCAGCAAATTCAAGTCAGCTAAAGAGATAAGCAGCTTATCTATTTTAAAGTTCTTTTTCTTTCCTCGTTCCTGCAGGTACTTCATCAGTTCAAAAGCTCAAGGCAAAAGGACATTCCTGGGGGAGATTCACTAAGTGAGAGGAGGAAAGAGCAAAATGCATACACAGCTGATCCTCAGTGAATTGAAGTTTCCCCCAAAGCTTGTCACAAATAGGTGCACGCACATCTAGCTTTGCTTCTTGGGATTCTTCTTCCTCATGCATCATATATTAATTATCTCACCAGTCTGCCTGCAACATTTGATTTGGCATTTTTCCTGCTTCTTGCTTGTGAATTTACGTCAGAGAAGAGAGAGAGTGAAATTATTAATGAAAATGTATCCACAGGTGTCTTTCCAAAGGAAGGGAGCAGGACTGGTGTATGAAGCAGACCCTGCTTTCAGATTTACTTTTAACACATTTCCATTTAGTTATGAACCCCACTATTTTGCACAGGCAAGAGCATAAAAACAGCAACAAACATCTCAGCTGGTTCTGAATTTCCCCCCACAGACAGAATTATGTATCTGCTGTTCCTTTCTCTGAGGAAACAGAGAGCACCATGTTCGCTTGCTGCTATTGGTTCTTTATAGTTGCATCCCAAAAAGAGGATTCCCCACTGAATCAAGACACAGGGTGGGATTTCTTTGAGCAAAACTCTCTAGTGCTGAGCTGTTGCAGAGAAAGAGGGACTTCATCAGCAGTAGAGGAATGAGATGAATTAGTGGTAAACACAATGGAGCTGGGTTAAAGTTTGGAGTCCACAATCCTACAGTCCTTTTCCAGCCTTAATGACTCTGTTATTCTATGAATCATGGCCTAAAACTATTTAATGTTTGGGCTGATTTTTGTGTGATGAAGCCCCTCCATCATGACCACTGCATGCTGGAGCAATGAAGAGAAACCATGAAGGAGATATCAACAATGTCACCAACAGCTGTGAGGAAGCAAAGGAGTTGTCACAGAACACCCCAAGTTGGGAGGGACCCACAGGGATCATCCAGTCCAACCCCTGGCCCTGCACAGACACCCCAACAACTCCACCCCGTGCATCCCTGAGAGTGTTGTCCATACACTCCTGGAGCTCTGGAAGCCTTGGGGCTGTGCCCATTCCGTGGGGAGCCTGGGCAGTGCCCAGTACCCTCTGGGGGAAGAACCTCTCCCTGATATCCAACCTAAAGGATTTCTCCCTTGATTTGCATGTACGTGCCTGTCTTATCCTGCAGCTAGGGTAAATTAGTTGCTTAATAAATGGGAGGCACTATACAGCAGTAAGATGGATGTAGAAGGTGGATGTGGACAGAGGAGGATGCACGAGAAGAGCAGCTCAAAGATGATGTGCCACTTGGGAGAAAAGGTGCCATTTTCTTCACGCTCTGTTTTCTTCCCACCTCTTCATCAGGCAGTGGGAACCCACAGGACAACACCTAAATGCAGTAAATATAGCAACGGGGGTGGGTTGCTGTTAGGTGATCACTGCTCTTCAGGTGTTGAAATGTGAGCTCACCAGTCTGCCTAAGGTGCCCTACTTTAGAAGGCTCAGTGTATGAATGTACATAGCAGGAAAAAATAATTTTTGGTCTGTCAGTATTTTTTTGTACACACAGTCATTCATTGTCCAGTGCTCCACTAGGTACTTTCTCCAATTTTTTATTTTGAAGGTTTTTTCTTACTTTCTGACCAAAAGTTTCACTTTTTATTTTTACCTGCCACAATTTGCTACTTATGACTATCCCAAAACTTTTCATCAAAAAAATATTTTTATTAAAGAAATAAATTCACTGAACTGCACCCCAGACAAAAAAGAACCAAGCAAGTGAAAAGAAAAACACACCTTTCAGAAACTGAAAAGGTCAACTGCAAATGCAAGTTTTCTTTCTTTCTTTCTTGCTTTCTGTCTTTCTTTCTTTCTTTCTTTCTTTCTTTCTTTCTTTCTTTCTTTCTTTCTTTTCTTTCTTTCTTTCTTTCTTTCTTTCTTTCTTTCTTTCTTTCTTTCTTTCTTTCTTTCTTTCTTTCTTTCTTTCTTTCTTTCTTTTTCTTAGCTGACTATTTCCACTTCTTAGCATTTTCCCCCCACCCCTGCTTTTCAGTTGTAGCACAATAGGGAATTCTTGTTTTTTGTTTTTTTTTTGTTTTTTTCCTACTCTAAAAAGCCCCACAACAATCTGATTGAATATTGCAATGGATTCATGGCTTCAAAAAACTCCAATTCTAATATAATTTGCATGAGTCCTACAGCACCCAAATGGTCCTGACAATTCATTGAACTTCTGCATTTCACTAGAATCCTTATGAACCATATTGGGTACAGCAGAGCTGTTAATGAAACTGGAACTGTATAATTACTACACTCTCATCCTTGAAGATGCAGGCAGATGTGGGGAAGGGTTCTCCTTTTGTGTCATTGAAATACCATTGCAAATTACCTCTGAGTTAACTACATTTAGACAGAAGCACAGGGGGAAAAAATCTTCCTTGATAATGACAAGACAAAAATATCCATAAAAAGGAAATAAAGATGACATACTTCTTTTTTCCGTGACATACATCTTTTACATGGCTTAGGGGCTTTGCTTCCTGAGAGTTTATGTCGTCGTCAGCTGTCAGGGCCCTTCCATACATGATTTATGTACGCATAATAAAGACATCGTGGTTGAGGGACTGATCTGTGATTTCCAACAGCTTTGAAACTAACAGCAATAAAATATACACCACATGAATAATATAAGATTTAGTTAAAAAAGATCAAATTTTGAAAAATGGGAGACATATTTATTTTCAGTTGCTTCATCTGCTCTCTTATTTTTTTATTTCCTCCCCACCTAGGTCGAATTGAATGACAGCTTTTAAGGGAGACAGGCCCACGATTTCCAATCCTTGGAATCTTTTAAGGGATCATTCATCTCAGTTCAAATTTAGGACAGCCTGTGAAGGTGCTGGAGCTTGAATTTAAATCAGCTCTTCCTAAAGTGTCACGGGACTTCCCACACCATTTTTGCAGTGAGGCTGGTGTGCTGCTGACCCTGTCTGCTGCATTATTTCTCAGGGGTGTCAAGAGGCCATCAGCAGAGATGGCTGCGGGCACACTCACACCGCCGTGAGCAGCTCCATGGTAGCTCTCAGGCCACCAGTGAGTCGTGCTGAAATACATCCCACACAGCTTGTTAGCCTGCACGCTTTCCTGCTTTGCTCAGCCAGCAGGGCTCGGCCGGGGAGATGGTTTTCCTGGTGCTGTTGTTGGTTGTTTGCAGCACAGGACAAATGCACTGGGCAGAAAACACATGTCTGCTCAAGATCTCGCTAACTGATGGCTGGATGAAAGGAACCTTCTCATTTTCTGTGATAAAATCAAGAGGCAGAGATTCAGTAATTTGGATGTAATTCAATAGGAAATCTGTGCTAACCAGTCCCTAACTCCCACACTCTTGTCCATCCCTGTGAAATTATCCATTTTACAATGATAGAACTTCATCAGGTATCTAGGGAAATTTTATTGGTACTATGTTGCAGTCACATTTCAAAATTTACCTCTGTTCAGGTTAATGAATTGAAATGGAGAATTAGATCATGCTTAATGACAACAAGAAGAAGACAAAGGTGCAAAACCCTTCAGAAATTGTCTCCAAATGTACATTAAAGTTCTCATTTGGCTCTGCAAGTAGTGAAGGTGGACAGGGGTTCTTCATAGCCTCAGAACCTATTTTAATTATCCCCTCCCTGGGTAATTATTAACAGGGGAGGAGAGAACTGCCTGACAGTGTGAATGCTAATGGGTTCCCCCGGGAGTGTAAGTCCAGAACATCAAGGAACATATGATGGGCTAACAGCCTCTCCAACAAGTTGCTGCTGGCTTGGAGGTGGGATGCTGCACTTGAGATGCTGGTGATATTCCTTGATGACTTGAGGACTAAACCACACGTCTTTATAAAAGCAGAGCTGTTCTTGCACTGAAATATTCAAGGGGAAGGGAAATTGTGTCGCTAAAACTTGGGCTTTTGACACAGTCAAATGCTGTCAGAGTGAATAAGGGAAGGAAGGTGGAAAGGGGGTCTGATGGATGTGGGACCTGTGTCTCTGCCACTGGTCAGGGTCTTGCTTTTTAATAACAGCTGTACCAATGATCTGTGAAGAGGAGGGAGGCCTCATGACAAACCAGAGAAGGGAAGCCAGTTCATACTTGTGCCATGTCAAGGGCACGACAAGGCTTGTTAAAAAAAATCAAAAGCCCAGAAACTTGTTGGACTAAATGTGAATCCATGCCTCAAGAAAGTCAGGTCCTAAGGCGTTATCTCAGGTCTAGCACATCAGGTATTTTTTAAATCATTAACTAAGATTATTATTCCAAATCACTCACCTCCCTGTTAGGGGGTCTAGGTGTCAGGCAAAAATCACCTTTGAATGAGCTGTGATAAGCAGGCACTAATATTAAAAATAATGCCTTTATTGTTTTATTTATTTTAGAAACATTTTTAAACCAGTTCTGCTATGCTTGGAGGGAATTTATCACGTAAGTTCCAGGGCAAAGGGTGGAGCCAGAAGAAGTGATTCTTCCACTTTCTTAGGTGTTTTCCCCTGATGTCCTCCTCCTATCAGAAAGCAGTCTGAGGAAAAGTCTTTTCATGGAGATGGCACTGGAATGTAAGAACATTATTTCTTTGGTAGCCAGTTTGATCTGAAAGTAATTGAAAGTAACTTAAAATGGGATTTTGCATGTGTTGTTCTTGCCAAATTTTATGCATTGAGTTCACAAGGCTCTTCTTCTCAACCTTTCCCATCTCACCAGTTAGAATGAGAGGTGTCTGGTGTTCATCCCAGCTCAAACTCAACCCATGATCCACCTGGTGAGGCTGGTCCCATTATTGCCATTCACATCCCTGGAGGACTTTCTGGAGAACACCCTGGAGCTGCAGTAAAGCTCAAGGCAGTATTTGGGAGCTGACTGCTTCTTGGCCGCTACACAGGAACACTGGGTCATTCAGAGGTACACAGAAGCAGAGGAGTGACATGATGACAGGTGGGCACATGAACTGCTCACTGGGTTGGTTGTAGGCATGTTTGTCACCATATGGGCCACATCTTATTCTCCTCTGCATTTCACACAGTGAGGGTGGTTTGGGTTCTCCCGTATAAACAAGCTCTTGGGGGTGTCTGTTGCTTCTAGCGAGAGATTTGAGAGGATGCTTTGATAGGCTGCCTGGAGGAGGACTGATAAGGCCAAATTCCCTTTATGAACACGTAAAACCTGGTGCATTATTTTCTAGAAGGTGTCAATGTACGGGCTCTTTGGATGTTGGTACAGAGAGAAACCAAGCTACCTCCAAAACCATCACTGACCTCTTGGTTAATTAGTGCCTTGGGGTTAATGAATTTGCACTTATCACCAAATTCCCTGTGCTGCTGGGCTTTAGGTTCCCAAAGCTAAGGTATTGGCCTGGTGGAGACATGACCCAGGCAGGGTAAAGAACTGGATGGTCCCTTCCAGCTCTGGATACGGTGTGAGCCTGTGAAGCGCTGGAAGGCGGCAGTGTGTATGTGCCTGGGTGCACACAGAGGGGTGGCAGGGCTGAGGGCTCATGCTCCGAGCTGGATCATGCTGTCATGGTCCCCCGCCAAGTCACACAACACTGACTTAGGCAATTCTGCCTCCCCTGTGCTGCAGCTCTCCATAACAAAGGCGCAGTGCTGCTGCCTTCTCCCCCTCTGCCTTCTGCAGCTGTCACCACCTCACGCCAAGAGTCCAGCATTGGGAGTGTTTTGAGCTAAAAAGTCCTGCTCAGATGATTGTGCTTATACCAACTGAAAGGCTTTCAAAGCCCAGCTCAGCCAAAGTATGTGATACACACCACGAGTCAAATCATCCCCCTTATAGTCATCTATGAAGAGCTGTTTTTTTCAAACCAAGCTTTTCCATTATAATTTTCTTCCATTCTTGTTTCAGCTCACTAAGCATTAACCACCATGACCTACTGCATAAAACCAAACCATATTAAACAGCTTAGGTTTATAGCCAAATCCTAACACCCTATTTGGGGAATGGCTACCATGCTTGGCTGTTCCTATAATTCTGTGGGTTGGGGTTTATTTTGGACAAAGTTAAATCTTTGACTGAAACGTTTTGAATGTGTTTAACACCACACTGCTAAAGCAAAATACATAGATGGAACCAATCAGTTTGTTTAAGAACAGCACAAATATTAAAACAAACATAAACCCCAAACCTATCTGTAATATAGGTCCAAAACTTGTAAAAGGAACTGACAAGTTTTTATGAACTAGCTTATATATATATATACACATGTGTGTGTATTTATATTTTATTCTCATGGATTGTATTTATATCAGAGCATAGGAAATGGCCTCCACCTTTCAATATACTTGTGGCTGAGCATAATCATGTGCTTCACCATGGATAAGAACACACTGCTCCTAACAGAGCTGCCAGCAAGCTGATGTAGAAAAGAACATTGCTGAATATCACGGTTTTACTTTTCAAAGGAGCAGGCAATGGAAGGTGAGAGGGGAAAAAACCTTGTAGGGTGATATAAACAAAAGGATAAATAGCAGGTCTGAAAATTCAGACAAATCGTCATCAACCAGGGGCATTCTGAGCAGTGTCTCCACAGAGTCATACCTGTGCTCGGGGCTGTCAGATGTTTTCATTAGTAATCCAGGATTAGATATAAAGTCACTGCTGACAGAATTTGCAGCTGATCAAGATTGGTAGAAGCATAAATAACTGCAGGGTCCATGTAAGGGAGATCACTGGTGAGGTTCAGCTTATTTGGGCAAAACATGATTTAACAGAGCCAAAGGCAATGCAGTCCATGCAGGAATGCAGGACGCATATTCTGTTACTATCAAACAGTTATGAAATTTCATTTGTGGGAAAGGGGCAACCTTCATGCAGGCAAGGAATGTGAGGGATGCATACATGGGACATGGTGGGTGAGTAACTCAGCCTGAGCTTCATGCCTTGCTGAGACTCTCAGCATTCCTAATTTTTCCAGGGCATGTAGAGATCCCTGAATGGAGAGGGATGATTGCTGGGATGGCAGCAGGAATGTCCCAGCAGAGGTGGCTGACCTTGGTCTGAGGGCCACCTTCCAGTCCTCCATCAGGAGTAGTGCTCTGTTGTGTAAAGCTTGTTGTATCCTGGACAAAAACTGGGAAATGAGGATTAGGAAGCTCAAGCTGAAGTAATTATGCCTTCGCAGTAATACGTGTGCAAGTATTTTAGTTGAAGCCTTGATTAAATGGTACCATCAGTGAACTAGGAACAGTATATAAATATGACATGTTGAATTCCTAAATGGGTGAGTGTGAATGCTATTTCCTAGAAGATGCAGATGGACACAGTGTCCAGGGAATTAAAGTCTCTGCTGTGGGTGATACAAAGGAGCTGAGCCTGTTTGGAGCTTTTACCTGTGATCCAGAGACCAAATTTTTGGCAAAAATCTTGGAGCAGACAGGGACCTCTGTCTGACCACGAGCTGAGGGCAGGACCTGAACATTAATCTAGATCTAGATAAGGCAAGGAACTCTACCTACTTCATTGGTTATCCCGCTCCGCGTGCTTATGCAAGACCCTGATTTATTCCACGTTTCTGACACACCCAACTTCTGAATTCTCTCCACCTCTTTTTCCTGAAGGCACAGCCCCCACTAATACAGAAAAAAATGCTCCTACTCCTATGGCTTTTAGTCTGCAGAGCCAAGATGCATCTACATCTATAGATCTACAACAGGTTCATATGTTATAAGTGCTGTATGAGCATTGTAAATGCTGTACTTCAGGGCTTTTGAAGTTAAAAGTCATGATTCATTCTGACATACATGTTCCTCCTTCAGTAGAATGTTATTGCAGCCCTACACCTGTGTGCAAATTCAGTGTTAGTGAAATGGTTATTCTGCAGGCATGCCAGTTTGCTTTCTATTAAGAATGTTAAAAAAAAGGTATAATTAATAAAAGGAGAAATCTCAGAAAAGCAGCAGACAAAGGCAGCAGAATAAAATTCCAAGAATGAGAGGCCTTTCAGACTCAAACAGACAAGGAGAAGATGGAGAGGTATATTCACCACTGGGGAAATATTTATGTGGAGAGAAGAACCCATTTAGAAGAGGGTTCTTTCATCAGACAGAAAGGGACCAGTGTGATTTAGCGTGAGGAAGATTACAAGCCAGAACAAACTGCTAGGGAAAGCAGCATGCTTTCTATTTCACCCTTCCTTTAAATCAAGTCTGAATCTCTCTCTGGAAGAGAATTTTCACAGGACATCAATTACTGGAATCAGTCTGAGGAACAGTTGAGTGAAACTTAATAACCTGTGACAGAGGTGTTCTAAGGAAGATGATCCTTTGGCCCTAGAGTCCCCACATTTTAGGGATGACAAAGAGCAGAGCCCTATCTAGCAATGGGAACAGAACCAGAGTGTAAATACGGTAGGGGCAGAGCAATGATGTCTGAACAGTCAGGATGAGGAGTGCCTTATCATTCATTTCTTACTCCTAGATGTCAGCTGGATGATAAGTGAATGTTGTGGGACCACAAGGGTGGCAAAAAGCCTTTGTACACAGAGTAGGGGCTCATAAACATCACTGCTTTACCATGCTCCTTTGGTGATGATGTCTCCTTTCCATACCTGTGGCTCTGGGATGTGCTCTGATCGAAGAGGAATCACATTAAACAAAGACAAGGTTCTGTGCAGGTACACTGTGATTGCCTTTCAGTTCAGCTGGTATCTTGCCATGTTTTTGCCAGTCAGGATAGGGCATTTCAGGAGTGGAAGAAGCTGTTTTGCCAAGCCTTCTCTCAGCTCATGGTTTACTGCAAATATTGATGGTTTATTGGAAATATTGATGGTTTACGACATGGATGTTTTATTGCTGAATTTTCTGCTGGGCTGTTACTTGATTTCAGTAATGAATTCCAACCTGCTTATTTGTTTATTTATTTATGTATGCATGTATGTATGTATGTATGTATGTATTTATTTACCTACTTACTTATTTTAAGCAGAGCTAACAAGTTTCATAAGAATTATGTGTCATAGGGAGTGTCTTAGCTAACTCGAAGAAGCAATTTGCAAGAGCAGGAAACCTCAGCATGTGAATGAAATTTTAGAAGAGACACACAAAGTGCAGTATGTTCTCATCATGCTGATGGTAGAGGACTGTACTGAGACAAAGAACTGCTGCACCAGGGAATGATCAAGTCCCATCCAATCCCTAGCAAAAAAATCTCATTTGATCCAAAGCAGGGAAATCCTTCCTCATCTGCAGCTGACTGAGAGTATCACATGCACCCGAAATGGTGCAATCACTAAGCACAAAGTGCTTCCCCTATACTTTAAAATACACCCAGAAGGCTTTTCTGATCCCAGATCTTCATGTGGAAACTAAAATTTGTGATGTGACCTATCAAAATTGTCAGTAATCAGGAGAGGGATATCCCCCACCAGCCTACTAGATAAAATTTTAGAAAAAAGCATCTCCTTCTTTGACTTGAACATTGATGAACCTCATTTTTTCTGAGTTTAGTTCCTACCTGAAAGTGAGTGCTTCATTATTACTCACGCTTATTTCTCACTGGAATAACTTTCCTAGCTTCTTACGTGTGAGAGGGTTAATGTTTAAAAGAACGCTGAATGCCCCGCATAAGTAAAGTCTTATCTGAAATGCTAAATTGTCTTTGTCACTTGGAACCTCTCTGAACTTCATAACTAAAAAGGGAGGAAAAAAACCCAGAAGAGCAGAGGCCAGAGAAATCCCATGTTTCTGGAGGTTTTTTCAATTCTTTGTTGCAAAGCACCAAGTATGCCTGCACTAGAGCAATTTTTGGTGAGAGAAAACACTGTTGACATTTTTCAGAGGATATTTGACATTTATCCTTGTGAGATGAAGGTCAAACACTGTACAGGCAACATTCCTTCTCTCCCCATCACCAGACAGTGAGCTCCCAGACACATCTCTGCTCCCAGAACTGGCTCCTCAGAGCTCAAATGTGAGGATGAAACCTTTCTACAGAACCAGTGCTCCAGCTCCTCCTGGACATGGAGCTTTGTGTGACCATCCTTTGTGTTACATCCCTGTAGTATGATTTCCCTGTCAGTTCTTTCTCACACACCAAAAGGGCCTGGAATGACTAGCTGTGTCACCACCACCTCCTAAAACATGTCATGTTGTCTTTCTTGACCCACACTCCCACACTTGACTCCCACTTGTTCCCTGCTTGCACAAGTAAGCATTTGTCCTGGGTTGCCAAAGCAGGAGCAGAAGCCTCTGGTATCATCCTCCTGACATTGACCAATGCTAGATAACTACCAGGTGCTTAGAAACAATCTTTATCAACCTTGGAGGCACTGATGTGCTACAGTACCAGCTGACACCAGCTGTTGATTACCTAAACCTTGCAATTTTTATTTTCCTTAATGTACATCAGCTGCAGAGCTTACTGTCACATAACATTTACAACTGTCTAATCTCTGTACTCTCCTTCATATCAGGAATTTGTCTCAATAACAAACTATGATTCTGCAAATACATTTTATCACGCTTTAGGATGTTTGTGTTGGTCCTTTAAAATGCAGTCACAGAAGAACTCGAAGGACTATATAAGGTGTAGATGAACAAATTCACTTAGAAGCGTCATTCCTGTGTACATATTTGTGAGAGATCTTTTATTTATTCAGATAAATCGGGGAAAAATAATTATACATTGTAATTTTTTTATCTTTAGAAACTGTATAATGTATGCCAAATCAAAAATGTAACTTATCCACCTTTAATAGTGCTCTTTGTGCCATATAACTGAACACCAGCTGCTTTGTCAAGTGACCAAGAAATTAGACTTTGGCAAAACAGTGGTTTTCATCAGCATATGACCTTAAGATAACATTTACATTTCAGGAGATGCTGTTCCAGTCAGAACAGAACTGCAGGGCAAATTCACATCTCTGAATACTCATGGAGGCATCTGACAGAAAAGCTAATAAACGCACGAGATTAGCACAGTTTTATTTTCCATAAATCTGGGACATGTTCAGCAATGTCAAACGGGTTCTCGTGCCTTTAAATGAATAAATAAACCCAAGCTTACTCTGAAGCTCAGAAGTGAGGTGGAATTCATTTAGCTCATTATCATTTAAATGATAGACCGACAGGGTAAACTCCTTTCTTTTGAGGCAGGGGATGGACAATGCGGAGAGGAGAGCAGTGGTATTACATAAATTTGGTCTCTCAGGCTTAGATGATTGGATTCAGATGTTTCCAAGGAAATTATTTGCTCCAGAAGGGCTCTTTAGTTACCTACAGGTATAACAATCATATTTAAAGTGTTTTTACTCACAGGCAGGCTCCTATATCTTCAGTCACATAGGATTTACCAGAGGGTTTATCCTTGGGCTGCTCTGTTGAGCGCAGAGAATTCAGGTGGGTGTTTTCAGAGAGCTAGGCTGCCAAGACATACAGAAGGAAAAACAACATGTTTCGAGGAGAAATATTTTGCTTTTGCCATTCCGGTTATAATTTATGTCCCACTTTTGCAGAAGGTCATTATTTGCCTCTCCTAACTTGAAGACAAATTTGAAGGGAGGAGAGATAAGAGGTAGGTTTTTTGTTTGTTCATTTATTCCATGAGAAAAAGAGGTACTTGGGTAGGTGAGAATAAGAAGGTAAGTTCTTCATACTTAGCCTAGGATGAGTAAGAAAGAAACATTTCAGTATTCTGTCAATTAACTCAGTCCTCTATCAGCCAAGTTCCATAGGAAAGAAGGAATAAAATGGTAACTCATTTGTATTGTCTTATTTAAAAGAGATAGAAAGGGACCCCAAAACAAATGAGAGAATAGGAGATTTCATGTGTGACACTTATTCTGAAAAAACACTTTTTTTTCTGATTTTCTTGTAACCTTAGAACTTGTAAACTCTCCAAAATTTTCCTGGGCACCCACAGGTTCTTCTCACAGTTTCCATGGAGCTACCAACTCCACTCAGAGATATGGATAACTGTGGTGTGTACAGAGTTGTGACAATGTTTTGATGTTAGTATCAGACACCTGTGGTCGCATGCGAAGAAGGATGGAGACAGGAGTTTTGTGGGAATTGGGCAAATCTTACAACTCTTCTTCATAGCAGTGCTTCTTCCTAACAAAAGAGCTCTTTAATAAATTGTCCCACGTGTGGCTTTTCTCAGCGCAGTTGGCGTTAGTGGCTCCTGAGTAGTGACAAACCTTTCATCATTCATGCCATTTCCAGTTTCTCACATCTGAAACCTGATGTTCTGCCTCGGCCTGGTTTTTTTTTTTTTTGTGCTTCTTGCTGGCTGTTTTATATCCCTCCCTGCACTTCAGACCCTATTCAAGATGAAGATAAATATGGCCTAGCCTACTCAGGGAAAACACATCCTCTGCTATTTCCTAGATTTCCCTTCAACCGAGAAAAATGCAAATAAGAAGTTCTTTTTGTTTTTTTCTTTTTTTTTCTGCCCAGGAACAACTCCTGCACCACCATAACTTATAAAAAGAAAATACAGTAGATACAACCCACCACAGCTTCCGATATTCCTGGACAACCACTGACCTCTGCCTAGAAATATACAGAATCCAAGCCCATGAGTAAAGCTCTGCTCACTCATACACATGCTTTGAACCAAGAGCTGGGACAACCATCCACACAAAGGGAGCCAGTTTGGAAAGGGGAGATTTATCCACTTGTGTAGCTCTTACAAAGCGACTGGTGACACTGGGAGCTTCAGCTCTGGGACTACAAACGTGGTTTTACTCTTATTTTTACTGTTTGTGAGGAATCCAAAGCTTTCTCATTTTAGAACTGAGAGCATCAGAAACCTCAAGAAAAGGCGGAAAGGTGGAAGGGTTGAGTAGGATAGTAAAAACAAAAGGAGGATCCTTAATTGCCTTGTTTTGGTGAGACAAACAGTGACAACATGAGCAATAAGGAGGAATCTGGGTGAAAGAAGGTTGAATGAGTAGTCATCCTGAATAACAGAGGCTGCTGTGTGAGCACACTGATAGTGCTGGTGGATCTTCACCAGTGATTATGGGAAATTAGATGGATAAGGGGCACTAAAGCAGAATTACTGGGTACTCCCAAACAGTATTTCAGGTAGATTGGGTGTGTCAGTAGAAACCCTCTTGGGAGAGTGTTGTGTTTGATGCCCAGCCCAGGAGGAGGACCCAGAGCAGGAAGGGCTGCAGCGTTGATTGGTGGAACTTGACTGGATGGTTCTGCAGACAGAAACCTGACAGAGAATTGTAGGGGTGTATTTTTCTCATAAATAATTTTAAAGGTAAAATAATCCTGGGTGACTTTTGATCATCTCGGGGGTGGACTGTCTGACAGAGTATAACCCAGACTGTCAGAAGAGTGTAACCCAAGTGTCTCTAAACTGAGTCCCTGGTTCCTGAGTCCCCCTTTACAACATTAAGGGAACTCCAAGAGGGTAGTTTTCTCCAAAGGGCTCTTTTTTCCTCCTTCTTGGCCTGGAACAGCTTAAATTTGCTAACACAAACAAAATAGAGTGCCAACTGCGTTGCTTTTGGGAAATGGTTTAGTCGGTGGGGTTGGGACTTCCACTGACAAGGGAAGTTTTCTGGGATGAGTTAGTTGATGGGCAACTTTGTAAGTGGCTTGGCTTTTGGTTGGTCTGATATGCTGGCATTTCCTCTCTTACTTCTCCCCACAATTTAGGAGTCTACAGCAGGAATACTTTAAGATACACAAACAAAATGAGATGAAAAAAAGTGTTACTAATATATCCAAAGACTGGAGGAGACAGAGGGAGGACAGAGGGAAGGGACTTTTGCTTCTACAGCACCACGGAATGAAAACATCTGTTTCCAGTTGACTTACATTCCTAAAGATGCACCCTTCCTTGATCAAACCCATCCAGCAGACCTTGCCTGAGCTGTGGGGTTTATATCAGCATCATATAGCTGGCTCATGGGCAGCCTTCACTGGCCAGGTAGCTAACAAGGCTGAGGCATTTGCTTTTCTTTATTTTGTTTTAAGGAGCTAGGCTGCATTTGCAAACAACGAATTACATTTCCCCACTGTTGACAATTGCAGTAGTTCTCGTGGATGCCTCATTGCTCCGGGCTTGGAGCTCAGCCACGGTGCTATTGCCTCTGTGCCCACCTTTCAATTGCTGTTTGTCAGCCATCCATCCATCCCTCTGATTCCCTGGCAGAGCAGCCTGGAGTTAGGCAGGCACACTGCACTTCGCTGTGCTGCAAGCGTCTTTATTTTTGTTGGCTGGGGAAAAGCTGCTGGTCTCAATTTCTTTTAAAATATTTTGTGCTAAAGAGAGGAAAGGAAGCGGAGCTGCAGAGCCTGGGGGCTCCATTCACTGCTAAGCTTAACTCCTCAGGTCAGCTGCCAACAGCTACCAACACTGTGTCTTCCAGCATCTGGTGTTGGAGGGTGATTTGGTAAAGCCCTGTATCACGTGCCTCCCTCTAAGCCCGTGAGTCGTCCTCCTGATTTCAGTGAGACTATTCAAATCATTCACATGCCTCAGCTGTAAATGGAGGTGGCGAATGGAAACAAAATGAAATATAGAGGTGTTTTCCTTTTTATGTGTTGCCCACAGGAGGAATGACTTTGTTGATGCTGACAAGTCCTGCAGCCACAATATAATTCCTTAAAAATATATATCATTAAAACCCCCTTTGTTTAGTTTCTGAGGAATGAACAAATGGCTTTTCAGGCAAAAGTTTAAATTTTGCTCCCTCATATTTGCCATGGACCACACTCAGACTAGGATTACTCTAAGCAGCATGTGGAAGGTGTAATTGAATAGCATATTAGAAGCTGAGGTCTGGCAATGTTTTTCAATTTAACTTCATCAAAAACCACTGTTTTTTCAGGCCAGCAGAGCAGTATCTCATCACCTTTCCTTGCACCCAGCACATATCCACAGGTGGATCAAATGGAGCCTACTTCCAGGAAAGAATTCAAACTTTCATCCTGGGCAGAAACTGAAATGCCTCCACTGCTTTTCTGCCTTGTCTGGGACCTTCACTGTGTAAACCCATACTTAAACTCTGAGCATGGTGTTCGACTGTAACAGCTATACAGGCCTTCATACAGAAGTGCAGTTTTAAGGTCAGCCATTGAATCCCAAGCGCTGCAGATGGTGTGCTGGTGGCTGGATGTCATTTGGACAGATCCAAATTCCCCTTTGTCTCTCAGAAGCATCCCTGTTCCCTGGCATGGCAAACTGCTTCTACAGCTCAGAGTGCTTAGGAGAGAAAATATGGCAGGGCAAGGGCAAACAGAGAAGCCACCCCTGGGTAATCCAGTCATCCTGAAGAAAGCCCTGCACAGCTGCTCTTCCTCTTGCCAGTCCAGGAGAGGTTATCTCACAATTTCCTCAGGATTGGGTCTGTATATGCATTTTTGGCGCAGAAATTCACGATGTTGCTCAGTTAGCTCATGATGATGTGTTCATCTGCTCTCCAGCACGAAAACTCTGAGGCTGTGACACACAGGGGCTGCTGCAAGGCTGATGCTACAGGGTTTGCCTTCTTGTCTGAAAGAGATCACCCTGTAATGTATGTATCTGTAAACTCCTCTGACATGCAGATCTCCCTTCCTAGGGAAGATATGGAGTCTGTATCCCAGATTGCATGGCTTTGCTGCTGGGGGTCCAGGAAACAACCCTTGGCTTTCTCATTCTGTTGAGACTTTGTGAGCATGGAAAGAAGACGGGAAAGGTCTTATGAAAGACTCCAATCTGATCTGGAAGTGACTGGGACCTGTTAAGCACAGACCCAGTTTTAGACCTCTGCTCTATAAATATAGTTCTTGCCACCAGCACCTGCTCTACCAGTAAAGTATCATCTGTGAGATGTCACTCACTGACATTCAGTGTCACACAGAGAAGCAGGCCAAGCATTTGCCGAGCTGCGTGTGCTCTCTTCAAGGAGGAATATAGCTACAGATCATATGACCTGGATAATATTTGACAGGATTATGCCTCCATACATGTTTGCTCAGCACCTTATGCACTGAAGTTCCCTCAGTTTGGAGCCACAGGATGTTACTGTAACCTGAGTAGTATTTATGTTGGCAACTAAGAGAAAGATCATGGGTGAGGAAAAAGAAGCAATGCTAGTGAATGAGTTTGGGTGTTATGTCTTTAGCATTAAACATCTTAATATTGATTAATATTGACTGACTGAAACACAGTGGAGAGATTCTGTCTCAGAAGCTTTATTTTCCATAAAGATCTTGATTTTCAGAGGTCGTGCGTATTTTTATACATTTTTGTGGCTCAGCATTGCTCTGTTCTGCTTGACAGCTGCAGTTCCATGAGTGATGGAAAGATTTTCCTCCAGGAGAGGAGAGAGGCAGCAGAAACGTGGTGCCCATAACTAGAAGGTCACACAATTGTAGGGAAGGGACAACTGCTTACCCCTATAACCCATTCACCTCTTTCCATTCCCAAGTGGAAAGAGAACTGGTCTTGCATTTTACAGCTTGGGATTGCCTGGGGCAGGTTTGGTATTTCAGTCAGCCATGCCAGGGGCAGGCAGCTCTGGCTCAGGGTGGGAATGCCAGCATCTGACTGGAAATTCCCACACTGATATTTTGGGCTCCTGTGCTGCAGTCACTACGGGTATGTATCAGCATCACTGCTGCTGGACCCTGCAGGTAACTGAGGGAAGCAAGCACATGGAGAAGGTGGTGTATCTGAAATCTCGGCTGCTGAAATCACTTCCTGGCCGTATCACCACCATTTACCCCCACTCAGCCACTTGCTGGACACAGGGGTATTAAGGATACTGCTTTTCATTCCCAGCTCTCATATTGTGCAATTGTGGCTCTTGCTGTTTTTCACAATATCTCAGCTTAGCTACTGAACTGTGGGAACACAGCCTCCTTTCTCCTCCTTTCTCATTCTTTTTGCTGTCCTCCATCTCCTTACCAAGCACCTGCAGTGGCTTTCAGCACAAATTCATTGTCTCCCTTTTGATTGCTGCATATATGTTCAAATTGTTATTTCCCAGCAGATGTATCACATGAAGGTACTGAATTCCCACCCTTTCCTTCCCTCCCCTCTTCAGAGCTCTGACTCCGGTCTCACAAAACCCTCAGTTTTATTGTAACAGAGCTCAGCACTTAAGCCTCATTCTCAGATTTGTCTGTCTTAAAACAGAAGATATTATAAATATTGGCGAAGGCAACGCAGTGAGTGTAACCTCCAAATCTCTCTTGTTCAGATCAGATGTAGCCTTCCTGCTGTAATCATTCCTCTCTCCCCCTCCTTCCCCTCCCTTCTCTCTCTTTTTGGATATGTGTTTCTCTCTGACTGTGATTCTGCAGTGGCAGAAAGGGGTCAATCTATCTGTAAAAGATGGACTCAGCCAAGCTTTTCTAGCTCTTTCCTGCTGATGGCAATTATCCGGAGGTTGGCAGCGGTCCCAGAAACCTGCAGTTCCTGCAGTCCTGCTGCTGTGGGCCTGCTCCACAAAGCCAGCATCCTAAGAGGATCACTTGGTGTGATGCCCAGGAAATGACAAACAGAAAAGGTCACACGTACTCCAAAAAGATATACTGCTCGGCAAATTTAATTGACATTGTGCAGCTTTTAAAAACGTCCCTACAGACATTCCAGCATTTAACAGATGCAAGCAAAGAACAGAAAAATAACAGGGCTTTAGAGAAAGGGCAGAAAAAATACATTCTGTCCCTCGAAAGGATTTTTTCATACCCCAGTAATATCCTTTCACATGGTCTATTGGATCAGGATAATTTTTTGTTACCCCTGACCTGACAAGTGAAATCTGCCATCCCGTCCCCCAGCCTCCCTTCCTTCCCTCACACACACACTGCTGCTTTTTAAATCAGTGAGCTTTCATTTCGCAGGGTAACTGTCCTTTTTTTTCCCTTGCATGTTAGTCTGTTAAAATATCGTACAGGGAACCAGCTCCCTGTCAAGGCCAGTGCTGTGCTGCGTGGAGGGTCACCATTGTGTTCTGTGTTATCCAGCCAGAGGAGAAAAGCGCTATCTGCATCAATGGGCTCTTTCTTAAATGAAAAGTATCAGGAGATCTGCAGAAATTTAAGAGGGTGTCTGATATCTAATTTGCAAGGGGTGGTGGGAAAGCAGGAGGGGCCAGAGTGAATTCAAGATGAAGGCAAGTGGTCCTGGTTCAGCAGGGACTACACTCAGTAAGGACTCAGTTCTTCTTTTTTGATTGTTTATTTAAGCCTCCTTTTGCTAAGAATGATTTTAAAATCAATTGGATTTTGTGGTTTTGCTTTTAATGCTCCCCAATTAGATGGAAAAAAGTGGGGAAAAAAACCAGACAATAAGTATAATATGACTACTGACGATGAAGCAGATGTGCCACAGCAGATCTGGACACTTGTTCCATTTACACCCATACAATTTGGGATGAAAGGCATCATCTTCCCTAAATAGCTGGAACCATGCCATCAGCATGATTCAGGTGGCCAGGATAGTAAAGAAGTAAGGTTTGAGTCCCTGGGGAACTTTGAATCGTCAGGTATGAGTCCCAGCAATCGTGTCAGCTGGACTGCTGTGGAGAGGAGTGATTGATACTTCCAGAGCTTTCACGAGCTGCTGTCTGCATAGAGGGCCCAAAGTCCCCCACTTTCAGAGGTGTTGTAAAGCACCTGGTGCATCAGCCTGAACACTTCGGGACTGTACAAAGCAAATGGAAATATCCTTGTGGGTTTTTCTCTGGTTACTACATTTAAGAAGAATTAACTACTGTATCTGAAGTGTGGGTGGGTACATGGAAAGCACCTGTGGAACCCTGTCACTTATTTGCCTGGCTATGGCCGGAAGTAAGCAATCTTACAATTTCAACATAGAATCAGTGGAATAAATCTTTCCTGCAGAGCAGTGTGAGCAGAGATTTTAGAGAGCATAACAGCAGTACAGCAGCAGCCTGTAGAAAACAAGGACGAAGGACAATGCAAATAAATTTTGCTTTGAAATGTTACTTTTGAATAATTAAGCACACAGCTGGAAGTGACAAAATGTCCTCTGAACAACACCTTGCTCCATCAGTCATAGAAGGTGATTTGATTTTTGTTTTTTGCAGCAGGAAAAATAACCCCATCATTGTGGTGACTGTTGGGACCAGAGCCCAATAGTTCCAGCCCAGCCCTGTGCTTAAAGAGCAGGTCACACTAAAATAGAGGGGACTGGATAGTGACAGATCCATTTCGAGGCAACTTTCAACGTATGTCTACTTCAAAAGAAGATCCCATTAGGAAGAAAACATGACATTTTACTTCTTTAGCATGGAGGTGGCAAAATCCATGTTCTGAAGTAAAGATGAATCTTATAGCTTAAGGAAAGGCTAAAACAGAGGTGTGGGAAAAAGTTTCAGGACTTATTCTTTCTAATTCTGAACAGGCTTTGTCCATCCTTCATCCACCTCAGTGTCAGGGCAAGTGGTCAAAAGTTGTAGTTATAAACTTCATATCAGTCCCTACTCCAAGCCAGGCAGAGTAGGAGAAGCATTAGTCCTTCCTTTGAAGCATCCTTTGGAACTAGTGCAACCCCATAACAGTTTTCAGCTCCAACAAAATATCTTTTGGTTCAAAATGTTCTGACTGTCAAGAAATGTGTGAACTAATAAAGCTTCAGTTTACATGGCATTGTAATAGGATTTTGGCTTCCTCATTACCAGACAGCTCCAGTCTGAGAACCTGCTATCAGAAATAGTTAACTTTCCAACAGGCATTGTTTCTGCTAAAGGGTTTTTGCTCGTGACAAAACCAGCATATATTAAGTGACTCATAGGTGTGTAATATTATTGCCTGGTTTCATAACACACTCTCCTGTTACACTGGACTTCACAGAAGCAGCACAATAAAATTCAGAAGTTGATCTCTTCTGTACTGCAGACTTCTGTTGACAAAATTATATTGGTCAGGAGAGGCAAGAGGTGAGATCTCTGGCTGTAGAGCAACAATCAAGAAAAGCCTGATTGTAAAAAACGTCACAGAGGCCAAAACTGAGCTTTTACCATATCATTGCTTTTGCTTCAGGATGTGGAGCAGAAGATGAAGGATATACTTTCCCTCTCCAAATAACTTAAACCTTCTAGTTCTGTCTTTTCAGGGGGCAAAATCTGTAAGGTGCCTTGATATTTGAAACATGAAGTGTTTTATGAGTTAAAGCCTGATTTAGGTCTTCTCTCTCAAAAACCCAAAAGCTTCAATCATTTAGACCACAGGAAACTTGCCAGCTGTGGAAATATTAAGGCTTTTACTGCGTGCAAGTGAGCTGTTCTGACTCCATCTGCTAAAATGAGGTAAAATGGTAAATTTCTGAATATGCTTGTTTTGACTGATACCTAATCCTGAGTACTTTGTAAGGCAGCTACATATGCAAGCCTGGTGAAAACTGTTCAACTCTTGCCAGCTCTGCAAGGGGACCAGTTCATTAGAGGAATGTGACAGGGTGGGTTTTCACTACTTATCTGCAGAGATCCAAAATTTGTAAACCTCTGCCTTGTTTTGTCAGCAAAAAGATGTTATTAAAACCAAGAAGATGCTGTAGCTTTTCTGGTCATCTTGGTGATGACCAGAAGGTGAAGTGTCTGAAGGGAGGGCATATCTATTCCAATGAAATTATTTTAATTTATGGACTACTAATATTCTGCAATTCAACGTTGAATTGATTTTATAAATCTTGCCATTGGAATTTCCTGTTTTCACTTCTTATATCTACTAAGTGTTTGGAAATCTTAGTAGATGAAAACTTCAGGAAACATAGAAGATCTCCCTTTGAAGCCACTCCTTTCTTCTCATGGAACATTTAGAACTAGAATAACAAAAAAAATTCTAGGAATAAACCCCTGTGGTGTGTCAGTGTGAAGTATCATCAGTGGGAACTCGAAGATTGTGTAGTCTCAGGAGAAACAAGAGAACACAATTTAATTAAAGCTTCTTATTTTAATTGCAAAATTGTATCATTTTTTAGTTCAAACTTTGATAGGAAAAAACCCCATGAACTGGATTACAGCCAAGTATGATGGATGTTTCTTGCAATTACACAACAGTTTAGGAGGGAATTGTGGAATCATGAAGTAATTTCATGGAAGGGACCTCTGGAGGTCACCTAACCCAGCTCTGCCCTCAGAACAGGACACACTGGTTATTTATTATATTTCGGAGAAGCCAGGGCAGGAAGGAAGTCATGATGAGTCAGGGGAGCAACTCTGGTGCCCAGAATTGTCAGTGGAACAGTCCAGTGCCATGCACAGAGGGATTTCCCAAACTGGGGGAACCTCAGGGGAGCAGAGGGAGTTGCCAGGACCCCACAGCTCATGAGATAGGAGCTGATGGGACCCAAGTCAGGAGCAGTAATGTCCAAGCTCCCCTCACCTATAAAAGAAGCCCTCAGGGAGCTCTGGGGACCAGGAGCACTTCCAGCTGGGCAGAGTAGACAAGACAGAGTGTGGCAGCCAGGGCAAGCCTACATGAAATCCTAAAGACACAGGGACAGGCTGTCTTCATGTGCCAAAAAATGAGCCTACAGGGAAAAAGACTGGCCTTGCTGAACAGAGAGCTCTGGCTGTAAGTTAGTGAAAAAATGGGGAGTTAATGACCTTTGTAAGAGGAACAAACAATTTAGGAGAACTACAAGGATGTAGTGAGGTTGTAGAGAAAGAAAATTAAAAGGACCAAAGCCCAGCTAGAATTTAATCTGGACACTGTCGTAAAGGACAACAAAAATTGTTCTTGCAAATACATTGGCAATAGAAGTAGGGTGAAGGAGAATCTCCATCATTTATTGGATGGCTTGGATGGGCCAAGAGCATATCCTGGCTTGTATCAGCCACGGTGTGTCCACCTGGCCTAGGGCAGGGCTCATCCCCTGTGCTGGCCCTGCTGAGGCACCTCCAGTGCTGGGGACAGCTCTGGGCCCTCAGGACAAGAGAGACATTGAGGGGCTGGAGCGTGTCCAGGGAAGGGAACGGAGCTGGGAAGGGGTTGCCGCCCCAGGAGCAGCTGAGGGAACTGGGAAAGGGGCTGAGGCTGGAGAAAAGGAGGCTCAGGGGGGCCCCCGTGGCTCTGCACAGCTCCCTGAGAGGAGGGGGCAGCCGGGGGGAGTCGGGCTCTGCTCCCAGGGAACAAAGGACAGGACAAGAGGAAATAGCTTCAAGTTGTCACAGGTGAGGTTTTCATTGGATATTATGGAAAAAATTCTTCACCCAAAGGTCTGTCCAGCCCTGTCCCAGCTTCCCAGGGCAGTGGTCAGCTCCCCATCCCTGGAGGGATTTGAAAGCTGTGTGGATGTGGCACTTGGAGACATGGGTCAGTGGTGGCTTTGGCAGTGCTGGGGGAATGGTGGGACTCAATATTTTTAGGGTTTTCTCCCAACAAATGATTCTGTGATTTCATGATTCTGTGATAGGACTTCAAGGCAGCCTTCCTGTTTATGACTTTTATTCTCCCAGTGTTCAGAACAGAATCCGAACACCTTCTGTGGAGAACCAGCAATGTAATTTTTATCTGTTTGAGATGAAAGTATTTTTCCTCTTATATATATATATTTTATTTGAAAGACCTGATCATCATCCTCTTCTCTTGTTGTTGGCAGCACAGACATAAGTCCAGGTGCCAGCATTACACTGCTAGTGATCACAGCTCTCTATTGCGGCCTTAAGAGAGAAAAAAACCTCAATCTACCCATTCTTTTTAGTGTCTATCTTGCTGCCCTTGAGCAGGAAGTTCTTTGCCCTCAGTCCTCACAGCTCAGTTATTTAAATATGGTTGTAGGCTCATTAAAGACAAGAAGGGACAGGACTTAGGTTTTATGTTTTGCCTCAAAGACTTGGACATTCCAGTCTGCACAGAACTTTGTAAAATAATTCTGGGACTTCTGTCAGGTTTGATTTATGACAACATGTGTCAGATGTAATTGCACCATTGCTCTATCCATTCATTACCAGCGTTTCTCTCTGCAATACTCTGCGCCAGATCTCCAAGGGACCTGAGCTTGTTTTTCCGGTGAACAACAGGACTAGAGGTCCCCATTTCATCACGTTTTGCAGATTAATGACCACCCTAAAACTGAGGGGTATGGTCAGAGAGTACAAAGCTGCATAAAAATAGATGCTGGCAATACCCATGACCAAATCTGCCCCATAAACTGAATCACAGTGCTTGCTGAGAGGGCTTGAAGAAGCCCTGCCCTGTGGATATGTTCTTTGTATGTAGACGTCTTAGGACATCTGGATTGAATTTTGTGGGGGCACCAATTTTACTGGACCTAAGATCTTTGAACCATGCTATATTTCCCAGTAAAAGACAGCTCATGGGACTCCCATATTGGTTTATGCAAAAATCTCTGCCCCCAACCTTTTCTCTCCCGTACTCATCAGGAAGAAGTTTTTGGTCAGTGCCAAAACACTCTTTTCTGATGAAAAGAAGAGTAGATATAATTGTGGAACTGCTCTACTGATTCAGATCAGCATTGTTGTAATAACCAAACTCATAAAAACTTAGCTCTTACTCTGGTTTGTAGTCAAAACACAGTGTTGGTGGGTTTGGTTTTTTTTTTCATTCTTCTACTTAGCTTTGAGATTTGATCTTTCCTCAGCTTTAGATCTCTTTAAAATCAAATCCAAATAACTGTCAGGCTATCATGGCAGCAGGTTCATCACTGAGCAGTGACTGAGATTCAAACACACAATTTAATTAACATCGGACAGTGTTTGTGGGAGGGAAAAATCTTCTGAAAATTATGAGGTTTTTTCCTCTGAAACATTTCATTCTCCTGAGAATTTTATTTTTTGAAGCTAAAGGCCTGAAGGAACTCTAAATAGTTGAGTCCTAAACTGCATTTTGTACCTTGGACGAATTCCATGTAGTTTAATCCCAGGTAGGCATCACAGAGTGTCACAAATTTATAGAGTAGTTCAGGCTGGAGCGGAACCTCCGGAAGTCATCTGTCTAATCTCTTACTCAGAGCAAGTTATGCTTCACAGTTAGATCCAGAACATCAGGGTCTGGTTCAACCAAGCCCTGAAAATCTCCGAGGAAGAACTGCACAATTGCTTCCGGATATTACCATGCTCAGAGTGAAAAAGGTCTTCTCATATCCAGTGGGTATTTCCTTTGCTGCATCTGGTGATGCCCTCTGAGGAGAGCCTGGATCTGTCATACTGATAAATCCTCTTTTGTAGTCAAAGACTGTGATTAGAACTCACTTTAGTCTTTGGACTGGCCTAGCACTTCTGTTTGCGTGCAAACTAAAAGGTCTCCAGGAACAGGGGGAGAAAGCTGGGTTCCTGAGGTATGCCACTTCATTTTGGTTTTGGGTTTGGTTTTGTATCATTCCATCCACTCCAGCTATTAAAATGCCTGTGGGAAATATGTTGAAATGACCAACCTAAATTTTCTGTTTTGAACCATTTGAATGCTTTGTTATTTTATGCAAAATGAAACAGAAAAGTCTGGGATCACTGTACAGGCAAACTCTGTTCACCTTAAGAGATAGGACACAGTTTGGATAAATGACATAGCAGTTGGCTGCCAATGATCCTTGAGAGTCCCTTCCAACTCAAGTTTTTCTATGAAAAGCAAAATTTTTGTTTCTTGCACAGAAATCCCCCCAAACTCATGCCTTTCACATCCTATTTGTCAGATGCATAGAGACATTTAGTCCATCCTGTGAAATCTTTCAATATTAAAGAGGTTCAGCATCTCATTCTGGGACACACACGAAGATGAAAACCAAGAATAAACCATGAACTACGTACATTTATGCAAAAAAACCCCTACAACCATGGAAACATAAAGCCTTGGATAAATGGAAAAGCAAAAAAATTCAAAACAGAGGAAAGGCTGAAATTTTGGCATCAGGTTGTGCAACTCCTCACCACAAGATGTCATTGGGGCCAAGAAGTTAGTGAGTTCTGCTCAAGAAGACAGGGATATCCAGAATGATCAGGGGATGCAAGACTTCGTATTTCGGGGTTAAGACCAATCTGTAACTGTTACGATTTAGGATGAAACACTCACTAAGAACAAATTATCCCACATCTGCCTTCTACAGACTTAGTTCACATTCTTTAGAGCCATCTGACCCAGACTGTTGCTGGAGACTGGATGCTCACTAGCTAGTCCTTGTGTCTGGCACTTCTTACTTCATTGTGGCTCTCGTTTTGTTTTTATTGTTTGTTGGTTTTTTTTCCTTTTACCGTTGGTAAAACATAACCAGAGAAAAGCAATTAGCTGTTCCCCTTGCCCCTGAACACCTGATTTTTATGCACAATATGGTGGAGGTGAACAGAAGGCAGAACCATCCTGCACCATGATGTCTCTGGAGCTAGAATTCTCCAGGACAAGTGGCCACTGCCACTTTCCTCCTCCGTTTCAGCCATCCTGCTAGCTGTGCAGACATACATTCCAAAATAATGCATTTACCACCACCCTCTGTGCACACCCACGCAGTCCACTCCCGCTCTCTTGCCTAACTGCCTTGGTTTCCCTAACTGCAGAGGAAGCCCAGCTCACAGGTTTCAAGCCTCAAAGAATTCCACCGTCTTGGAGAGGACGACAAGCACCCACAGCACCATTCCTCTTCCCACTGCATCACCCACCGCTCCCTCATTTTGTCTTTGCTTCTGGTAGGCTGCACAGAGCTCTGGGATAGACCACAGCTCCATTGTGTACACAGATTATTTTCACCTAACCTCTAGTGCTGTGTTAATTTTAGTGCTCCCTGCTGTGGATTTAAATCACTGGGACAATTTTGCTTGCCATGTATCTCCAACTAAGTCTGTGAGAGTGTAGAATAGATTATTTTTGTATCTTAAAGATCATTGTTCTTTTAAATATCACATGAGTTCTAAATATTTAACTGAAGATGATTGATATGCCTATTTTCCATACAGTATAACACAACTTAATGGAGTTGTAAGATTTCTGCCAACACATTATAGGATTTGGAACCTAAGTAACTCTTAGATTACTGGCATCCATGTCTCCCACCACAAGTCATCAAATATCGTGATGGCAGCTATGATATAAATCACAAGAGTATGTCTCTCTATCTGTCATTGCTGTAACTAGGTTCCAGAGAAAGGAAAACACTATCTACAAGCAGGTGAAATCCACAGCATTTATACCCTGAGGTCTCTGGCCCAGCAATTTAATTCCAATGGCAATATTACACCACACAAGAATTTGTTCAGAGCTGAAAAAAACCACTTGTGTTTTGCTTCTGAAGACACCCTTCAATGTCCATGTCTCTCTCTGCCTGACTGAGGCTGACTCTACACTAGAAATAATTTGACTGTGTTGATTCTTCCCCATCACCTCTACTGGCCAGTGATTACATTCAGGAAGATGATGCATCTAAACCTTGAGACTTTCAAGTAACCTGACGCTTTAGACAACCTTATTCTTTCAGATGTTTTTGGTGCTACATTAGGATGGGCTTTTCATCAGAAGAAAGGTGTCACTGAAGTTAGAGGATTTCTCAATCACAGCTATTGCTAAACATCTCTTTCCTTGAACTGATAACTATTCACCTAAAATGGTTGATGAGATTTGTCTTATGTGGAAAAAGTACACAGTGACACTCTATAAAAAAATAACTTTGAGAGCAAGTTTGTCTTCTCTTGCTTCTACCACTCTACAGATGTTGACATATAACCAAGAGCTCAACATTCACAAATTGCAATCCAAGGTAAGGTCTCAAATGGAGCAGAACTGGTGAAGTAGCTCTACCCTTGACTCTCTTCAAGGTTGACTGCATGAGGCTCTCTGGTGCACGGAGAAGTAGAGATTGAATCTCCTCAAAAGAGCTATCAAAACTGTCTTGTTCTACTCCCACCACCATGATGTGCGTCCTGTTAACCCCTCTGCTCTCTGAAAAGTGCTCCTGAGTACAGACCCCGTCCCTACCCAATGCCCTGTGAGCAACAGCACTGCAGGGAGGCCTTACCCAAAGTGCTTTGAACTCTGACCCAGCTGCCAGCAAACCCTGTGGGAGGAGAGGAGTCACTCCAAAGAACACTAAGACTATTAGAAAAGGATTCAGACGTTAATTTTGTCGGAAGGAGAAGAGCCAGTCTCTGACTCATCTCAAATTACAGACAACAATGTCAAGAATGGTTTAGCCACGCTGTGCACTGTATTCTGCTGGGACTGAACCACTGTGCTCACTGTGAGCCTGACACCATCTGAGTCATTAGAAGTGGTTTCCATGGATGAACCCATTTCAAACCTCAAAATACAGAAGTTCTCTGTATGAAGTGTCTGTGAGTATTCCTCCAGTAATTTCATATTTGGATTCAATAGCTGAAATGAACGATGACATTCTCTACACTGTCATATATTAAGAAGGAACTGTGAAATGCTGATAAGATGTTGAAACGAAGGCGAGGGGATTAAAAGGTCATTCTGCTGCACTTTTTCATCTGGTGAGGATTTCAGACTGAGCTAATTACCATAGTACCTGAACACTTAATTGACTGTGCCAGATTTGTTAGTGATCTCAGTAATAAGCCGAGTACACAAATGTCTCTATAAGGTCTCAAAACATCTCCACCACACAGGTGAAAACAGGGCTAATGGGTCCAGTCCACACTGGACTGGAAGATCCATGTTTAATTTGTTAAATCAATGGGCTGTTGAGAATTTTCTCCCCCTACTCATTACCTTCTCAATTTGGCTCAGGAGACAAAGCACAAGTTTAAGTGTGCACTGGTCACAGTCAGTACAGCTGGGTCTCTGGGAAGTACTGCAAGGAGCAGCCCATTCTGTGATTCCCAAGCTGGAGAAGTTGGGGATGACCGATGTAAACACATCAGCAGAGTTTGGGCTTGAGAGAGAAGGACTTTTTTTGTGTCTCCATTGACTTGCTTTCATTCCATTAAGAAGACATGAATCCTTAGCAAATAAGTTAAATATGGTACAAATAAAAAGTAAAAATAGAAAGAAACTACTGAAAGAGAAAAGTTGATTCTTTTCCATCTTGAGTTTTGACTACTAGTACAGTATTAGCATAATATTCAGCAGCAGACAATTTAATTTAAGAAATAGACGTTCAGAAGCTTTGAAGTGTAGTGTCTTTTTACTGTTCTCCATGAGAAAAGATTATGAGTTTAGAAGCTGGCCACAAACCTATAAAGTTTATTTTATTCTAAACTGTGGGGTAAACCATTTGTGAAAGAAGGAGCAACGATTTTATGTGTTTACATGAAGCCCTATACAGATACCTGTGTTTCAGTAATGTCCTCGCTGTGATGCCCTGGGTATTCACTGTGGTCAGATGAGAAAATATTTATCTTTGTTTCTCATGTTTTGACGTAAGATACCACCCTCATTTGAGGCCTGTTTATGGGTTTACATGATACTTAGGGAAGTTTCTCAAGAAAAAATGTTATGGAGGAGCTGTCTACAGACCTGCAGATCCAAAAGTCACTCCTGATGGCAGCTGTGCATTTATTCATGTGATGGGGCATGTAATTATAAGACTGTATAAATTGCAATGTACGAGACAAAAAAGAAGTAATTTTAAATCAACAAATGCTCCCTTCAGTTTGTGCCATGGCACAGACTTATTTTTTATTTATTTTTTGCTGCATTAGTCCCTTTATTAATCTTCACTACATTTCATGTTGTAGCACCTCCAATACTGTCAGAGCTGCTGTCCTGGGTTGAAGT
>VYXC01000832.1:59505-72189 GCA_013397175.1 Platysteira castanea | reverse complement strand
TCATTTCAATCCTGCCTATAGTTTCTATATTCTCAAGATCTTTCGCCAGACAATCATATTTATATGGCCTTCCTGTTTCATCTTCCCCAACACCTGTGGTGGCTGTTGTTTTCCAGACGCCCAGATTCC
The DNA here is from genome assembly GCA_013397175.1 of Platysteira castanea. NCBI lineage: Eukaryota > Metazoa > Chordata > Aves > Passeriformes > Platysteira > Platysteira castanea. Next base: position 72,060 of record VYXC01000832.1, on the reverse strand, counting down.
CATTTTTGGCACCTCGGGAGGAATTTGGTTGGTGTTCATCCATGGTTGGTGTTCATCCATGCCACAGCCTCAGGTGCCACCTGCCAAGCGTGTCCCCACCACGAGGGCAAAGGAGGAGGAGCAGAGCTCTGGGTTGGGGCAGAGAGTGGGAAAAAGGCGTGGAGAAAAAGAATTCTCTCCCAGCCCCCATTTTTTTGGCTTTTTAATCCCTTCCTTCATTCCCAAACATTTCTTATCCCCTTCAAATGATCCAATCTGCCCAGAAGTTGAAGTGCTGAGGTCTGTGGGTGCTGCCAAAACATCTCCCATGGGAAAATCCTGCAGGTGACCCCAGTGGGTGAGGGGCACCAGAACCCTTCACCTCCCAGCCTTCAGAAACTGAACTTTCACTGAATGAGCTTTTTTTTTTTGGAATATCTGGGAATATCTGACAGGCTGGGAGAGCTGGGGGTGCTCACCTGGAGAAGGGAAGGATCCCAGGAGACCTCAAAGCCCTTTCCAGTGCTTAAAGGGGTCATAAAAAGAAGGAAGAGGGATTTCTTTTAGAGGGGGAGAGCAGCAGGGTGAGGGAGAATGGTTTTAAATTGAAAGAGGGCAGGGTTGGATGGGATCTTGGGCAGGAATTGTTCCCTGGGAGGGTGGGCAGGCCCTGGCACAGAGAAGCTGTGGCTGCCCCTGGATCCCTGGAAGTGCCCAAGGCCAGGTTGGAGCAGCCTGGGACAGTGGAAGGTGCCCATGGCAGGGGTGGCACTGGATGAGCTCTGAGGTCCCTCCCAGCACAAACCATCCCATAATTCCATGATCTCTGTGTTTGCCAAAGCCATTTTTACTCCCTAAGTCCATTTCCATTGACCAGCCCCTGGCTGATAATGGCACACGTCCCAAAAGTGACCCAGAGATGAAAAATCATCCCCAGATCCCCCAAACGACTTTCTCCAAATAAACAAACGTGCTCAGAACTCCCCAAAAGAAGATTTTTGCCAATTTTTAGGTTGCTGATTTAAAAAATCCCTGCTCCTCGCTCAGGAATTTTAACCCTGAGCCCCCTCATTTTTTAGGTGTGGGGAGTCCAGTGAGGCTTCAATGATTTCATTTTCTGGAGGTTAAAAAGGTTCTTGTAAATGACTGCTCCAAATAACTGGAAAGCCAGTTAAAACAACTGGATAACAGATGGCAAAGGAAAGTGCTTTCCTGTAAAGTGTTGCAGAGGAGCAGCTCATTTACAAGAAGCAATTACACAAACATCCCCGAGCATCCAAGATCCCATAAAAGGCTTGCTGAGGTGCAAGCCCATTTTCAAGGGAGGATTTTTGTGCTGGAGCAAAAAAAATCAGGGGTTTTTGTTCAAATTTTTCCCCTTTTTTTTTATTTTTTTGGGGGGGTTTTTTTGGTTTTTTTTTGGTTTTTTAATCCCTCCCTCCATTCCCAAACGTTTCTCATCCTGCTCAAGGAAGGGAACTGCGCAGAGAAGCAATTTTTCCAATGCAATTTTTTTACCAATCAAAAAGATGTATTTCCTTTTAATTCTTCATTCCTTTAACTCCTCTTTCCTCTGGGGTTAAGGATCACTCTGAGACCAAGCGAGACAACTCCTGTCTCGTGGACAATAAATACTTTCAGCAAATTAAACCGCTGGAGTAACAACTCATTTGTCTTCGGGATCATGACAGAAGCCAGGAGCTGCCTCGTGCTGACATTTAGGAAACTAAACTTAGGTCTGGCTTTACCTTTCCAAGCCCTTTTCATCCCCCATCTAATCCGTTTTGTATGGATAATGGGAACATGACTTTCCTGCAGGATCTTGACACGGCGATGAGTCGATAAGACCAAAGCCTTTGGATGTGTGCAGACCAAAGGGCTGGGAGAAAATCATTCCTCAACCTGGAAAAGGGCTGAGGATGGAGATTGAGCAGCCCCTGCTCCTTGGGAGGAGTTTAAAATCCGGAGGTTTTGCTGGGATTTTGTAGGGGAAGGCTGAGCAAAGCCTGCAGGAAGACCTGCTCCTAGAATTTTATCTTCATTAGGTACCTGACACATCAAAAGCCACAATTTCTCTGCTACTTAATGGGCAGCTGATGTGATCCTAATAACACATCGGGATTGAGCATCCATCATTTCCTCGGAGAGGGGAGGGAGGAAGGAATGACCTCATCTTAATTAAGGGGTCTTCACTAAGCCACTACTCCTGCACGCCGCAGATGCTGGGTTTGTGCCTCAGCCTCCTCGTTAAATCTCCAGCTAATTGAGAGCCAGGAATTTCATCCAGAAAACTGCAGGATAAAAGAAAACAACGGGATGCGGATGAGGATAATAAACAGAAGTATTAACTGGGGAGGATTTTCTCTTAAAAATGGGAAAAAGTTGTGGCTGGCAGGAAGCTCCGCAATGCCTCTGGACTCTGGGATTGCTGAGGGTGATGTGAGGGTTGGGGACGTGATTTGGGGGTGCTGATGGTGGCACTGGGTGATCCTGAAGGGCTCTCCTGACCTTGATGATTCTGGGAGGATTTTCCAACCCAGGAACTCCACAGACACCCCCATTCCAGGTTTTCTCTGCTGCAGGGGGTTTGTTGATGGCTGAAGTTGAAGTCCTGGTTCCAAACTGGGCTCACCGGGCAGCAGAGGAGGGGAAATGCTCTGGATAATGACCAGGAGAGTGGATTGTCACCTTCCCATGGGGATAAGGGACAAGTGTCCACCTCCACCAGCAGCAACACAAACTCTTCTCATGGAGATCTCCAGCTCAGCCCCAAGGGGTGCATTCCAGACAGTCATGGAACCATCAGGGTGGGAAGAGCCCTTCAGGATCACCCAGTGCCACCCCAGCAGCACCAGCATCACCCCAAACCCTGTCCCCAAGGGCCACATCCAGACTCCTCCTGAGCACTCCCACACACAGGGACTCCAAACCTCCCTGGGCACCTCATCCCAAGGCCTCACCACTCTGGGAGGGAAAAATTGTTCCCAATCTCCAACCTGAGCCTTCCCTGGTGCAATTTGAGGCCATTTCCTCTCCTCCTTTCACTGCCCCTCCTGTCAGGGACTTGTGGGGAGCAATGAGGTCCCCCCTGAGCCTCCTCTGCTCCAGGCTGAGCCCCTTCCCCAGCTCCCTCAGCCCCTCCTGGGGCTCCAGCCCCTTCCCAGCTCCGTTCCCTGCCCTGGACACGCTCCAGCCCATTTGGATCCATCCCACAGGGACACAAGGAGCGTGAGGGGGGCTCTGCCTCCCCCTGGCATTGGGGACCCTGCTGGATGTGACACCATCCCAGCATTTCTCCCGGGACCCCAGGCTCAGGGGAATGGAATGTGTCATCCCTGCCTCTCCTCGCTGCACACCAGGGCCAGCTCCCCGCGGCTCAGCTGCCCCCAGGAGTGTTCCCAGTGCCAAAGCTGTTCCCTCCTCACTTGCCAAAAATGAGTTGTTTCCTCCTCATTTGTCAAAATCCCTGGATTTTGTGGGAAGCCCTGCCGCTCCCAGGTGCCCGGTGACAGCCTCTGGAACCATCTGCCTTTGATAGAGAGGGGTTTGTGTTTGGGATAAGAGCAGGGAGAGAGCCTGGCTACTGAGTAATCCAAAGCGGGGAACCAAATTTAGCACAGTTGTTCACAGCACAAGGATTTTTGGCAGGCTGCTCCTGCAGGGAGAGCAGCTGTTCACATTTTCTCACCCACCTACACAGCCAGGACAGCCAGGATTGCTTTATTTTTTTTTTTCTAAATAGAATGAATTGTAGCCATCGGTGAAAGGAGTTTTGCTGGAATCTGCTGCCTTCAGCAGCCAGGATTTGATAGGAAACCCTTCTTAAAGGGACACGAGGCAGTTAGGAGCAGGTTTTGAATCGATGAAGAGTTTTCCAGCCTTTATTCCACGGACAAAGTTTCAAATAACTCTTTAAAGAGGAGCTTTTCAAGGAAGTCTTTGTGCTTTGCTTGTTTGGAAATTTGGTCTGGGAGCTGCTTCGCTGATCCCCTCCCTTCTCCCAACCTGATGTCCCGGAGGAGCAGCCACCGAGGAATTAAAGCATTCCCCAAAAATCTGGCTGCTCCTCACCCAGGAGTGGGAAAAAGGCATCGAACTCAGCATCTCCTTCCTTTTTTTCCTCCAGGCCAGTAGCTGGTCTGGAATAGGGCCACAATTTTGGGAAGTGGTGGAGTTCTCTGTCTCCCTTCGGCCTCCTCAGAGCTCCTGCATTGTCCAAAGTGCTCCCCAAATGTTCCGGGGGGGGAAAAGTCTGAGGGCAGGGATGAAATCATGTCCTCCGTGGGGATGTTCTGATTTCCCAAGTATGTCTGCGAAGCAGCACAATAATTTTCCAGACTCAAGCGTTTCCCTTCAAAGAGATTTCAGATCAGTGGCCAAGACATCAGGGAAAGCATTCCCGGACTGCTCCAGCATCTGAAGGCAGCTCTGGCACAGAGGGATTGTCTCACCTGCTGCCCCAGACACACAGGTCACCCCACTGCCTTTTGTTTCCACTTCCACGCTCTCTATAAACCTGGAATTAGGACAGCTGGGCTTGGAACTCGCTCTGCTTTACCCCACATCCCATGGAACATGGCAGGGATACCAGGAAAACTGGACTTCTGAGTGTTTTGCACTTTTTGAGATAAAGGATTGCCCTGCTCCATGAGAAAACTTCACACGGAGTTCCTTGGGATAATCAGGAGCACGGGTTGCCTTCTTCCTGATGTTTGACCAGGAATTCCTTAATTTCCTACACACTGAGCACAGGAATGGTCAAATCCCCCACAGATTTTATTTCCAGAGTGAGTCCTGACCTGATTTGTTGGAGATCACCCAGGAAGGAACCTGCTCATGCATGGGGAGCCAAAAATTGGAGCCACCACCATCCAAATCCAGCAAGAGAAGGAGATTGTGTAGGACAGGATCTGCTCCCTGTGCAATTCCTGCCTTGCATTTTGCAGGCTGACATTCCTGACTTAAATCAGGAGCAGGGAGAAGCAGAGCTGCCAGAATTGGTGCACATATTAAAGCCTAAATTAAAGCTCAGGGGGGACCTCATTGCTCCCCACAAGTCTCTGACAGGAGGGGCAGTGAGGGGGGTCGGGCTCTGCTGCCGTGTCCCAAGGGAAAGGAGGAGAGGAAATGGCCTCAAATTGCACCAGGGGAGGGGCAGGTTGGAGATTGGGAACAATTTTTCCCTTCCAGAGTGGTGAGGCCTTGGGATGAGGTGCCCAGGGAGGCTTGGAGTCCCTGTGTGTGGGAGTGCTCAGGAGGAGTCTGGATGTGGCCCTTGGGGACAGGGTTTGGGGTGCTGCTGGTGCTGCTGGGGAGGCACTGGGTGATCCTGGAGGGCTCTTCCCACCTTGATGATTCCATGATCCTGTGAAACCAGGGGCAGTGGGAATGAGCAGATTTTTACTGCAGTGTATTCAGTTGTCCACATCTATACGTGGCTCCAGGCTGGAGCAGAGCCAGCGCTGCTGAGCCCCATCCCCTCCCCAGCCTGAGCCTTTGGAATATTGACCAGAATTTCTTTCCTTAGTTCTGGGTGTGGAGAGACATTCCCACAAAACCTTCCTGTCATCTCCAGAACTCAGGGCAGGAGTTCCCTGCCATGGGTTTGGTCCTGGTCATGAGCAAAGCTTGGACATGCTCAGCTCAACTCTTGACCCTCCCGATTTCAGGAGTGGAACATTCCCATGGATGTTGCAGTTGTCCAAGGAAAAGACACATTTTCCCATCCTGTCTTCCTTGGAAATGTTGCCAGTGCTAGGAACAAAGAGCTTTTCCTCATGGGTTTTTTTTTTAAAAAAGTAGGATTTGGTTTCTTCTACTTCCAAAGACTGCAGAGCTGAGTCCTGGTTCAGTGTGAACCACATCACCCTGCTCCTCTTTTATGTCAGTGTGGGAAGCATGGACAAAAATGTCTTTATTTTACTACCCTGCCATGTTCTGACGGCCTTCCCACATCTTTGGGATGTTGCTCATACTCCTCACTGGAAAAGCAGCCGAGGAGCCACCGGCTGAACTCAGAGCAGCAGCAGCAGCTGATTCATGGTTGGAGCACTCACAGCTTCAGGGCTGCTCCTCAAAGCAGGGAAGGATGAAAAATCAACTCCACAATCATCCTGCAACCCCCCAGAGGGGGAAAAAAGGCACCTCGGGTTGTGTTTCCTAACAAAACTCAGCTGACGTGGGATGGGAGGGCAGGGATGGCACAACTCCCCAAGCCCTGCTGGCCTTGGCCTGGGAGCGCTGAGGGAAAACATTCCTCAGCTGTCATCGCCTCCTGTCCCTGCCATGGAGGTGCTGCTGGTGCCACCAACATCAGCTCCACGTGGGAAACATCCTGCCTGCATTCCAAGGCATGAGTTTGCCCTTTCCTAAACCCTCGTGGTGCCTGGAGCCAGAGCTGGGTCCTAGAAAAGGCTGCAGCTCATGGAATGGGTTTGGGTCAGAAGGGACCTTAAAAATCATCGTGTTCCACTGTCACTCCCTGGATGTGACCCTTGGTGAGGCTGAGTCAAGCCAGGAAGAGATAAGGCTTGACCTCCGAGGGAATGACTGGGATTTTGGAGAATTTTTCCCCTCCTTCTATTGTCAGCCCTCTGGATAAGAAGGGTGTAGTGCCATTCCTGCCAGCAGCCTCCAGGGCCAAGTCTCCAGCACAGGGAATAAAGCTCCCGTGTCTGAGGGCAAAATTCCCTTTATCTTGGGCTTGTCCCCATGGGATATGGTTCTCTCTCTCTTTTTCTGACAAAAATCAGGAAGCGAGAGCAGCCTTGGGCCTGTGAATTAGCGAAGAGTCAAAACTTGGGATTTTCAATCTCCCTGCAAGCTTTGTGCAGAAAACCTTTTCTTTCCTCCTGAGTTTTCCCCAATATTGGTACAGCTTTAAAAAGAACAATTTTTAAAGTGAAGAAAAAGAGGAGAAGCAGCCCAGAATGACCATATCAGAGAACCTCAAACCAGATGTTCTAACCAGAAGAGCCTCACCAAAGGCAATTTTTTTTTGCCAACACTTGAGAAAAGCAGCTCCTCTTCGAAAAGCCTCTTGAAAACGGAACCCATTCCAGCCTGCCCGTGCGAGGCAGCAGGGAGGGAGAGCTGTGGCTTTCTTCCCCGTGGAGGAATATTTTTGATTGTTGGAGGCTCCTTAAAGAAGGCCTGGGTCTGTCTGGCTGTTAATTGTGGCGTTGTCTAGACAGTGATGATATTATTACCAAGCTATGCACAGCTCCTCACTCTGTCACTGTTTCCAGAGCTGCCTACACAAATTGCTTCGCTGTTGACATGTGCAAGAGCTCCCCAGATATTTATTTTTCTCATTTAGAGGAGATACAGCGAGGCTTTGAAAACCATTATGCACTGAACCGGCGCTAATGTTGGAAATGTCTTGTGGGTTTGAGCTGAGGGGGAAGGAAGGGAGGAAGGAAAGGCACCGTGGCCAGGGTTGGATGGGTTTGATCTGGCATAAGAAAGAAAAAAATTGGGAGATTTGGGTGCGGAGGACAATGGGGTCTGCTCCAAATCTCGCTTGTTCCGTGGTTGTATTCTCCAGGGGCTGTCCACATCTGGGGAGGAGAGAAAAGAAAATGCAAAACACCTTCTGAGACCTTAAAAAGGGCTTTTGAGAGTGTGGTGGCCGTTCAGGGTGGTTTTCAGAGGTCAGAAATGATGGAATTGCTGGAATCATCCCGTCAGGCAGAAATGGGAAGACTGAAGAGGAACGAGGGCACCTCACACAGGACTAAGGAATAATCCAGGCTCCCCACGGCAGGTCTGGGCTCCCAAGTGCCTCCTCCCATCCCATCCTTGTCCACCACAGTCCAAAGCTCAGTTTAGATCCCAAGCTTTCCTGAGACACCCTCTGGCACCCCGGAAAAGGAATGAATGCCCTGAAAAACACAGCAGAGTCTGCAGGATTTGTGTCTGAAAGTTCATAGAGGTGTAACTCATATAATTTATGCAGCTTTGTCCCATAGGATTAAGGACAGAAGGATTGATACTTATATATATAAATAGTTTATAATGATATTTATAATAAAATACCTTAATCAGAGTTATTTACTACGCAGCACAGGCAGATAAAACTACAGTTAGAGTTCACTATTTTGAAGCAATTATATCGAAATTAGGAAAAACAATAATTAAGTAGAGATTGATGTTACTCACCCAGAGCAAGGAAAGGGGGAAAACCTCGCTCAGCCTCGAGGAGTGACCTCAAAGGGTGTTCCCACTCCAGGGAGGAATCTCTACACACTCCCCACAAGAATTATGTTGGAAGACCCTCCAAATAAAAAGTCGGATTGGGTTTTTTTGGGATAAAGTGTCAGCCAGATGTCCCAGCCATGTCAGCTCAGCAGCTTTAGATAAGTTATCAGGACTTTCCCTTGTTGGAGCCTTTATCAGTTGCTCTGTCTGTCTAATCCTTTCTTGTTCCAGTTTCTATCAGGAAGTTGAACTTTGGGATTGATGAATCAGGCTGGTTTCAGCTTAGGATTGGTTTCCAACCCCAAAAGCAGCTGTTCACCATTGACAGCTTTGAAAATTGGGTGGGGTTGGAATTGTTTTACCCTAGCTCCAGGCAGAGCTTCTTCCCACACCTTTGGATCATCATTCCTGAGTACCCTCAGCCTGGGGAAGGTTTGACAGGAGAAAATCTGCTTTCAGTCCACAGCAGCACCATCAGAAGCATCCTCACACTCCCAAATCTCCACTGCTTTCCTCCCAGGCAGGAAGGGAAGGGCTGGAGGCCTCAAACCTGGTGCTCAAAGCAGCACCCGCAAATCCGAGTGCACAGAACCACAGGATCACAGGATCATGGAGTCACCAAGGCTGGAAGGGCCCTTCAGGGTCACCCAGTGCCACCCCAGCAGCACCAGCNTTTTCCAGCCCCTTTTCCATCTCCATTGCCCTTTGGACACGCTCCAACCCCTCAAGGTCATTTTAAAGTGAGGGCCCCAAAACCAAACAGAGGATTTGAGGTGCGACCTCAAGTGCCCAGCACAGGGGCGGGGTCAGTCCCTGCCCTGCTCCTCCTGGCCACGCTATTCCTGACCCCTGCCAGGTGCCAGCGGCCTTTTTTGGCCACCTGGGCACAGTCTGGGCTGCAGAGATGGGGCCATGTGGGGTTCACCTCTTGGACAGCACTTTCAGTTCTGCAGCAGAGGCTGAGGCAGCGATTCCTGCCAGCTGAGGTTCCAGAGCCGAAGTCCCCGTGCCACCCAGAGCTGCAGTGACAGTGGCACACTGTGACACTTGGGCTGCCAGGCAGGAACATTTCCAGCTGCCACCATTTGCTCTTTCCTCATTCCCAAAGGTCCAGTGAAGGAGCAGCTTCCCCCTTGCTCTGAAGGCTGCCAGAAGTGATAGAGCAGGAGCTGAGACAGATTTTTGTCCTGAGACTCCAAAAATACCAATGGATAGGATTTGGGGACTTTTCTTTTCCAAATGGAATTAGACCTGAAGGGTTCAGAAGGATTCACTCACCCGTTTTGGTTCCTGGTCCCCACACGAGCATGAAGTCACATCCTGTTCACAAATCGGGACCTCGAAGCTGCGGTTAGAAAACTGAATCATAATCTCCATTTCACTCACATTGTCCCTATTTTTATGTGGGATTTTTTTCCTCTGCCTGCTTTCATTTCCCCTTTTGCTTTTCTGTTTCCCCCTCTACTCCAGGATGCAAAGGCTGCTACTCGATACCAAAGCCACGTGTGCTGTTCCCAAAACGGAGCTCGGAGGGATTTGTGACACAGATTTGATGGGAACAACAGCCAGAGACGGTGACTCCCTGATCCCCCCTCCCAGCCCCCAAAAAATCCGTGTTTGATGCTGACCAAAGCTGAAAGCACGGCTGGAGGGAGCCGAAACAAGACGCTGAGTCATTAATTTTCCTGAACTCTGGACAAGTTTGGAATTACATCATCATTTGAGGGAAGCGCATGAAATTTAGACTCGGTCTCTGTGTGGCCCCGTGGCTCCGGGCCTGGGATCTGGTTTCTGGCTGGGCTGGTGGGGCTGGAGGAGGGGATTTGCTGCTCAGTTCCCCCTCACACCCTTCCCTTCCCTGGGGTTTTGCTTTCCAAACCCCCTGTCCCCACATCTGCCTCGATGATGGGGATGGGGCTCCCAGGAGGGGCCTTTAGCACCTTCCCAGCCCAGGGTTCCTCCCACAACATCCAGGCAGGGAAATAATTTGTGTTGCTTCATCTACCTGGGGTAAAAATGTGCCAGGGTCCCAGAAGGTGCCTTTGCACCTCTCTATACCTGAGGAACCCAGGTATCAACTCCAGCAAGCTGCTTTTTACCTAAAATAAGTAAATTTTTTCATGTATTTGATATCTTTGCAATGCTGAGCAAAGCGGGAGGGAGCTCCCCAGGGAGGAAATCCTGGTGAAATCCCAGTGGAAGGAGTCAAAGGTCCCTGAACCCGCTTGGCTCCTAATTGTAGGAAGTGTCTGGCCCGAGCACTTCCTACCTTCATAGGAACCACAAAACCAGAGAAATTAAAGAAGACGTCAAAATACGAAAAGTTTCAGTGCTCTCTTAACTCGCTGATGTTTCCCTTGCCTCCTCTTGTTTAGAATCCCAGGATTTAGGCTGGAAAAGCCCTCCCAGCCCAGCCAGGCCCAGCTGTGCCCCATGCCCACCTTGTCCCCAGCCCAGAGCACTGAGTGCCATCTCCAGGTGCCACCTCCAGGGATGGGCACTCCAAACCTCCCTGGGCAGCCCCTGCCAAGGCCTGAGCTCCCTTGCCAGGAGGAAATTGCTCCGGATCTCAACCTGGCAGCCTCAAGGAAAAGACACATTCATTTCTTTGCCATGGAGCACATCAAAAACCTGTATTTTTCCTAATTTAATGCATCAGGAATGTTTCATGTTGTGGAATTTTTCCTCCTGTTTTTTGTTTGGAAACCATGCAAGCTTGAAGTCAACGAGGATTTTGTTCCGAAACCCTAAAGTAGGATTGACTCTTACTGGTGCTTGAAATGTCTTTTGTATTAAGATTTCTAGGTTAGAAAAGATGGAATATTAGGAATATTTTCCAAGTGTGTTAAGAATGGGAGTTAAAATCCTGTGGTCAGAGGCTATTGAAGGATTTGGGACTGGTTTGTGACTGATTTAGGACTGTTTTGGGACTGGTTTGGGGCTGATTTGGGACTGCTTTGTTCCTCCCATGGGTGCAAAGGTATTCTCATCTCATCAGTCATTTTTTACAGTGGTTTATTTTGTGGTTGATCTCCCTCTGTTTCAAAGAGCAGAGAAGATTTTTTTTAAGGTTGACCCTTCCCTGGCCTTTTTTTTTTTTTTTTTCTTTAATTGGAATACTGGGAAAAATGAGCAGGAGGCAGGAATGAACAAAACAAGGGAAATATAGAGCGTTTTAAAGTAAGTGTAAATTGCATTAAGATGAATTTTTTGGTAAATTCATGGAATAAAGCTTCCAAAGTTAGGAAGTGCCAGGAGTTGTTTGGACAAGGTGAAGCCAATCTGCCCTGCACGTTGGCAATGTCACAAAACCATGGAACCATCAGGGTGGGAAGAGCCCTTCAGGATCACCCAGTGCCACCCCAGCAGCACCAGCATCACCCCAAACCCTGTCCCCAAGGGCCACATCCAGACTCCTCCTGAGCACTCCCACACACAGGGACTCCAAACCTCCCTGGGCACCTCATCCCAAGGCCTCACCACTCTGGGAGGGGAAAATTGTTCCCAATCTCCAACCTGAGCCTCCCCTGGTGCAATTTGAGGCCATTTCCTCTCCTCCTTTCCCTTGGACACGGCAGCAGAGACCCTTAAATCAATATGATACTGATTAAAATAAACCACAGAGCAACAGGTAAATATTTATCCTTATTTTTACAATGGAGGACAAAAATGATTTCACAAATCAAACATGTCATTAATAACTTTGTCATTAAAAACTGGATTTATGAAGGGAATTTCCTGCCTGGAGTTGCTTGGTTTCAGACCCCTGGAGCTGCAATCACCATGAGGACACTGGTTTTTCTTTGCATAGTTTCTTATATGTAAAAAAAGTGTGGTTTGGGCTTTGGAAACCAATTGTTCCCTGGGAGGGTGGGCAGGCCCTGGCCCAGGGTGCCCAGAGCAGCTGTGGCTGCCCCTGGATCCCTGGCAGTGCCCAAGGCCAGGCTGGATGAAGCTTGGAACAACCTGGGACAGTGGAAGGTGTCCGGGGTTGGAATGAGATGAGCTTTAAAGTCCCTTCAACCCAAACCAAATATTGAGAGAGAGAGAATTTTATATTTCCAAATAAACTCCGATAGGCACACAAACAGGTTTTTTTTCCTTGCCAACCTCTTGGCACGTTTTTCCCCTCACTCTGTTATCCAAAGGTTCCTCCTGACAGGATAATTCCACCTCCCCTCCACAGAAATCCTCCTCAGCAGTGTTTATACACACGACAATCTTCAGGACTTTCACCCTGAAGAAATGCTGTTCCTCAGTTTGCTTTTTATCTCAATTCCTCACAAAACCCATTCAATAAATCCCTTTTCAGCCCACAAGTGAGAGCTGCCTCTCCGTCACGTCCCAGGGAGTTCTGTCTGCCCCACAGAAGCTTTT
>VYXC01000832.1:38696-58651 GCA_013397175.1 Platysteira castanea | reverse complement strand
TTTTTTTTTTTCTTTAATTGGAATACTGGGAAAAATGAGCAGGAGGCCAGAATGAACAAAACAAGGAAAATACAGAGTATTTTAAAGTAAGTGTAAATTGCATTAAGATGAATTTTTTGGTAAATTCATGGAATAAAGCTTCCAAAGTTAGGAAGTGCCAGGAGTTGTTTGGACAAGGTGAAGCCAATCTGCCCTGCACGTTGGCAATGTCACAAAACCATGGAACCATCAGGGTGGGAAGAGCCCTTCAGGATCACCCAGTGCCACCCCAGCAGCACCAGCATCACCCCAAACCCTGTCCCCAAGGGCCACATCCAGACTCCTCCTGAGCACTCCCACACACAGGGACTCCAAACCTCCCTGGGCACCTCATCCCAAGGCCTCACCACTCTGGGAGGGGAAAATTGTTCCCAATCTCCAACCTGAGCCTCCCCTGGTGCAATTTGAGGCCATTTCCTCTCCTCCTTTCCCTTGGACACGGCAGCAGAGACCCTTAAATCAATATGATACTGATTAAAATAAACCACAGAGCAACAGGTAAATATTTATCCTTATTTTTACAATGGAGGACAAAAATGATTTCACAAATCAAACATGTCATTAATAACTTTGTCATTAAAAACTGGATTTATGAAGGGAATTTCCTGCCTGGAGTTGCTTGGTTTCAGACCCCTGGAGCTGCAATCACCATGAGGACACTGGTTTTTCTTTGCATAGTTTCTTATATGTAAAAAAAGTGTGGTTTGGGCTTTGGAAACCAATTGTTCCCTGGGAGGGTGGGCAGGCCCTGGCCCAGGGTGCCCAGAACAGCTGTGGCTGCCCCTGGATCCCTGGCAGTGCCCAAGGCCAGGCTGGATGAAGCTTGGAACAACCTGGGACAGTGGAAGGTGTCCGGGGTTGGAATGAGATGAGCTTTAAAGCCCCTTCAACCCAAACCAAATATTGAGAGAGAGAGAATTTTATATTTCCAAATAAACTCCGATAGGCACACAAACAGGTTTTTTTTCCTTGCCAACCTCTTGGCACGTTTTTCCCCTCACTCTGTTATCCAAAGGTTCCTCCTGACAGGATAATTCCACCTCCCCTCCACAGAAATCCTCCTCAGCAGTGTTTATACACACGACAATCTTCAGGACTTTCACCCTGAAGAAATGCTGTTCCTCAGTTTGCTTTTTATCTCAATTCCTCACAAAACCCATTCAATAAATCCCTTTTCAGCCCACAAGTGAGAGCTGCCTCTCCGTCATGTCCCAGGGAGTTCTGTCTGCCCCACAGAAGCTTTTTTGAGAGTTCCACATCTCAAATGAAACCCAAGAGCAATGTAAACATTTTCCCTGCTGCCAAAAACCAGAGAGACCTGCTTGGAAAAGTGAAATGCACCCCTCTCTTTGCTTCTTCCTGCTGTTCCTTGTCAAAATATTCCGTGTTAACATCTATCACCCGCTTAATTTGGGTTTTTTCTGCTGGGGAGCACTGCTGGGATTTTTTTATTGCTGTTATTCTTATTGGATATGGGGTTATGTGGAGAAAATACACAAATAAATTTATAACAATTAGGGAATCATGGAATCATCAATGCTGGAGGAGATCTTGAGATCTTGACATTTTGATCAGTCTCACCACCACCATAATCCCCAAAGGTCACCTCCAGACACCTCAGGAACACTTCCAGACTCCACCACCTCCCTGGGCCACTCATTCCAACGCCTGGACACTCTTGCAGGGAATTTTTTTCCACAATATCCAATCTGAACCTCCCCTGGTGCCACTTGAGGCCTTTTCTCCTCGAGCAGAGTTTAGTCCTGCTGGGAATAAAACCAGGTGAGTAAAACCCAGAGCTGTCCCCGTGAATTCAGCTCCTTGGGTTTGTCCAGCTTGGGAAAAAGATGCCCTGATCCTGTTTCTCATCCCTGTGGATTCCTGCCCGTGACAGTGAGCGATGCTCTCCTGGAATTGCAGCACAGGCTGTGTTTCCCCCAGAATTCCCCTATTATCCTCAATTTGGGGTTTCCCAACAGAAAATTTACCTCTTTACTGGCTAAAAATGGCACATTTTGGTGAAGTGGAGCCACAAGTGCCCCCTAAATGCGCCGGATTAAAGGCACAATATTCAGAGCCGGGGCCTTGCACAACAGCTCTCCCTCAGCGCGGTGTTTATGGACGAAAATGGGAAAATCACCTCAGGAAAACAGTTCCTGGCCGGATTAGGTTCCAATTTCCAGCTTTCCACATGCTGCTTGCACACGTCAGGGGAGGACTTTCATCCCTGCAGAAGAAGGATGGCCTTGTGGTTTCCGCCGCGGGATCAGGAATTGTGAGGGCTCCGTGACCCCAGTGAAGTGTCACCACCTCCAGTCTGGGGCAGGAGAGCTGTGCTGGGCCTCCTCCTCCTCCTTCTTCCCTGGGTTTTGGCTGGGAATGTTTCCCTACTCCCTCTTTCCCTGGGAGAGAGGAGATTTTGGCCACCCCAGCTCCAGGAATGCTGTGAGTGGTGCCCGCTGCCCTCAGCGCCAGGATTTTGTTTCCTTCGTGAAAAACCCGGTTCCAGTCCCATCTAGGCGACTCGAGATGAGCTTTGGGATCTCAAAGTAGGAGGAAACCTGTCTAAAATACACAGATAATGCATGGAAAATGTTTACATTGCTCTTGGGTTTCATTTGGGATGTGGGACTCTTTCAAAAGCTTCTGTGGGGCAGNTGAGGAATTGAGATAAAAAGTGAACTGAGGAGCAGCATTTCTTCTGGGTAAATAAAAAAAAACAGCTCCAGTCCCATCCAGGCAACTCAGGATGAGTGTTGGGATCTCAGAGTAAGAGCAAATCTGTCTAAAATACACAGATAATGCATGGAAAATGTTTACATTGCTCTTGGGTTTCATTTGGGATGTGGGACTCTTTCAAAAGCTTCTGTGGGGCAGACAGAACTCCCTGGGACGTGATGGAGAGGCAGCTCTCACTTGTGGGCTGAAAAGAGATTTATTGGATCAGTCGTGTGAGGAATTGAGATTAAAAGTGAACTGAGGAGCAGCATTTCTTCTGGGTAAATAAAAAAAAACAGCTCCAGTCCCATCCAGGCAACTTGGGATGAGCTTTGGGATCTCGAAGTAAAATAAAACAAGTTTTAAATACACAGATACTTCAGCAAAGGCATTTGGAGCTGTGTGCATGAGCTAACTTCATTTTTGCTTCGCTCAAAACCCATTCTAGTGTGACTGTCTGAGTTAGACAGGAGATTAATGGATCTTGACACAGCTGAGGGGAGACTATCATTAAAGCTGAGCCTAGGCTGGAAAAATCCACGCAGATTTCTGTGTTCTGATGTGGAGTGGTGCTTTTAAATCTCCCTCAGTTTAAAAAGGAAGTGTCCCCAGAGGGAAAAAGAGGAAATCAGCTGGAGAAGGTCCTGGATCCTGGGGTTTCCCGTTCCTCAGTCCAGCCTTGGGAGCTGCAGATCACTGTGGTCACCCCTCAGCTCAGCCAGGAGGGCTCAGCAAAGCCAGGTTTGCTTTCCATATCCAAAATATTGTCCTGGCACTCTGGAAAAGGGGGATCTGAGCCATCAAAACATGGGAGACCCACAGGATTCCCAGCTGCTCCCAAGCAACACAGCTCCGCTCCCACGGACACCACCTGAGGATCCAGAAACCTTCCTGAGGACATAAAATCCGGCTGGAAAAACATTCATCTTCCATTTTTCATCCCTGCCATGGAGACAGAGTGGAAGATCAGTGTGTTTTTCACGGGCCATGATTGGATTCTCCCTCCTGGGAGCCACGGGGTGACCGGAAAACTCGGTGCCTCTGCTTCCAAACTGTTTAAACCTCCTTGATTTCCCACGCTGAGCTTTTTAAGGAGAGGTATCAGCAACCCATGGCACAAAATAAACCCATCCTGCCAGCTACTGGAGCATTAATGGGTGGAGAAATTTTGAAAGAGGAGGAAAAAGTTTGCAATTTCTGAGGCTTCTCTTATGTGCAGATCATGGAATTAGAGAGTGGTTTGGGCTGGAAGGGACCTTAAAATCATCCAGTGCCACCCCTGCCATGGGCAGGGACACCTCCCACTGTCCCAGGCTGCTCCAAGCCCCAGTGTCCAGCCTGGCCTTGGGCACTGCCAGGGATCCAGGGGCAGCCACAGCTGCTCTGGGCACCCTGGGCCAGGGCCTGCCCACCCTCCCAGGGAACAATTCCTGCCCAAGATCCCATCCAGCCCTATTCCCCTTCAGTTTAAAGCCATTCCCTTGACCCCATCGCTCAGGAAACCTGTGGTGAATAAATGTCGAGGGCTTTAACAGCCTGGAATCTGCTCCACGGGAATAATTGTCAGGATCAGGATCTGAGCTGACCGCCCTGGGATGAAAATAGGAGTGCTGGGAGAGCAGGGAAGAGCAAGCACTGGAGGGGAAACCACCCCAGCTGAGTTTTTCGAACTCAGTCATCCAATTCCCCTTAAAATTAGTAGGAAATAAGTTCCCAAAGCTCTCAGGCACCTAAAAAACAAATCCACAGCTGTTTTTGAAAAGGGCAGAGGCAGAGGTGGGAACGGATGGCACAAAAGGCAGTGGGTTATACCAAATAAAACAGTTTTTCTCATATTTAGATGCTGAGTTTGGTGCATCACCAATCTCTAATACTTCTATTAGTGATTAACCCAGCTCAAATATAATTAATCCGTGGTGAAATCAATCGTAATTCACTCCTGTCTCGTGATGAGAGAAGGAACAGAGAAAACTCCCCCAGAGCAGAGTCGATACCCAAAACTGGGGACAGTGTTTAAAGTTCCCAGCTGGAAAAATAAACACCTCAGGTTGGTCTCAGCGAAAGAGATGATTCAGATCAAATATATTCACTTTTCCTTGAAGAATTCTCTACATTCCCAAAAGGTTTGCTGCCCTCCTCCCTGAGCCTGACATCTTTACAATCCTGGGAATGGGAATCCCTACAGTGATTTTTGATGTCCTGGTACTCCAGCTTTCTTTGTCCTCATTAGGCAGCTCCGATTGTGTGACATAAATTAATGAGGCTGAGGGGACAAACGAAGTGGCATCTTCCAGGTTTAGCATCCAGGATCTCCCTCTCATTTTTTATCCTCTCTTTCCATTTATGCATCCAGAGCTCTCTGGGAAGACATCCAAAGGTTCTTGGCATGGCACTGGGCAAGGTCAGAAATGCAGGAGCTTCCCAGAGAAACCTGGGAACACCTTCCCCTTCTTGGGACTGGGCAAGAACCTGCATGGGAATAACCCCACCACCTTTTGGGGATCCCAGGATATTCAGGAGGAGCAGAGCAGCTCAGGAGATGAGCAGAGGGATGGAGCAGGGAGGAAAGGCTGGGAGAGCTGGGATTGTTCAGCCTGGAGAGGAGAAGCTCTGGGCTGAGCTCAGGGTGGCCTTGCAGGGCCTGAAGGAGCCCCAGGAAGCATGGAGAGAGACAATTGCCAAGGGCTGCAGGGCCAGGAGCCAGGGAATGGCTTCCCAGTGCCAGAGGGCAGGGCTGGGTGGGATCTTGGGCAGGAATTGTTCCCTGGCAGGGTGGGCAGGCCCTGGCCCAGGGTGCCCAGAGCAGCTGTGGCTGCCCCTGGATCCCTGGCAGTGCCCAAGGCCAGGCTGGACACTGGGGCTGGGAGCAGCCTGGGACAGTGGGAGGTGTCCCTGCCATGGCAGGGGGGGCACTGGGTGGGCTTTAAGGTCCCTTCCAACCCAAACCATCCTTTGAATCTCTGAAGGCAAAATTTGGGCCCATGATTTTCCCAAAAAAGCTCTAAATATTCATGCCACAGATATTTCATAATTCCCAATTTGGGAATAACCAGCTGAGAGCACCCTGTGTCTCCCACGAGAGCAGATTAAAGGGACAATGACGGCAAAGACATTTCTGAACTTGATTTTCTCGTGCCATCCCTGGGGACCCTCCGAGGCTGAGCTCCTGAGGAATGCCACTCGTGCCAGCTGGAATGTCCTGTTTACCCTCTGGAATTGCTCCTCCATCCCTGCAATAATTCATTTTGTCTCTCCCACGGATTTTCTCCCTAAACTTCAACACCACATTCCAAACTGAACCCAAACACCCCGGAGAAGCTCTGCTCTTATCTCTTGGCTGTCTGGCTTTGGGCAACATTTTCCATGACAACGGAAAAAAGCAGCAAAAAAACCACAACCAGGGCCCAAACAACAGCAGGGGATGGATGGACCAACACTAATAAAGGGAAATACAAGGAATTTTTAGCTATAAAAAAAAATTTCTTAAGCAAAGTTCGTTGTTTTATCTTTGATGCCCAGCAGGATTTTCCATATGCAGAGGGATCTGCTGCATCCAGTTCAAAATCTCCCGTGTTCTACCATGAAAGCTCTAAGAAAAGATCATTTTTAATTATTTTGGCTCTTTTTTCACGCAGATTTATATTTATAATTTTAGATTTCCCACCATGCAAGCACAGGCTGCTCGCTTTTTTCCCCATAAGGAAATATCCACCAATTTTGCCTTGGAAATTGTATTTATCTCTCTAAGAAAGCTGAATTACAACAGCTAAAAACACAGCTAAATCCAGTGGAGTTTTTTTTTTCTATTTCAAGCCTCTGACAGCATGAAAAAAATCCAATTTTTTTTTTCCAAATCATCCCATATAAATTAACACAATTTAATATAAATGGAGAGCACTGAGCAGCGTTTAAAGAGAAGGGAGTCACGGTCTGACTCTTCCCAAGGAGTGGGAATGTGGCTGGGAGGGGGAGATGAGCCCCAGGCACTGCTGAAATCTCGGAAGATGTCTGCAGCCAGCACCACTCTCCCTAATGAGACCTCAGAATGTCTTGATGAGCTTCTCTAATTGCTCCGCATAATTGGAAGGAGCTGCAGCCCCATTTCAAAAACGCTCAGCTGCAAATTGGGGGAATGTGGCTCTAATGAAGCTGGGGGGGGATTTAGGGGGGCTTTTGTTTTATTTTGTTTTGTTTTATTTNGTTCTATTTTTATTTATATTTTTATCGTTTTCTTTCATTCCATTCCATTTCGGTTAACTTTTCAGCCCTGATTTTTTAAGGGTGAAAACAACATTAACCCGTGAGCAGCTTTATCAGTTATCAATTGCAAACATCTCCCGAGCTGCTGATAATCCGTGGCTCATCAGGGGATCCAGGCTGTTAATAAAGGAACAACCAACATTTCCCAAGATTTCACTCATTCCCACTAAATCAGCAGCTCTTCCCAAAATTCTCGCTTTCAGGGAGCACACAAATAACCAGAAATATCTTTAAAAACAGCTAAAAAAGGTAAATATTTATGCTGGGGGTGCTCAGCTGGAGGAGAGAAGGTTCTGGGGGAGCTTAGAGCCTTTCCAGGGGTTTAGGAAAAGGAGGGAGAGGGATTTTTATAGGGACAGAGAGTGACAGGACAGTGGGAACGGTTCTAAACAGAGGCAAGGGCAGGGTTGGATTGGATGTTTGGGAAACCAGGGGATGCTGTTCCTGTCCCCAGGACAGGGTTGGCTCTCCTGGCTCCCGGAGAACATTCCTGGCTAATATTCCATCCTCCAGAATCCCAACATCTTTCCACAGTGCTGCTCTCCTTCCCCATCCATCCAACATCCGGGGTTGTTCCAGCTGCAGAATCCATCCAGGTGTTTGTGCAAGTGCTCCCAGAGCTCTCCGTTTCCTGGGACTCCCCTTCCAGGGATTCAACAATCTTCCATCACCACTTATTACCCCAGAAAGGTCAGATTTACCCCTGAATGCTCCCCAGATCCTCCTGATCAATCATGATCTCCTTGCCATAAATCCGGTTGGATTTATCCCCGTGCTGGGCTCATGGCTGCAAAATTCCAACTTTTCTCCTGGATTTCTCTCTCAGTCTCAGCGCTGCGTTTAGACTGAGATGAAAAAATGCTGCTGTTCCCTATTTACTGCTGGAAACCCTGGAGCCTGGTGCATGGGAGTGAGGAATGAGCAGCTAAAACCTGGAATATTAGCATGGAAAATCTGTCAGACACTGCCATATTCCCACAGGGAACTGTGCAGAGAGTGAGGAGGAGATCCACAAGGAGCTCCACATCCAGAGCATGTTATGGATGTTCATAAGAGTGGAATTTTTTAGAATTCCAAAATCCCTGGGGCTGGAAAAGCCCTCCCAGCCCAGCCAGGCCCAGCTGTGCCCCATGCCCACCTTGTCCCCAGCCCAGAGCACTGAGTGCCACCTCCAGGCACTCCTGGCACACCTCCAGGGATGGGCACTCCAAACCTCCCTGGGCAGCTCCTGCCAAGGCCTGAGCTCCCTTGCCAGGAGGAAATTGCTCCTGGTGTCCAAGCCCAGCCTCCCCAGGCCCAGCCTGAGGCCGTTCCCTCTTCTCCTGTCCCTGTTCCCTGGCAGCAGAGCCCGACCCCCCCTGAGCCCCCTCCTGTCAGGGACTTGTGCAGAATGAGCTGGAATATTGGAATATTGGCCCAAAACAGGCTGAGGACAGGAGCAGGAGCAAGGCAGCCTTATCACCCTCTCTGATCTCCAGCAGCAGCAAAGCTTCGTGGTGTTTGCCTCGTTCATTCCTGATTTTTAATGATTTTTTTTTTCCTTTAGGAGCGCAAAAGATCCGGGAGATCGAATCTGGCACTTCATCATCCCTCTCGTAATCTTCTTCCTCGAGAACGTGTTAATTTGGGAAAATAAAAAGGAGGATAAAAGGAGGATTTATGAACACCCCCAGACTAATAAATAATTTTATAACACTGCAAAAGGGCTGTTGTGAAATATGTTTTACATTTGAAGGGCTATAAAATGGTTTGAGCAGGCTCTGGTGAGCCTGGTTTTAATGAAGTCTTTTGTCTCTCCAAGGCAGCGTGTTCCACGTGGAGAAGGTTATTTCCTCCCATTGCTGATGGAGTTAACTCTCACAGGGATAGCCAGGGATATCCCTCTTTCCCAAAAGAAAATTCCCTGAGCCCTGCTGGAGGCTGCCACACAAAGTGCCAAGCGTGCCGAGTTGGGATCTCTCCTAAATAAATGGTCAGAGCCAAAAATCCAGCTCCCAAAGGGATGGGAAATCCAGGCTGTGTCCTGTGAGGTCATGCCCGGCAAGAACATCCAGGCTGGTTGTGCTTCCCAAAAGTTTTGCTTTTCCCACTCTGAAATCACAGCCCTTCTGATCATCCCCCACACCTCCTAAAGTTGGTTTTCTCCTGCAGCTTTTTTTCCATCACCCTGAGTGTTCCCTGTGCCTCCTGCTGTGGGATGGCTTCATCCCTGGTTTCTCCTCATCCTCACAGTCGGCTTATCATGGAATTCCAGAATGGTTTGGGATCGAAGGAACCTTAAAGCCCATCCAGTGCCACCCCTGCCATGGGCAGGGACACCTCCCACTGTCCCAGGCTGCTCCCAGCCCCAGTGTCCAGCCTGGCCTTGGGCACTGCCAGGGATCCAGGGGCAGCCACAGCTTTCCCATACACTGAGAAAAAAGTGGGATAATTTTAGGGTCTTCAGTGCCTCCTTAAGGATATTTTTGCCCTTGTGCTAAGTAATTGAATAAAATGGTTTTCCCAAGGGCCTGCCAAGTGATGAGTTTTGTATAATCATTGATAAGTGGCTTCACAGAAAGGGTGGGAATTCTTATCCCTTTATGGCAGGGATGGGAGCATGGAAAAGGAAATGAAGAGCTGAAGGACACCCAGCAAGCCTGGAAATGTTCATGTGGAGAACAGAAGTTTTTTCTTCCTACTAAGACCTGAATGCAATAAATGTCTCCACAGAGCCCAGATATTTCAATCCTGGAATTCCAGAATGGATTAGGATGGAAGGAACCTTAAAGCCCATCCAGTGCCACCCCTGCCATGGGCAGGGACACCTCCCACTGTCCCAGGCTGCTCCAAGCCCCAGTGTCCAGCCTGGCCTTGGGCACTGCCAGGGATCCAGGGGCAGCCACAGGCTGCTCTGGGAATTCCATCCCAGCCCCTCCCCACCCTCACAGAGAAAAATACCTCCCCAAAATCCCATCTAAACCTACTTTCTGTGAGTTTGAAGCCATTCCCTGGCTCCTGGCCCTGCAGCCCTTGGCAATTGTCTCTCTCCATGCTTCCTGGGGCTCCTTCAGGCCCTGCAAGGCCACCCTGAGCTCAGCCCAGAGCTTCTCCTCTCCAGGCTGAACAATCCCAGCTCTGGCAGCCTTTGCTCCCAGCAGAGCTGCTCCATCCCTCTGCTCATCCTGGTGCCTCCTCTGGCCTCTCTCCAGCAGCTCCACGGCCTCCCTGTGCTGGGCCCCAGGGCTGGGGCAGCTCTGCAGGTGGGCTCTCACCTGAGCGGGGCACAGGGGCACAACCCCAATCCCTGCCCTGCTGCTCACACTTTATTTTTCCCTTTTATTTTCTCTTGCCACTGTGAACTTTTCCAGACCCAGATAAAACCTCAGGAGCAGCCAAAAGCCCTCTGGCTCCACAGCTGAGCACGATGACATTTCTGCCAGCGCTCTCCAACTTGGAATTTCACTCCATTGGCTTCCCCGTGTATGGGAAAACCTCCAGGCAGTGGAACAAAGGTGTGGGACTGGAGCAGAAGTGTGTTAAGCGAAGGAAAAACTGGTGACACATCCCTTTTTTTTTTCCTGGAAGGGAATCCAGAGGTGAGGTGCTCCTGACAAGCTCCTTATCCTGAAAAGAGAGGGAGAAAGGAGCTGTAACAGCGCTGAGTCATAAAACTCCTGAGGATGCTTTGAGGCAGAGCACCTCGTGTGTCATCCCTCGCTGGTGGCTCTGGGGCAGGGAATGTGGTCCTGCAGGGATGCAGAGCAGGGAATTGGCTTTGAACTGGAGGGTGGCCTGTGGCAGCCGAGCCTCTCCCTCCTCCGTGTGGGCGTGGGCGTGGGCTTGGCAGCAGCTTTCAACTCCTTGCACATCCTAGACCTGCTCCTTGCCCTTCCCTTTCTCCTGGAAAAGAACATGTTTATCACCCCTTGGCATTCCCAGGAATGGCTTTGTCTCAGTGGAATTTGTGCCTTCCCTGACTCCAGAAATACTCACTCCCATCCTGAGGATTTTCCTCCGGAGCCTTTTCCTTTGGAGCCTCAGGATTTTCCAATGAGCCTCTCACATCCAACAGGTTTCTGGATGTTACTGTCAGGTAACTATCCCAGGAAAATCCCATGGGAAATCCACATCAGCAGCAGGTAAACTGGGGAAAAAAACCTGTCCTGAACCCACTTCGAAGGCTCTGAACAGGGACAGGGAAATGCAGCAGGAGGAAAAAATTCCTGGTGTCCCACCCACCTCGCGGGCCAGGGGCTGGACAGGCCACATGCCGGGAAATATTTCCACGGTCCAGCCCCTGGATAATTTATGAGGGCTTAAAATGCTAAACCCCAACGTTCCAGCTGTTCTCTCCTGTGCAGAGGTGGGCAGGGCAATGGAGCATTAAGCCTGGCTCAGGCTGGAACCCGGCTCTGTCTCGGCTCTGTGCCCGGGGCTGAGGCAGAGTCAGAGCCAGGCTGATGAAAAGTGTCTGGCATCACCTCCCGCTCCTCTTTCCTGCTCCACGCTCACATCCAAAGGCACGAGGATGTTTTTGCCTCGTGGGGATAACGTGAAGAAACGTTTGGCTTCTCCCAGGCCAGGCTGTGCTTCCCAAGGCCTTGGAGAAACGCTCAGCCATGAGTGGAGCATCTTTCAGCGGGATCTATCCCCGGCCAGGTGAGAGCTCAGGAGTCATTCCTCCCCCTCCCAAGGTAAACTGCTGCTGACCTCTCAGCCCCGTGTTCACCTGCCTGATGGAACACGTCTGGAATTACATAAGAGCAAGTTTTACTTCGTTCCAGGCACACTGAGAGCGTCACACCGAATCCCTGAGATGCTTCAGCAGCTGGAGAAAGCCCCACGTGGAGGAATTTACATTCAGTTTGGAACAGCTCGGAGTGGGGAACTGGGCTTTTCCCCCTGAATTTCCATGACCTTTTTATAAAACTTGGGCAGTTTTATACAAGTTTTATAAAATTTTATACAAAATTTAATTTTGTACAAAATCTACGCCCAGATTCGCCCCAACTTGGGGCAAATATTTCTTTTCCAGTTCAGGATTGTCTTTACATTTTGGACATGTAGAAGAAAAGCACTTTGGTAATTCAAATTCTCTGAAAATTGAACTTTTCATGGAAGCAGATAATCAAAGGACTGTGGAATGGTTTGAGTTAGGAAGGACCTTAAAGCCCATCCAATTCCAACCTCTGCCATGGCAGGGACATCTTCCACTGTCCCAGGCTGCTCCAAGCCTCATCCAACCTGGCCTTGGGCACTGCCAGGGATCCAGGGGCAGCCAAAACTTCAACTTTTCTAATGCTGGGAACCAATGCCACTGAATTTTACATTTGAATTACACTTCTTTTTTTTCAAATTCGGGCACATCCACTTTTATTTTGGATTCACACTGAATCACAGAACTGACTGAGTCAGAAGGGATCCTCAGGGATCATCCAGGCCCTGCCCAGACCCCCAACAACCCCACCCTGGGCATCCCTGGCAGCGCTGCCCAAACGCCCCTGGAGCTCTGGCAGCCTCGGGGCCGTGCCCATTCCCTGGGGAGCCTGGGCAGTGCCCAGCAGCCTCTGGGGGAAGAACTTTTCCCAATATCCAACCTAAATCCCTCCTAGCTCAGCTACAGCCACTCCCTGGGTGCTGTCCCTGTCACCAGAGAAAAAAGATTCATCCACATCAACCCAGTACTATTCCTTTCCCACTGAGTGACAGTCACTGGCTGCAAAGCAAACAATAAAGGAGACATCAAATCCCAAATCCTCCGAATCCCCAGCTCAAACCACTCACAAGTTCCTCTTTTTGAGCAGTTCTTGTTGACTCCCCACCAGTCCCAATCCCCAAATGAACACCCAAGGGGGTCTCAATCCTCCTGGTTCTTCCATGTGCTTCTCCACTCTTCCCTCTGCACAGGGAAATGCTGAGAATTGTGCAATATTTGGCTTTCAACCGACTTTGGGCTGGGTTTTATGTACTGCAAAAACTCCAGGCTTCTGCGATCCCACCTGGAATGCTGTGCACAGGCCTGGTGTCCCCAGCATGGGAAGGACATGGAAATGCTGGAGCAGATCCAGAGGAGGCCACAAAGTTCCTATGGGGACTGGAGCACCTCCCCGATGGAGCCAGGATGGGAGAGTTGGGAATGTTAAACCTGGAGAAGAGGAGGTTGTGTGGAGACCTCACAGCAAATTCCAGGGTCTGGAGGAGCTCCAGGGAAGTTGGAGAGGAGCTTTGATCAGGAACTGGAATGTCAGGAAAAGGGGGAATGGCTTCCCAGTGCCAGAGGGCAGGGCTGGGTGGGATCTTGGGCAGGAATTGTTCCCTGGGAGGGTGGGCAGGCCCTGACCCAGGGTGCCCAGAGCAGCTGTGGCTGTCCCTGGATCCCTGGCAGTGCCCAAGGCCAGGCTGGACCCTGGGGCTGGGAGCAGCCTGGGACAGTGGGAGGTGTCCCTGCCCATGGCAGGAGTGGCACTGGATGGGCTTTAAGGTTCCTTCCATCCTAATCCATTCTGGAATTCCAGGATTGAAATATCTGGGCTCTGTGGAGACATTTATTGCATTCAGGTCTTAGTAGGAAGAAAAAACTTCTGTTCTCCACATGAACATTTCCAGGCTTGCTGGGTGTCCTTCAGCTCTTCATTTCCTTTTCCATGCTCCCATCCCTGCCATAAAGGGATAAGAATTCCCACCCTTTCTGTGAAGCCACTTATCAATGATTATACAAAACTCATCACTTGGCAGGCCCTTGGGAAAACCATTTCTTTCAATTACTTGGCACAAGGGCAAAAATATCCTTAAGAAGGCACTAAAGACCCTAAAATTATCCCACTTTTTTCTCCATGTATGGGAAAGTTTTAATTAGCAAACGAACTTTCGCTGGTGCTTTAATTGGCTGGAAAAACATGTGGGATTTTTCCTGATTTCCACTTCACCGTGGTTTTGCCCTGCCTAAAGCTGTGCTCCTGTTGTGGTCAGGACATTTGCTCAGTCCTGCCTCAACGCTGTGTTCACAGGAGAGATCTGGGAGGGAAGGACTGGGGAAGAGTCCATAAATGTCATATTCCTTCAGCATCGTGAATTTTGGATGAAATTGGGGGATTTTGAACATGAAATATGAAATTTGCAGTAATTTTCACTGTCTTTTTAAATTTTGTTTTGGTGTGGGGTTTTTCGGTCTTTTTAAAATTGTGGGAATACTTCAAAAAGGACATTGAGGGAATGTCCAGGGAAGGGAACAGAGCTGGGAAGGGGCTGGAAAACACTCCCAGGGAGGAGCAGCTGAGGGAGCTGGGGAAGGGGCTCAGCCTGGAGAAAAGGAGGCTCAGGGGGGACCTCATTGCTCCCCACAAGTCCCTGACAGGAGGGGCAGTGAAAGGAGGAGAGGAAATGGCCTCAAATTGCACCAGGGGAGGCTCAGGTTGGAGATTGGGAACAATTTTCCCCTCCCAGAGTGGTGAGGCCTTGGGATGAGGTGCCCAGGGAGGTTTGGAGTCCCTGTGTGTGGGAGTGCTCAGGAGGAGTCTGGATGTGGCCCTTGGGGACAGGGTTTGGGGTGATGCTGGTGCTGCTGGGGTGGCACTGGGTGATCCTGAAGGGCTCTTCCAACCCTGAGGATTCAGGAATTCCAAGACTGACGCAGGTGGCTGGTGCCTGCTCTGGTTTTCCTGGAGGTGACCTGAGCAGGAGATGTTTGCCCCAGTTTGGTTTCCGAACAGCACAGGGTGGCACCTTCAAACAACCAAACATTCCAAGTGTTCCTGTCCCTGGAGCTGCTGAACCCAAACCATTCCTGGCCCTGGCCTCTCTGGCTCCCAATCCATCAGAAGTCCCTTAAGGAAGGTGGAATTTGGGGGGTGCTGCCATCACCCAGGAGCTCCCAGGGCCTGCCCAGCTCCAGCAGTACCCAAAGCCCTCATCCCACCCTGGAGCGAGCTGGAGTTGGCGATTCCCGACACGTCTGAGCTCTGCCTGCCACCTATTGGTGTTAAAACCTCGGAGCCCGTATTCCCAGTGCTATTCCCAGCTTTTTGGAGGCCAACAACTGTAGCAGGGTAAAGATGACACCATCTTTTGGCCAGGGTTGCTCAGAAATGCCTCCTGTGGCCACAGCTGGCTGTTCCCTGGTTCGTGAGAGGGAAAGAAAAGCTGGGAATTGTGTCCTGAAAGGGTTGTTTTGTTTTTCCAGAGGCCACTTTCATGGCAAGCCAAACGTGTGTTCCCAAAGCTGGGATTTGTGATCTTAAAATTCACAGGACATGAAGGGCTGGGAGCTTTATTTGTTTTATGGAATTGCTCTGGGATAGAGAGTGAAACATTCCCGGCCTCTCCACACGGAAATGCCAAATCCAGAGGGAGATGGATCAGCACCACTGCACAGGAATTGGCATTTTAGCTCCTGGGGCCCTGAATCCACACCACAGGGGGGAAAATCATGGAATCCCAGAATGGTTTGGGTTGGAAGGGACATTAAAGCTCATCCAGTGCCACCCTGTCATGGCAGGGACACCTCCCACTGTCCCAGGCTGCTCCCAGCCCCAGTGTCCAGCCTGGCCTTGGGCACTGCCAGGGATCCAGGGGCAGCCACAGCTGCTCTGGGCACCCTGGGCCAGGGCCTGCCCACCCTCCCAGGGAACAATTCCTGCCCAAGATCCCATCCAGCCCTGCCCTCTGGCACTGGGAAGCCATTCCCTGGCTCCTGTCCCTCCAGGCCTTGTCCCCAGTCCCTCTCCAGCTCTCCTGGAGCCCCTTTAGGCCCTGGAAGGGGCTCTGAGCTCTCCCTGGAGCCTTCTCCTCTCCAGGTGAGCACCCCCAACTCCCTGAATAACCAATTTATCTTCCAAATGTCTCCTTAAAATTACCCCAGATGGGGCCAGGGAGTGAACTTGAAGAATTATATGGAACAATTCCCAATTTAAGATGGGAAAGGATCAGCAGTCCAGTGCTCCAGACTTGCATTCCTTATTTTTAGCAAACCTTGTGGTGGCTTTAAAGGGAGTCAAAGGTGGAAAGATTCAACCCACCTGCCTAAATTTGGGGATGTCAAGCTCAGATAAACAATTTTTCCACCCTAAACAAGTGGGAGCCTGATCCATGTGGCCTAAACTGGTGTTCCCATCACCGTCCCAGTGCCTGGAGGAAAATTAACCTTTTATTGCCCACTCACAGCTCTCAGAGGCCTCAATCAGGGCCTGATTCTGTCCTGAATTTTCCTCATTTTCCATAAATCTCCCACTGAACTCCAAAAAAAGCCCTGGAATCAAACCCTGTGTTCAATGTGGCACCTGCAGAAATGGTATCCAAACATCTCTTTAGTTTATGTGAGGAGAGAAAGGGAGTCATTGCTCCATTTTTATTAATCCCTGACAGCCATTATTATTCCTTGAAAAATATTGGTTTTCTAAGGTTTTGGGGTTTTATTTTTGGCTGTTTTGGTTGGATTTTTTTTAAGATACGGGAAGGATTCTGGTGTCTAAACCTCTAAATATTGAGTTCACCTCACCTTCTTAAAAATCCAAGTGAAATAGAATTTTCTGTGTTACTCTACTAAATCTTGAACATTAAAACAATAAAATTAATTTTAAAACAACAAAAACAAAAGCCAGAAACAATTAACCAAAGGAACAAAACCAAAACCCCATTTATTTGTGAAACAAAGAGCTGGACTAAAAATTATTTATTTTCTCAAGTTTTGAAAGTTTCTGCAGGAACAAAATTAAGTTCCAAGTGGAACAAGGCTAGAAGTGCCTGAAATGCAGGATTTAGGGTTAATAATTCACTTTCTCTTTTTTTTTTAATGTGGTTTTGCTCGGTCAGGACCTCCATCAACATTTTTCAAGCCCTTCTGGTGACCCAGAACTCCCCAAATGCTGTTTCTCAAAGGAAGCAGGAATGGTGTTTCTGAAATTTATCATTTCCTGAGACTTTCTTATGAGTTTCACCTCTGCTGGCCTCTCCGCTTCCCGAAATTCCAAGTTCCTCCTGAAACTGCTGCTGTGGTGACTCAGCTCCAGCAGAGCACAGGAGTTTTCCCAAAAATCTGGTTAGGAAACCAAACAAAGCTGTTGGAATTATGTCCNAAAGCTGGTGGAATTGTGTCCACTTGGTATTTTCATCCAGAAACATCTGGCCAGCAAATAATAGGCCAATAATAATTATTTAATGAGGAATTTAACCCAATTCTCACTGAAAAGTGACTCGGATTTGTTGAAAATAGGGATGTGTTTGTCTCGTTGTGGACTCTATTATAATCTTTCATTTTATCCTGATTTTATTTTATTATTTTATTTTATTTTAATTTTTTTATTTTATTCATGATTTTATTTTATCTGAATTTTATTCTGATTTTAAGACACAAAAAGAAACCCAGACACTGGAATTTTCTCACAATTCTAATTCCTGGAACCCCCTGTTCAGTGCCATCAAATCACCACCCCTGGGGTGTTCAGGGAACCAATTCCCAAACGGATTGAACAAAGATCGGGTTTGATCTTGGAGATCTTCTCCAACCTTCATTACTCCCTGGTTCTNAGTGAAACATTCCCGGCCTCTCCACACGGAAATGCCAAATCCAGAGGGAGATGGATCAGCACCACTGCACAGGAATTGGCATTTTAGCTCCTGGGGCCCTGAATCCACACCACAGGGGGGAAAATCATGGAATCCCAGAATGGTTTGGGTTGGAAGGGACATTAAAGCTCATCCAGTGCCACCCTGTCATGGCAGGGACACCTCCCACTGTCCCAGGCTGCTCCCAGCCCCAGTGTCCAGCCTGGCCTTGGGCACTGCCAGGGATCCAGGGGCAGCCACAGCTGCTCTGGGCACCCTGGGCCAGGGCCTGCCCACCCTCCCAGGGAACAATTCCTGCCCAAGATCCCATCCAGCCCTGCCCTCTGGCACTGGGAAGCCATTCCCTGGCTCCTGTCCCTCCAGGCCTTGTCCCCAGTCCCTCTCCAGCTCTCCTGGAGCCCCTTTAGGCCCTGGAAGGGGCTCTGAGCTCTCCCTGGAGCCTTCTCCTCTCCAGGTGAGCACCCCCAACTCCCTGAATAACCAATTTATCTTCCAAATATCTCCTTAAAATTACCCCAGATGGGGCCAGGGAGTGAACTTGAAGAATTATATGGAACAATTCCCAATTTAAGATGGGAAAGGATCAGCAGTCCAGTGCTCCAGACTTGCATTCCTTATTTTTAGCAAACCTTGTGGTGGCTTTAAAGGGAGTCAAAGGTGGAAAGATTCAACCCACCTGCCTAAATTTGGGGATGTCAAGCTCAGATAAACAATTTTTCCACCCTAAACAAGTGGGAGCCTGATCCATGTGGCCTAAACTGGTGTTCCCATCACCGTCCCAGTGCCTGGAGGAAAATTAACCTTTTATTGCCCACTCACAGCTCTCAGAGGCCTCAATCAGGGCCTGATTCTGTCCTGAATTTTCCTCATTTTCCATAAATCTCCCACTGAACTCCAAAAAAAGCCCTGGAATCAAACCCTGTGTTCAATGTGGCACCTGCAGAAATGATATCCAAACATCTCTTTAGTTTATGTGAGGAGAGAAAGGGAGTCATTGCTTCATTTTTATTAATCCCTGACAGCCATTATTATTCCTTGAAAAATATTGGTTTTCTAAGGTTTTGGGGTTTTATTTTT
The DNA here is from genome assembly GCA_013397175.1 of Platysteira castanea. NCBI lineage: Eukaryota > Metazoa > Chordata > Aves > Passeriformes > Platysteira > Platysteira castanea. The sequence goes on along the minus strand of VYXC01000832.1, from coordinate 40,015 downwards.
GGCTGTTTTGGTTGGATTTTTTTTAAGATACGGGAAGGATTCTGGTGTCTAAACCTCTAAATATTGAGTTCACCTCACCTTCTTAAAAATCCAAGTGAAATAGAATTTTCTGTGTTACTCTACTAAATCTTGAACATTAAAACAATAAAATTAATTTTAAAACAACAAAAACAAAAGCCAGAAACAATTAACCAAAGGAACAAAACCAAAACCCCATTTATTTGTGAAACAAAGAGCTGGACTAAAAATTATTTATTTTCTCAAGTTTTGAAAGTTTCTGCAGGAACAAAATTAAGTTCCAAGTGGAACAAGGCTAGAAGTGCCTGAAATGCAGGATTTAGGGTTAATAATTCACTTTCTCTTTTTTTTTTAATGTGGTTTTGCTCGGTCAGGACCTCCATCAACATTTTTCAAGCCCTTCTGGTGACCCAGAACTCCCCAAATGCTGTTTCTCAAAGGAAGCAGGAATGGTGTTTCTGAAATTTATCATTTCCTGAGACTTTCTTATGAGTTTCACCTCTGCTGGCCTCTCCGCTTCCCGAAATTCCAAGTTCCTCCTGAAACTGCTGCTGTGGTGACTCAGCTCCAGCAGAGTTTTCCCAAAAATCTGGTTAGGGAACCAAACAAAGCTGGTGGAATTGTGTCCACTTGGTATTTTCATCCAGAAACATCTGGCCAGCAAATAATAGGCCAATAATAATTATTTAATGAGGAATTTAACCCAATTCTCACTGAAAAGTGACTCGGATTTGTTGAAAATAGGGATGTGTTTGTCTCGTTGTGGACTCTATTATNGGAGATCTTCTCCAACCTTCATTACTCCCTGGTTCTGATTCTGCAAAGCTGCTGCAAAAAATCAGCACAAAACTGATTTTACCTCGGAGAGCAGCCCGTGTTTGAAAGCCAAAGTCAGCCCAGGCCGCCTCTCTCTCAGCGCTAATTGATCTCTTAATTGGCTCAGTCAACACAGCATCTGCATCACACGAGCAGCACTAATTGCTACAAGATCCGGGGAAATGTTGAGCGCTCCGAAGGCAGGGAAGGTGGAAGTGCTCAATTGATTCCAAGCGGGCCTGAGCGAGGCGTTTTCATTTTGGGAATCCTCCCACCGAGGCTTGAGGGGTTCCCCTGAGCTCCCAGGGTGATGAGGAGCCCCCCTGTTCCTGCCCAAATTCATCTGGAAAAAGTGGGGAGGGAAGGTCTTGTCCAAAGGCCAGGGATAATTCCTAAAGGAATATATTTATTAACTTTATATATTTATATATTTATGTATTCATGTATTTATATATTTATATATTTGTATATTTATATATTTATAT
>VYXC01000832.1:5148-38209 GCA_013397175.1 Platysteira castanea | reverse complement strand
TATTTATTAACTAAGTTATTAATTTTTCAATAGGAATAATAATGACTGCCAGGGATTAATCAAAATGGAGCAATGACTCCCTCTCTCTCTCTCCCCACATAAACTAAAGAGATGTTTGGATATCATTTCTGCAGGTGCCACATTGAACACGGGGTTTAATTCCAGGGCTTTTTTTGGAGTTCAGTGGGAGATTTATGGAAAATGAGGAAAATTCAGGACAGAATCAGGCCCTGATTGAGGCCTCTGAGAGCTGTGAGTGGGCAATAAAAGGTTAATTTTCCTCCAGGCACTGGGACGGTGATGGGAACACCAGTTTAGGCCACACGGATCAGGCTCCCACTTGTTTAGGGTGGAAAAATTATTTGTCTGAGCATCACATCCCCAAATTTAGGCAGGTGGGTTGAATCTTTTCATCTTTGACTCCTCTCAAAGATAAAATTACAGGCACAGAGGAAAATTCTCCTTGGAAATCCATAGGTGGCCTGCTCCCGAGCAAACAGAGCTTGGCTTCCTGCAGGAATTACAAGGAACCAAAAAGTTCCTTTACCAAGAACCAAAAGTTCCCTCGGCCTGCAGGATGTACCCGGATGATGGCTGAGGTGAGGGGAGAGCTGAGGGATGTGGGCTCTGGCAGGTGGGAATGGGAATTCCCAGGAATCTGGGCCTCCGGGATCCATTCCCTGCTGCTGGATTTGTGAGCCAGGCCTCCAAGGACAGCGCGGCTCAAGAAGCTGCGCCCGCTCAACTCCAGGTTTTAAATCAACAAGGTTAANAGCTTAAACCAGTGTTTTTTGTTTTATATATTATATAATTGTATTATATTTTATATATATTTTAGTAAAAGAACTGTTATTCCTATACCCCATATCTTTGCCTGAAAGCCCCTTAATTTCAAAATTATAAATTTGGAGGGAGGGGAGTTGCATTTTTCCATTCCAAGGGAGGCTGCTGCCTTCCTTAAGCAGACACCTGTCTTCAAACCGGGACACCCAGGCCTACAAACGGAATCCTTCCTGAGGAATCATGGAATCATTCAGGCTGGAAAAGGCCTCTAAGATCAGTGAGTCCCACCCAGCCCCACCACTTCGACCATGTCTTCACGAGCCACGCCCGCAGTGATTTTGAACTGGGGTGGTGACTCCACCACATCCCTGGGCAGAGTTGGGCAGGTTGGGAGTGAAATTCCAGGAAAATGGGGGAAAGAAGGGTCTAAACCAACACAGGTTTTAATAGAATTTATGGACTAATGTCCTTACCAAGGCCAAGGATGCCGCTCTGCTTTCAGCTGAGTGGGGAGGGTGTCAGAGACTTTTGTCCCCTCCTTGGCCACCAGCTGTGACCAGTTCCTCCCATGGCACCTGCAGAGGGAATTGGTAGGAACAGAGAGGTGGCCAGACCCAGCAGCTCTGATTTCCCCAGCCAGAGGAATGGAAAATTTCACAGGAAAGCTTCCCAGAGAGGATAATTCATGGGAAAAGGGAAAAAGAGAGGAGAAGAAGCGGGGATTTTTAGGCTACGGACACTTTTCTGTATGGAAGAGAGATTTTCCACAAAGAATGGAGGGACAGAAAAAGGGGAAATGGTTTTAAACTGAAGGAGGGCAGGGATAAATGGGATTTTGGGCAGGAATTGTTCCCTGGGAGGGTGGGCAGGCCCTGGCCCAGGGTGCCCAGAGCAGCTGTGGCTGCCCCTGGATCCCTGGCAGTGCCCAAGGCCAGGCTGGACACTGGGGCTGGGAGCAGCCTGGGACAGTGGGAGGTGTCCCTGCCATGGCAGGCGTGGCACTGGATGGGCTTTAAGGACCCGTCCCACCCAAACCATTTCTAAACTCATTTAAGACTTGGCTTTATCTCTTTCAGAACTCCATGGTATGAAAAATTGCTCAAACTCAAATACAGAAAGATCCATTTTCCAGGATTACATGGAAAATAAGTAGGTTTGCACAGCAGAAAATATAAAGACCTGGCTCTGAAGGGAAGTTTTGACATATTCTGGTTTTCTAAACATGCTTCAAAAATTTTATTTTCATTCCACTGTGAACCCAAAATACACTTAAAATGTTAAAACCTTGAAAAACTGCCCCTAAACAAAGTCATACCTTGAGGTCAAGACTGAGTTTGGTCTGTAGAGCACAGAACAGTTGGGCAAAGGTTTTACTCCAAGGAAACACTCAGATTTCCTATCAATTTCGTAGATAAAGTTTTCCTAAATTTAACAGCCCAGTGGATAATTTGGTAAGTCTGTTTCTGGAAATCAAGCTTCCAGCATTAGATCCGTGACCCGGTGCTGGGATGAGAGCTTGGCCCTAATCAGGAGGAATGAGAAATGAAGGAAACAGAAAATGTTGGAAGTTTTATTTGGCCTGGAGGAAAAAGCAAACTGAGCCAAATCTGCAGCAGTTATGATGATTTTAATGTGATTTTTAGAGCACTAAAATCACCAGAATTTGGATCCGAGTGAGATTTCTGGTGATAAAAATCCTTCCTTTGCTGGCAGGGGAAAGTCTAAGGAATTTTCACTCCAAAGCCTTCCCGCACATCTCAGGCTCCTATTAATGGGACACTGAAAGAGGGACAGCTCTGAGCTCTGCTCCCTGTGACCTGACAGGACCTGAGGGGAGGGCNGTTTTCCTAAATTTAACAGCCCAGTGGATAATTTGGTAAGTCTGTTTCTGGAAATCAAGCTTCCAGCATTAGATCCGTGACCCGGTGCTGGGATGAGAGCTTGGCCCTAATCAGGAGGAATGAGAAATGAAGGAAACAGAAAATGTTGGAAGTTTTATTTGGCCTGGAGGAAAAAGCAAACTGAGCCAAATCTGCAGCAGTTATGATGATTTTAATGTGATTTTTAGAGCACTAAAATCACCAGAATTTGGATCCGAGTGAGATTTCTGGTGATAAAAATCCTTCCTTTGCTGGCAGGGGAAAGTCTAAGGAATTTTCACTCCAAAGCCTTCCCGCACATCTCAGGCTCCTATTAATGGGACACTGAAAGAGGGACAGCTCTGAGCTCTGCTCCCTGTGACCTGACAGGACCTGAGGGGAGGGCTGGAGCTGGGCCAGGAGGGATTTAGGTTGGATATTGGGAAAGGTTCTTCCCCCAGAGGCTGCTGGGCACTGCCCAGGCTCCCCAGGGAATGGGCACGGCCCCGAGGCTGCCAGAGCTCCAGGGGCGTTTGGGCAGCGCTGCCAGGGATGCCCAGGGTGGGGTTGTTGGGGGTCTGTGCAGGGCCAGGGCTGGGACTGGATGATCCTGGGGGTCCTTTCCAGCTCAGGATATTCCATAAATCCATGATATTCCAGTCTGAGGTGAGGCTGAGATGGGAGGGCTCAGCCCCAAGCTGGGAAGTTTGGGGTCAGTCCGGATTTGATCCAGGAGAGTGAAGCAATCCCAGGGACAGGATAAGGACAGAAAGGCAAGGGACAGAAATACAGAAAATTCCACTTAAACAAAAGCAGTTTCTGTGGGTTCCCAACCCTAGAATTACCCAAAAATAGAGTTTGAACGAGATGATCCCCAGATATCAAATCCCACCAGCAATTCCTTGAAAATTAATTTGGAAAATAGAGGGAAAATGGGCTAAGATGAACTCTGTGTAAACCAAGAGAAGCGTTACACCCTAAAATCTTAATTTTTGTGCCAGGTGAGAGATAAGAGATACAGGAGCTTTGATCTTTCACCTGCTTCATGGAAAACCATTTGTTATTGTAGAAAAACCAGGAATGAGGTATGGATCACGCCGAGGACAGACTGGGAAATATCAAAATCAGCTGGGCAGTGAAAATGCTCGTGCCATGAAACGGGCAGCACACCTCGGTGCTGCCATGCCATCCCACCCCTCTCCCCGTGCCAGGCAAGGCAATTAAAATCCTCGTTCCCAGGAGCATCCCCGAGGGGTTGACATGGAATTGCAGAGCAGGGAGAGGGGGGCCGGGTACCACAGATCCCCACCAGCCATTAGGCAGGATGTTAATTGTGCTCTGGGTATTGGAGAGCGTTCAAACCATGCAGAAAACTCGCAGCAAATGCCATTCTCAGGAATTTTAGCTTTTATGCTCTGAAGAGTAGAGCGCTCTAAATGGTGGAATAAAGGCCTTGGTTTTATAAAAAAACAACAAAACAAACCCCAAAAGCTGATGCTATGATGAATGTCTCTTCTTTCCAAGATTCCAGCTGGAAACTTGGGGATTCTTCTCTAAATTTTGGCCCAATTTCCATCTCCTCCCAATGGAAGGGGGGAAGGAATTCAGGTGCTCTGCTCTGCCTGGGATCAAGGTGATCTCAGGCTCACCAGGACTGTTCTTGTCATGTTTGTCGTGTTATTCTGCACCAGTGTGAAATTCAGTCTTCTGTTCTGTGGGATATCAGAGCAGACCTGTCTTTTAAAGGATTTTAAAAGGATTTTTAAAGGATTTCTGTTGCCCTGGTTTTTGCTAAAGCCTTCTGTTTTTAACCTTGGAGTCAGATTCTTTCACACAGTTTCATGTAAATAATAGCCAATGTTTACTTAACGGTATTTTCTGTTTTTCATTCCTTTTGTGATAAGAGAACTTTGATGAGCACCTTTCTTCTCCAGTGGGATTGAGAAGGAAGTGACATGTCCTGCAATCCCTTGTGGAGTTGGGACGTGTATAAGAATGAGATAATGTAAACAATAAAGGTCTTTATTCCCTCCTTTCTGCTGAACCTGGCAGGCGTAAGAGCATCTTTATTGTGTCTTCCTAGACACAGATTTCAATTCTGTTTCTCCTGGGATTCTGCATCATGGTGTTATTTTGGGCTCCTCCATGGTAGCACCTTCCAGGCTGTCCTGCTCAGAGTTACCTTTTCTAAGGTCAGTGAAATCACCAAAGGCAGTGGAACGATATCCATGAATATCTGGAATTTTCAGCAAAATCCTGCAGGGCAAAAGTATTTTTTGCATAAACCCAACAACAACAGACACAGGGATCTGATCCCATAAAGGTTCATAACTCTTGAGGGTCAAATCATAATAAAAAAGCAGGATTTGACCCTATTCTTTCCTTTTTCAAGGATATCACTGAGTCCTGAGAAGAACCAGCCCCAAAACTGATTAGGATGAAGTTGTTCCTCTCCTGTTTACAAATGTATCTCAAAACCCCCACATATTTAAAAGAGACTTTTGTCTCTGCACTCCACTTGAATTATTCATGCGAAATCAATCCCTGAAATATCTGCAACCGTTCCGCGTACGAGGCTCTGGTCAATTTACAAATTATTTTTAGGCCAAATGTGCAGCAAAATTCCTTCCAGCTAATTGCAAAATGGAGTTGGGATTGGCCTGGTTTGAACCCAGTTGCTTGGGCTGCTGCTCTGCATTAGCTAAGCCGAGGTTAAGAGAGGAGAGAGGTGGGATTTGCCCAGCAATTTACTCCACCCTGGGCCTTCTCCTGGCTGTGGAACAGCAGGAGGTATCGGAAGGGAGAAAAACTGGTGCAGATCTTCCCAAAAGAGTGGTCAAAATTCAGATTTTGCACCGCAGGAATTAAGAGGCAGATTTGGACCATGCAGGTGAAGGGAGAGATCAGGGTAAGAACTGGAATGGGAAGGAGGGTGAAGGGAATGAAGATGGAGAGAGGTTATTTACAAGAGGGTGTAGTGGCAGGAAAAGGGGGAATAGCTTCAAACTTGCAGAGGGAAGGTTCAGGTGGGATATGGGGAAGGAATTCCTCCCTCTGAGGGTGAGGAGGCCCTGGCACAGGGTGCCCAGAGAAGCTGCTCCATCCCTGGAAATGTCCAAGGCTGGGGGCTTGGAGCAACCTGGGACAGTAGAAGGTTCCCTGCCCACCACAGGGGGATTGAAATGAGATGAGATTTGAGATCCCTTCCACTCTGAGAGCAGAAAAATCCCCCCCAAAACCAAAATTTTGGCCTATTTTTGCACAACTCATGCCCATAAACATGGAATTCCCTGTGACAGTCCTGTGCTGCTGAGCAGGAGGGACAGACTCAGCAGGAAGGCCCAGACCCTCTGGAATGAGGCGTGTGATTTGATGAAAAGATGATAAAACTCCAAGAATTCCAGTAGAGGAAGTAATTTGGCCATTTGCCTTAAAGAACAGTGGCAGCTTTTGGATAGAGCCTTCAGCTCAAGAAGTGGGAAAGTGGAATTGCTCACTGCAGCAAGGGGACATAAAACTGATGTTAATTTGCAAGTGATATAAAGGAAAAAAATACCTGGATCAGCAGCACTGTTTAACCAATGTGCTTCTAAATATTTTCAGTGATGGGGATTTAGGGCACCTCAGAAATTTATTGGAGCTCTTCTTGGGTGTGAGAAGAAATCCCTGACTCTTCTCCTTGCTGCAAGAACTGATAGGTCTGGCCTAAAATCCTTCTTAATTGCTGATGGTTCAAACACAAAAACACAGGGATTGAAGCCTGGAATTTAATCCAGCTCAGCCAGGACTTAATCTCTGGGAGGGTTTCTGAAGTGGGCAATTATTAGATAATCTAGAGCAGGTAAAGCTTCTCCTTAACTGACATTTGTTAGGTGATGTTTACCTGTCTAAGGCGTTAATTACGGGGTAAAGTGAAAGAAAGAAAACAAATTAGAACAAAGCTCCTCATCCAAGCCACACACGGCTTTGTTTGGTTTCCCAGGGTCAAAAATCAAGCTCCTGAGGTTTTACAAAGCCCAGCTCTCCCACGTTACCCATTACAGACCTGGGGAAGGGAAGGGAAACCCAGACTTTTATCTAAGCCACGGCTCTGGAGAGGGTTCAGAGAAGGTGGAAGCCACCTGTGACCCCACACAGGTCACCCCAAACCTCAGCCCACCCCGCTGCAGACGCTGCCTGCGACCCATTTGCGGTGTCTCCACTCCAGCAGGTTTCCCTCCAGCAAATCCCCAGGGATTTGGGCAATTTGGAAGGCTGAGCGTGACCCAAACATGAGCTAATTTCCAAGGAGAACAATGTGAAATGTGGCCTGTGACTTCCAATAAGAGGCGTCTCCACGCTGACTTCTGAGAAGTGCGGAACTCTTTATGGGCGTTTTAGCAGAGCTGGTGCTTGTAAGTGATCTCCCTGCCCAGCCTCAAGAATCCACTTACAGCACTAATTGTTTCCACAGAAAGTGATTTTTAATGCACCAAGATCCTCTCGTTTCCCCCCTCCCTTCTTTCCCCTCTCCGAGAGCCACCTCAGGCCTCAGGCTGCGGCCTGCAGTCACCAGTGTCCTCATGGCTTCCACAAATAAATAAAACAAAACAGCAAAGAGCCACGGAGATAATTTAAAATTATTTACCATTCCCCCCCGTTTTTTAGCTTGTGGAACTGTCACAGTGATTGTTCTTCATCACATTTGCTGTTTTGCAGGAGAATTTAACCAGCAAGAGAGGCTGATCTCAGACCAGTTTTAATGCTCATCTAAGAACAAAGAGATCAAAGTTACTTCAGAGCCACAAAACAAAGAAATTTGAGCCATAGATCTTTTTCCAATTAACTGTTTAAAGAAGGAGGATTTCTTCTAGCCCAGGGTTAGGTCACCGGGATATTATTCCTGACAGCACAGGCTCAAGGAAATTACTTCGGTTAAGTTTGCAATTGAAGCTGAATCGCCTGCACATCTTTTAAAGTTTCAATCATTGTGTTTGCTTGATTTTGCTCCTGTTATTGTTGCCCTGATTATTTAAAATCGGCTTCGTGGACTCTACTCCAGTATCGAGGCCCTGTGCACTAAACTCTAAAAAGTCAAAGAGAATAAATCCCTGAATATAAGAAAGGAGACGACACAAGACAAGAGTGGAATCTGGTGCATGAAAGTGTCCAGGCTGGTCAGCAGAGCAAGCAAAACTCCCTCACATCAGTCTCGTATCATTATTTTAGGGAATATGTAGAGTAAGGTAAAAATATATCTGGATGTTTCATGAGCATTTTCCTCTGTAGCTCAGATTTCCCACCTGAAAAAGGACAATACCTGCAGGCCCTTGCTGTGCAGAGCTAAAGTTGGCTCAGCTACCAAGATCATCTTTCCTGGGAGGACTCTCGCCCTGGTTTTTCTTAGCCTTCTGATAATTTACATATTCGGAGTCAGATTTTCACACACTTTCATGTAAACTACAGCCAATGTTTATTTAACCGTCTTTTCTGGTTTTCATTCCTTTTGTGAGAAGAGAAAGTTTGATGAGCATCCTTTTTCTCCAGTGGGATTGAGGAGGAAGTGACATGTCCTCCAATCCCTGGTAGAATTGAGAAACCTATAAAGTATCAGAAATGTAAATAAAGCTTCTCTTTTTTCCTCTTTCTGCTAAACCTAGCAGCTGTCAGAGTTTCCTTTATTGTGTCCTTTACCAACACAGGAGGACCATGATGAGCAATCAGGATGTTTGGAGGAAAACTTCAAACTAGTTCTCATTTAGTACCCAACAGGTAAAACCCTTTCACTCCCGAGTCTGAGGGAACACGGAGTGACTCGGGAGAGGAGCTCCCTCTGCAATGTCACCGTGTCCTCTCCCTTTTGGATATTAACATGCTCGGTGTGGAAAACCTCAGTAATCCCATGGGAATATCCACTATCCCTTGGTCTTGGTTACCTAAATCGTCAAAATCCTTTGAAGTGCCCTTTGCCAATCCCTGCATCCCAAGGAGCTGCCAAAGACGTGCAGTTTGGAGAGTCATGGAATGGTTTGGGGTGAAAAGGACCTCAAAGCTCATCCCATTCCACCCCTGCCATGGCAGGGACACCTTCCACTATCCCAGGCTGCTCCAAGCCCCATTTGACCTGGCCTTGGATGCTTCCAGGGATGGAGAATCCATGACCTCTCACTGAACATGGGAGACAATTCCTCACCGATCTCCTTGCCAAGAGTGTCTTTGGAGGATCCCCTTTGGCACAGCCAAAACCAGAGCACTTGGCTCCCCCAAAACTGACCGGGAACCCCAAGAGTTCAGGGCCTCCAGTGCCCAGCCCTCCCTCAACCCCAAACAGTTAACCCCGTGCTGAAAGCAGCAGGAATTTCATTCCCCACTTCCCACAGAATGGCTGAGCCCTGATTCTACAGAATCAAAAGCTGAAACTCAACCGCTGAGCAAACACTTGAGACATTTTAAGCAGAAGCTCTCTTAAAAAAACAATGCCAGCAGGGCTGGGGTTCTGCCAAGGCCAAGCTTTTATTTTTCTCAGGAAGCAGCTCCATTTTTGCACGCATTTTCCAGGCAGGATCCCTCCAGTGTTTGCTCACTAACCAGCCTGGACACCTGCACAAAAACAGTTGTTGGCAAATAACATGCTCTGAGCCCACTTAAGGTTTGAAAAGTGTCCCTTGTGTTCCCAAACTGTGTGAGTATGACACGGAGCCAGGGGGAAAAATGCCAGAATGATGTTTGAGTTGGAAGGACCTTAAAACCCATCTCATTCCCACCCCTGCCATGGCAGGGACACCTCCCACTGTCCCAGGCTGCTCCCAGCCCCAGTGTCCAGCCTGGCCTTGGGCACTGCCAGGGATCCAGGGGCAGCCACAGCTGCTCTGGGCACCCTGGGCCAGGGCCTGCCCACCCTCCCAGGGAACAATTCCTGCCCAAGATCCCATCCAGCCCTGCCCTCTGGCACTGGGAAGCCATTCCCTGGCTCCTGGCCCTGCAGCCCTTGGCAATTGTCTCTCTCCATGCTTCCTGGGGCTCCTTCAGGCCCTGCAAGGCCACCCTGAGCTCAGCCCAGAGCTTCTCCTCTCCAGGCTGAACAATCCCAGCTCTGGCAGCCTTTGCTCCCAGCAGAGCTGCTCCATCCCTCTGCTCATCCTGGTGCCTCCTCTGGCCTCTCTCCAGCAGCTCCACGGCCTCCCTGTGCTGGGCCCCAGGGCTGGGGCAGCTCTGCAGGTGGAATGAGGAATCAGGGAATGGTTTGGGTTGAAGGGACCTTAAAATCATCTGATTCCACCCCCTTGCCACGGGCAGGGACACCTTCCACTGTCTTGGGGTGCTCCAAGCCCCATCCAACCTGGACGTGGAGCTTCTCCCTGTCTTCCTTCATCCTAAGTCCATTCCCACTTTTCTTGCCCCTCCATCCCTTGGGAAAAGTCTCTCTCCAGCCTTTAGGTACTGGAACAGTCTTGGAGCTCAGCATCAATTTATGGATTCCCTCAGAACCCCAGTGATGTAGCAGGTATGAGGCATTAACTCCGGACAATCACACTCCTCGGAGAGCAACTCCTTGGAAAACACTGCCTTGGAAAAGCGGAAATATTGGCTTTTTCAGGGCTGCAAGAGAAAGCTTCAGATGCCTGCAAACGAAGTGCAGTGTCACCATCTCTCATGAGATGATCTGGAATTTCACGGCAACTGATATTTGCCATCAAGTCCCAGCACCTTTCCAGGATCAGCACAAGAGCAGGAGACCTGGAAAAGCCTTGAAAATGTGGGTCAAGAATCCCAGTGCTCCANAAAAAAACAAACAAAAAAAAAGAAAAATAAAAAAAAAAAAAAAAAAAAAAAAAAAACCAAAAAACTAGCATTTATTAAATTTGGTTTTAGGGAAAAAAAACTGAGTGATTTTTTTCCCCTCTGACTCACGACTTTGGAACGCTTGGGGCTGAACACGCCAGAATTGGTTTGTTCAGAGGAATTTGGTCATCCCTAAGGAAAAATGCTTGATTTCCCTGCTTAATTTCCTGAAATGCTCTCTTCAGCCTGGAAATTGAACCCGCGGTGCTTGCTCAGCAAATTCCCCGTGCTGCTCTTCCCTGCTGCTTTCTCTTCATGAGCAGCGCTTCCCTTTTCCCCCTGCCTGCTTTCCCTGGGACACAAAAGCCGGGCTGGACACCGAGGAATTCCGGGCACTCGGGGCTGTGCCACCACTGCTGGGGACAGTCACAGCAGAGTGGGCAAAGTTTAAACCATTTTGACTTCCAGGAAGACACAAAAGATCCCCGTAACTCGTCAGTGCCCGGCAGGAATGAACCAAGAGGAAAGGAATTAGTGAATTAAGGGAAATAAGGGCTCTGTTTGTAGTCCCCGATTCTTCTCCTTGGCTTTGTGCAAACCCCCAAAGCCTTGATCACTGGGCATTGAGTGGCTTCAGTCAAAAGTCTTGGATTTCTCTCTGAGACCACTTCTCCTGAGCTTCCTCTTTGATCCCTCAGTGGAGAGACACGAGGAAGTGCTGGCAGAGAGAGGAAAGAATGAATTCAGTCCCCCAAGGTGAGAAATTGGGAAGGTTTCACTTCCAGCACAGTAGAATCTCTGCTGGAGCACCCAGAAGCTTTCCAAGCTCATGAGATTCCCACAGGAACTGCGTGGTCCCCACAAGGTGAAACTTTTTGTGCCTCATACCAGGAGGTGAGAGAAGGAAACCCCTGTGGGTCATATCCCTGCAAGATTCCGTGAAGAGTTGGACTTCATGGTTCATTCTCAGACATTTAAGCCAGGCTCAGGGATCTTCAGGATCCTCAGAGGTTCTGGATTTCCCATCCCTGGAAGTGTCCAAGGCCAGCTGGGATGGGGCTTGGAGCAGCCTGGGACAGTGGGAGGTGTCCCTGCCCATGGCAGGGGTGGCACTGGATGGGCTTTAAGGTCCTTTCCAACCCAAACCAGTCTGGAATTCCACAATCCAAGCCAGAGAAAATGAAGGGAGATAAGGGAGTGACTTTCTCTTCAAAGTAAAAATCAATAAAGTAGAAGTTCATTTACTTTGAGATATTTAGGATTTTTTTTTAAGCTTTCTTCCAACCCAAAACATTCTGGGATTCCATGCAGGATTTTCCTCTCCCTGTCGGGGAAGCTGTGCTTGCCCAGCCTGGCAGAGGGGCTGCAGGGGGATTTTTTTGGGATGCTTCCCATACAAGGACAGGGGAAAGAGGGGAAACAGGGGGAAAAGGATTTCCCCAGGATAACCCAACCTTTCTGCCCCCACCGTGTGCCCTGCTCCTTCCTCTGCCAAAGTTTCTGCTTCTGTGAGGAAAAAAAAGAAATAAACCCCCTGGTGCTGCAGTGACATATGATTAGGATAATTATTAGGATAATTCTTAGGATAATGGTTAAGATAATCCCTCTCTGTCGTGCTGCTGGGATGGGTTTTCCTGCCACGCTGCAAATTTCCCTCTTCTCAGGAGCCATCCCCACACAAATAAATCCCTTTTTAGGCAGATCGACTCAGAGTCAGGGCTCAGCCCCAAGCACAGCAGGGCACAGAGCTGAGGAGAGCAAGTGGGGGAAGGTTAAAAGGAGATTTTCTTTGCCTCAAAGAGGCCTGGACTTGCAATCTGCTTAAGTTAAGTGTGAAAAGCAAAGATCCTGATAAGGGAGATAAACTGAAGCTGTAAAACAGCAGCAGCTCTTAATCTCTGCCTTAATAAAAGGAGCCAAGAGTGATGAGAGGAATTAGAGGCCAGCTGACCTCACCTCAGCACTTGGAGAGGACAGGGAGGCTCTAATTAAGGCCAGCACTTGGACAAGAAAAATCTCCAAGGGTCAAAGCCTGCAGTGCTGGAAAAAGAGTTGGTGCTTTGCTGTCTGTCGGGGGAAAAAAGGGAATATAATAAAAAGGAGAAAGGATGTGATGGGCAACATCTGCTTGTCTTTTCCAAAGGTTTTTTATCAGTTTCAGCAGAAGAGATCATGGAGAAAAACAAGCGGAGGGTAAAGAGCAATGCTGCATTAAAATCTATTTAAAGGGAAGAAAAACTCGAGGTAGAAAACCCCTCTAGAAACAAACATTGGGAAGTCGGTGGTGAAGCTGGATGAGTCGATTTTCCCTGAAAAATGCTGTTTTGGAGAAGCAAAAGAGTAAGAAAACAAAACCTGACGGAAGCGTTTCCTTCCAGAGCAGACACATCCATAACTCCCTGCATGACAGAATCAGCTCCTGCCCAGCTCTGAAGGAAAACTCAGCTTATCAGGGACTCACAGGAGCTGGCTCAAAATGACATTAAAAATGGGAAGGGTTCAAATAAAACCCCTCAACTGACACATTCCGTTTTTAAATTATCATTTCAATAACTGCCTTGGGGTTATGTGAGGTTTTAATTTTCTTCCCCGTTTAAGGAAGGGAATGTTTCCATCCTCCAAACTTTCACAGGGCAAGGAGCCTCCCCCCACCTGATACTTGCACCAAACCCAGCGAATATTTGGGAATAATTATACCTGAAGAGTTAAAACCAAGGAATACCTCCCACTGCACAGGACTGACCATTCCCAGCCCCAAATCAGGCCAGCTTCCAAAGGCCTTGCTCAAAATTTGGGGAGGGAATTACTCACACACACACAGAGATTACTCCAGCCAGGGAATGTCCACCCCCTTGGTTCCCACAAAGAACCTCCGAGGTGCCAGGCAGGAGTTGGTTGGTTTAATTTGCCTCTCTCACACGGGAATTTTGGCAGGCACCAGGATTCTCACATCTCCATTACACCCTCACCTCCTTTCAAGCTGTTGCTTGTACCAAACCCGGCCTTGTTGTTCCCCTCCCTTGTTGGTTTTTTGGGGGGTTGTTTGTTTACAAAATCGTGGTAGAGAGAAAGAAGGGGAAAGACCAAGCCAGGGAAAGCTGAAAACAAAAAACCCAAAGGCAAGAGCAGCTACCAAATGTTGAGAGAATGTGTGATGCCTGAAGTGGCCACCTAAAAACCAGAGACTGGACAGGAATAAGGGAATAAAGGTGGGTATTTATGGAAGGGCTTTCAAAGGTCCACCCTGGGCAGGCCAAAGGCGACACCCAGGATGGACCCCGGGTCACGAGTTCTCCACACTTTTATCAGTTTGGTTCATTTGCATATCATGGTTAGTTCTCCAATTAAAGCTTCAGTTAACAACGTAACTTCCCCTTCTAAAGATGTTGGTTTACACATTTTTGGGCCTAGGGCAGTCTGGGTCCATGGAGAGAAGGCTTGAGAAGCTTTGTTGTGTCCACCTGGCCTAAGAGAGCAGCTAAGGAGCTACAAGACACTTCAGAGTGACACACCTGGCAGAATAGGATTTGTAAAATATAAAAGTTAAAACCTAAAGCATCATATGCGCAGGATCTTTTCCTGAGTGAGGAACATAAACAAGGAAACCGGGACATCTCCTTTGTCCAGTGCAAGCAGACAAATAGCAGATTGTAAGAATTCATGGAATCCTGGAATGGCTTGGGTTGGAGGGATCTTAAAGCCCACCCAGTGCCACCCCTGCCATGGCAGGGACACCTCCCACTGTCCCAGGCTGCTCCCAGCCCCAGTGTCCAGCCTGGCCTTGGGCACTGCCAGGGATCCAGGGGCAGCCACAGCTGCTCTGGGAATTCCATCCCAGCCCCTCCTCACCCTCCCAGGGAACAATTTCTTCCCAAGATCCCATCCAGCCCTGCCTTTTACCAGTTTAAAACCCCTTGTTCTGCCACTCGATGCTCCTGTAAAAGAAAACTCTTCAAACTCCTGGCTGAGCCTGCAGACCAGCTCCTCACGTGGGAAAAATTGCCATGTTCCAGCTAAAAATATGGATCATCTCCTTCAGTGGCTGAGAAGAACCTGACTGACAGAGCTCAGCAAAACCCCTCTGTCCTCTCTGCAGCAACGCCACGTCCTCAGTGGTGCTGGAAATCAAACCCCACGGAACAGATCCAGAGGCAATTCCAGAAGAAGGGAAGACACCAGCCCCACCTGCCCCCAGCCAGCAGAGAGCCAACAGGAAGGTTTAAAAAGCGGGCTGGCTTTTTGTCTCTCATTAGCTACAGATGATTTTTTACCCCCTCAAATCAGAGCAGGTGATTTCCTTTCAGGTCTCTGCCTAGAGCAGGTGGCCTTTAATAGTGGGGAGGACGAGCCAAAAATCCACCTTTAGAAACCCAACCTTTGCTCCTTTCAAAGCCTTCCTGTCACCCGTGCAACGATTTGCCACATCAAGCTGCTTCCTGACACATCCCAAATTCCACGTGGCGGGAAGCAGAGCTTTTATTAACTCCCTTTTATTTCAAAATATCGCCAGCGCCTTTCGGAGCAAGCTGCTGGCTGAGCGAGAGGGCAGGGAGGGAAATATTCCTATTTACCCCAGAAAATGATCCCTTGGTGACCTCCTAACTGCCCTCTCTGCTGACCTCGGAGGATATTTAGCCTGGCATTTAACAGCAGTGAAAGGTACTTAAGGCAGAGCAGCTCTTGTGCAAGGTTAGAAAGGATCAATAGGAGACGTGTTTAATGTGCTATCGCTGTCAGGGCTCGGCTCACTTTTAAAACTGGAATACCCACAGTGGGACACCAGCTCGCTCACACAGCGCTGAGATCTTTAACGGGCTGAGATGCCTTTGGCCGGGCTCTAGAAATGGAGCTCGAGGAGGAAATGACCAAGGTTTGGGAGAAAAAAAAAGAGGAAAAATGATCGGGGGGAGGCTTCTGGGGTTTCAGTGCTGCTGTGGTTTTTTTTCTGGAGCTAGAGGAGTTCTTGTGGAAAAGAGGCAGCTCTGCAAGAAGCTGTGAACAAAACCAGGGTAGTTTTTCCCCTGGGAATATGTGTATCCTGCCTGGAGCTAATCCTCTCCAACTGCACGGCCAGTAAAAGGAGAATAAGGGGAGTTTCCACCCGAAAATTCAGAGAACTTCCAATCCTACAACAAACCTGGGCTGGCTCACTAAAAAACCTGTAATTAAGCTGCTCTTTAAGTGATTAACTCAGCCTAAGAGATCTGTGTTACAGCAGAGTGGGGCTCTTGTTTAGATGGGCTTGGAAATCCACCTGTGTCACCTCGCAGCATTTGTTGGCTGTAAAACACAGGTGGAGGAAGAATTCCAGTATGGAAAGGCAGGTCAGGCCTTGGAAAGAGCTGCCCAGGGAGGTTTGGAGTGCCCATCCCTGGAAGTGTCACCTGGAAGTGGCATTGAGTGCTGTGGGCATGGGGCACAGCTGGGCCTGGCTGGGCTGGGAGGGCTTTTCCAGCCTCAGGGATCCTGGGATTCAGTGGTTTGAGGGCAGGACTGTGAGACTGGGGACTCCACCAGAGCTCCCACTCCTCCTGCTCAGCAGGGCTGGGATCAGCCCCCTCTGGTAGCTCAGAGTGGGAGCATCTCCTGATTTATCTCCTGATTTACCTCCTGGTTTATCTCCTGATTTTACCCAGTTTATCCAAACTCTGGTGAGCAGCAGGAAGTGACAGTGATGCCAGCAATGCCAGGGCCACCCCATGATGGGTTTTATGCTCCCACACAGCCTCTACATGTGCTACAGGGGGAAAAAAAAAGCACAGCTCTATTGCAAATCCCCAGAGGCGTCTGCTCCGCCGAGTGATTCAATTGTCTGGCTCGGAAAGTTGTGGATAATTACAGTTGTTCCAGTTTTCAACCCAAGTTGCTGAGCTGGGAATTAAACAGCAGCTTGTTTTCATCCCCCAGTGCCTAAATCCTGGCCACTTTTTCCTGTCCTTCCCACAGCTCTGTGTCAGCCCTGCCCCTCTCAGGCTGGAGATCCCTCCTCAGGCAGGTTCAGCCTCTCCTGGCTCCACCAGCCACTGCAGTGCCCACATAAAACAAGCTGAAATTCCTGTTCCAGCTCTCTCTGGAGAGGGATGCAGCCACTCTGGGGCAGAATCTGCCACGGGGAATTTCCAACTGGAAAGGGCCCAAGTGTGTTAGGTCTGCAATCTGATCTCGGAGGGAGTGGGGAGGAGGAATTGCTGCCAGATCTGGCTGGCAGTGAGAAACTCCAGTTCTGAGCAATTAAAGAGCAGGGATTGTATCCACTTTTTTTTTCCTTTGTAAACACTACTTTGCATAAAAACATCAAATGGTTTGGGTTGGAAGGGGTTTCAAAATCATCCAGTTCCAATCCTCTGCCAGGGACAGGGATGGCATCACTAAACCAGGCTGCTCCAAGGCCTTGGTCTTGAATCCTGCAGAGATCCAGGGGCAGCCACAGCTGCTCTGGGAATCTGCAGCCTCCCCACCCTCCCAGGGAACAATTCCTGCCCAGGATCCCATCCAGCCCTGCCCTCTGGCACTGGGAAGCCATTCCCTGGCTCCTGTCCCTCCAGCCCTTGTCCCCAGTCCCTCTCCAGCTCTCCTGGAGCCCCTTTAGGCCCTGGAAGGGGCTCTGAGCTCTCCAGGAGCTTCTTTTCTGCAGCTGAACACCCCCAGCCTCTTGAACTCTTCTGCAATCAACATCTGCTCCCCGGTAAGAAAACGCTGTCAGAAAAGAACAGGAACATTTCTCATCCCTCTTCTCCCCCTCACATTTATCTGTATTTTTATATTTCTTTAATTATCAGCCAATTGGGGTTCTGGCAGCGCTTTCAGCAAGTGTTTGATGCAGCCACAGAGCCTCTGAAAGGGCACCCAGGGTCTGATTCAAACCAAAGCAGCCCTGGCACGTGTGACATCCATCCATGGAGATCTTTGTCTGCTCGGACGCAGCCCCAGCAGGATCCTTACAGCTTGGAAAAAATCACTTTCAGCATTTAGCTGGGTCAACATGAGAGCCAAGAAAGGAGGAAAAAGGCACGGGATGAAAACCTGATCCCACTGAAAGCCACTTGCATGGGATCGGATTTCAGCCCCTGTCCCAGTTTTTGAGGCTTTTGTAGGATCACAGGGACACACGGGGAATATTTGGCACGATTGCACCGAGGCCACACACGGAAATTTCTCTCTTCTGAGCGCAGATTTTCTGCTCCTCAGGATTTTTCAGCCCAATAGTTTGACACTGATGAGCACCACTGCTGCGTCCACAGAGTTTTCCATAAAATAAAGGATTTTGAGGATTCTTCCAGAGGAATTGAGGGCAACTTTGTTCTTTCTTCCCCAGTGGAAGGGGATTTTCTCCTGCCAGGGTTTGTGTTTGATGGAGAGGTTGGTGGGAGCTTGAAGATGGAAACACTGATGGGATTAGGAATATTTTTAAAAATACAGGAAAATCGCTGGAGTAAGGATTGAATAAACATTAAATAAATAAACAAAGAGCAGTTTATCAGAATTAAGCAGCCTGTGGGGATCCCTTTATTTCCTGTGGGTTCTCACCCCTAACCCACGTCCCCAAGGGCCACATCCAGACTCCTCTGGGACAATTCCAGGGACAGGGAATCCACCACCTCCCTGGCCACTCTGGCAGGGAAAAAAACTTCTAAAATCTAAACTGAACCTCCCCAGGAAGTCCCTGCTGTCCTTCACTCGATAAAATTGTTGTCACTTTTCCCTGTGGCTGGAAAATGTTTGGATTGCTGTGGTTAGAGAGGATTGAGGGACTTTTCCTATCAAGTTTAGGTGGCCTAAAGAGCAGCCAGGGGGAAGGCAGGAAGGAGTTCTGGAGTGGAGTTTCCTCCAGGGAATTCAGAATTCCCTGTCTGGTTTTCATCCAAGCTTGTGCTCCTCACCTCTTCGCCAAGTTCCCGAATTTTAACAAAATCTCATTCTTTAGGAAAAAATTAGGTTGTGTCTTACCCTGGACAGGATATTCATGGGATTGGGGTTAAATTCTCATTTCTGGGAGGCTGGATTTATGGGGAATAATTAAGTGGTTAATGAATGACAGCTACAGAGCCCACAAATTCCTCGAATCTCCAAGACAGGTGGAATTCCACGGAATTTTTCCATTTCATTTCTATAATGAAATCCCTGTTTGGTTTCTGCTCTGTCCCTTTTTCCCCTTTTTTCCAAGGAAAGAAGGAGCAAACCCATCCCAAATATCCCAAAACCATCAAGGCTGGAAGAGATCTCCAGGATCATCCAGTCCCACCATCATCACCCCTAAATCACATCCTTATCATGTTGATATTGATCCCCAGAGCATTCACTAATAACAGTTATTGATAAGTAATAATGATGATCAATAATTGAATTTTTTATTAGTTTCTTTACTTTATTAAAGGTTCTTTTTGGTCTCCCCCAGCCAGGGCCTATTTTGCTGTTTGGAATAGTTTAGGAATATTCAGCTTTATTGGATTTTTTTTTTGTATTTTCCAGCAACGCAAAACCTCTCACTGGAGTTGCTTTGCTTTAGCACCGCATAAAAGTGTCTGAAAACAGGGAAACTGCAACTTAAAAACATTAGAAATATCAACAGCAGGAACCAAATCTTCGCAGAAACACTGGATTGAGTCGAATCAGATTTTCAATCAAATTTTTTACCACACAGAATCCCAGGATTAAGGTTGGAAAAGCCCTCCCAGCCCAGCCAGGCCCAGCTGTGCCCCATGCCCACCTTGTCCCCAGCCCAGAGCACTGAGTGCCACCTCCAGGTGACACCTCCAGAGATGGGCACTCCAAACCTCCCTGGGCAGCTCTTGCCAAGGCCTGACCACCTTTTCCATGCAAAAATTCCTCCTGGTGTCCAACCCAAGCCTCCCCTGGCAGCACAATCAAGTTGGCGCCCACAGGATTGATTTGGATCTACACCTGCCCCTCCATCCCACGCCAAAATCCGTATTTACAACACTCCCAGCAGGAATCCTGGTGATTCATTCCACATGGCAAGAGGCTGGAAGAGAGTGGGAAAACATGGGAATTGTTTTTGTTGTCCTGCTTACTCTCCAAGCCCTTTGATGTGTGAGCTATCGACGAGCTGCATCTTCGACTCCTCGATTTTCTTTGCACGCGCGTTCTTCGTACACCCACGGTGCACATTTATCCTGGAGTCCTGCAACAGCTCCAGGACAATCTGAGGCTTCAGGAAGCCACCCCAGACTATAAACAGAGTGGGAGTTTTGCTCTGTGTGGAGGGAAGCTCATCTCTCCCAGCTTTTCCCACAGAAATCCAGCTGTGACTCCAACTGTGATGCCACCTCAGCCAACAGACACAGCAAGGAAGTCACAGATTCTGAGGGACCACGTCCCTAAACCGACCAAAATCCTAAAGTTCCTTAGGCACAGGTGTCACCACAGGGCACAGAGCCAAAAACCTCAACTCCTGTTTATGTCGGGCCACCCCCTTTCCCTCAGAGGCCTGGCTCAGGCCCAGGAGCAGCCGTTGCTTTTTCTTCTCCAGCTCAGGGCTTTGATGGGCTCAGACACCGGGCCTGGGGTTGTTTGGGTGGCTCTGATCCAAATCAAGATGAAACTCCTGAGAGATAAAGTGGGAGGCACCCCCAGGAGGGAGGTTTAATGCTGGTGAAAGGCTGACCAGTAAGAGCAGCACTGGTTTTAATGGGTGCGAGCGCAGGCCTGGGCCTGGCTTGAAACAGTGTTGTTAATTGAGGTTTTCCATAAACAGGGAAATCATGGGGTGGTTTGGGTTGGAAGGAACAACAAAGGTCATCTCATTCCATCCCTCTGCCATGGGCAGGGACACCTCCCACTGTCCCAGGCTGCTCCCAGCCCCAGTGTCCAGCCTGGCCTTGGGCACTGCCAGGGATCCAGGGGCAGCCACAGCTGCTCTGGACAAAAAAAAAAACCCTCTTACATCACTTTTAAAAGGTTCTCCTTCTCTTTCTTGAGGACTGTCCCACGTCTTACACTGCACTTGGAGGGTTCAATGCACAATAGAGTGAAATTTTGCTCTAGATGATGACTAAAGACAAAGTTAGATCAGTTTTGTACTCTTTAGAAACCAGGGAATATTGCCTGGAGAAGGGGTTAAATTGATATGAGAACCAAAAGTGTGGAGCTCTAAAATTTTGCAGGCTGGTTCTCAAATACGTGTTAGAAAATATGGGATAGAAGAGTTTTTCTTCTCTTAAAAACAGATTGAATTCTACTCTGGAGTTTTCTGGTCAGATAAAAATAATAGATGCTGATAGATTTTATCACTTCTTTGCAATGATAAAATATCTAAACGTTATAATAATGAAAAAGTTTCTTTCTCTTTGTCCTGTTTTTCTCTAATAAAGATGCAGGGACATCTCTTTTTCCATATAATTTATGGAAAAAAAGGAAAACAGTCATTCTCCTGGAAAATCTGATGCAGAAACAGCATCCTGGCTCAGCTCCTCAACACCAAGGGAGTTTGGGGAGTCAAGGAATCACAGAATGGGTTGCAAGAGACCTAAAGCTCATCCAGTTCCACCCCTGCCATGGACAGGGACACCTTCCACTGTCCCAGGTTGTTCCAAGCCCTGTCCAAGCTGGCTTTGGACACTTCCAGGGCTGGGGTTTATTCCACAAGTCTCCCATGCAACACAAGTGCTGTGAACTGGGGTCAGACAGAGAGGTTCGTGTTGGTCCGAGGTTGGAAACAGAAAAAGCTGCTTCTAATGAAGGATAAAAGAACAAGACTAAATAAAAAATACCCCTGTTTTGTTTGGAAATGTTTTGTGTCTCTCACTTTTGATCCGAAATCGTTTGGCACTTTCATAAACTTTATCCTGTTATTTCCCTGAAATTCAATTATGTTCAACAACAGCCTTGAGCTGTGGTTTCCAGAAGCACCTGGGTCACAGGGATGCTGAAATCCCACTTTTAAAGAGCCCAGGGAGCTCCATTTGAAACTGGGAATATTTCAGTGCGTCCCTGTGGAAAGGAGAGGGAGTTTTTACAAGGACCTGGAGTGACAGGGAATGGCTTCAGACTGAAAGAGGGAAGGTTTAGATGGGATTTTGGGGAGGTATTTTTCTCTGTGAGGGTAGGGAGGGGCTGGGATGGAATTCCCAGAGCAGCTGTGGCTGCCCCTGGATCCCTGGCAGTGCCCAAGGCCAGGCTGGACACTGGGGCTGGGAGCAGCCTGGGACAGTGGGAGGTGTCCCTGCCATGGATGATCTTTAAGATCCCTTCCAACCCAAGCCACTCCATGATTCTATGAAATGAAGTAAAGAAGATCCAGGCTCTTGCCCTGGAAATCCTGTTCTTGCAGGATCACCACAAAAATGGCTGGGATGATGCAAAGAGGAATCAAACTGCAGCCAGACCCAAAACCCCCTGACTTTGGGACTCTCACTCACTCTCAGGGTTTGGGACTGTCCCTTATTCTCACGCTCCATGGCCACTTCATCAGCAGCACCTTCATGCTTTAAATCAAGCCTAAGCAAAGGACTGAAACAAGGAATCCTGGAAAAAAGGCCCTTGACACCTTGAGGGAGGAGGGAGGGATTTATTGCCCTTTTGTTTGCCAGGAGTGTGGGTTTGTGTCGTTTTTACCTCTGAAGTGCTGGCATTTCCCAAGTTTTTAAGGGATTTCTGCTGTTTCCTGATAGACATCACCAGGGATTAGCCCAGAAGGTCACAATTCCAGGGATCCAGGGACAGCCACAGCTGCTCTGGGCACCCTGGGCCAGGGCCTGCCCACCCTGCCAGGGAACAATTCCTGCCCAAGATCCCACCCAGCCCTGCCCTCTGGCACTGGGAAGCCATTCCCTGGCTCCTGGCCCTGCAGCCCGTGGCAATTGTCTCTCTCCATGCTTCCTGGGGCTCCTTCAGGCCCTGCAAGGCCACCCTGAGCTCAGCCCAGAGCTTCTCCTCTCCAGGCTGAACAATCCCAGCTCTGGCAGCCTTTGCTCCCAGCAGAGCTGCTCCATCCCTCTTGCTCATCCTGGTGCCTCCTCTGGCCTCTCTCCAGCAGCTCCACGGCCTCCCTGTGCTGGGCCCCAGGCCTGGGGCAGGTGGAATCACAGAATGAGGAATCAGGGAATGGTTTGGGTTGAAGGGACCTTAAAATCATCTGATCCCACCCCCCTGCCATGGGCAGGGACACCTTCCACTATCCCAGGGTGCTCCAAGCCCCATCCAACCTGGACGTGGAGCTGCAGAGTGATGCAGGACAGAGACAAAGAAATAAAGTCAAATTTCTCTCTTCATTCCAATTTTAAAGAACTTTCAGATCAGCTCCTAAATGAGTGGAACTGGACTTTTATGAAACTCAAGTTTTATTTTTCTCTTCCAAATGAATATTCTTTGAAGAAAAGTCATACAAATAAATTATCAGGGCTGTTATAAATGAGAATTTTACTGAACAGGTCAAGTCCTACAAGTAGGAAACAAACCATGAGGGTTGGAGTTTTCATCGAAATCAGAGAGGGAAGAGCAAATCCTCACATCTGGATCATCCACTGCCACAAATCCAGGTTGCTTTCCCCGGCCAAGGATCTACTCCAGAAGCACCTTCACAAGGATGGTTCAATTATTTAGAAGAGTTAAATGCTTTTCACAATCGCAAAAAATAAAGATAAAAGGCAAAAAAATAATCACGGAGAGCGGAATAAAAAGCAGGAATACCTCGCAGGTTTGCTGGGAAATCCTCCAGCCTCTCCCCTGTGTGAAGAAAAGCAAATGAGGTGTTTAACAACGGGATCCCATTTCCGGCTGTGACAGGAGGAGACGGATGGGGAGCAGATACAAATGAGGAGCCTCGTGCCAAAATCAGGACGCTCTTAAGGAAGACGGAGTGTCCTGCGCAGCTCCCGGGCTTGCCAGAGGAAATGAGGGAAGGAATTAGCCAAGCCTGGATGGATTCGTTCCAATTGCCTCCGTGACAGGTTGGGCTCCGGAGCACGGGGAAGGAGCAACGCCATGCCCGGAATTATTTCATCCCCGTTTTTTATGGGGTCATGGGATACAGCAGGTAGCCAGAATCCAGCTGGCTCTGAGTGATTTCCTGGCAAAACAGTTTTGTGGGATTGAACAAAGCCATGAGCTCATATTTGTGAGGACTCATCTCACTGGAGACGGCCCGGGTGGATTGGGATGAGGGGGGTTGTCCTGTTGTCCTGTTTTCTGTTGTAATATGGAGTCAAATAATTTTTCTCATAGAGTTTATGTAAATAATAGCTAATGTTTACTTAACTGTCCTCTTTTGTTTACATCCTTGTACCGTGAGAGAATTTTTGATGAGCATCCTTTTTCTCCAGTGGGATTGAGGAGGAAGTGACATGTCCTGTGCTGGTAAAGGCACAATAAAGGACATTTTCACACCTGCTAGGTTCAGCAGAAAGAGGGAAAAGAGAGACTTTATTTACATTTCTCATACTTTATAGGGTTCTCAATTCCACAAGGGATTGGAGGACATGTCACTTCCTCCTCAATCCCACTGGAGAAAAAGGATGCTCATCAAACTTTCTCTTCTCACAAAAGCAATGAAAAACAGAAAAGACAGTTAAATAAACATTGGCCATTATTTACATGAAACTGTGTGAAAATTCTCTGACTCCAAGGCTAAAACAGCAGGCTTAGCAAAAAACAGGACAACAATGTCCTCCAATCCCTTGTGGAATTGAGAAACCTATAACTATGAGAAATGAAAATAAACTCCCTCCTTTTCCTCTTTCTGCTCAACCTGGCAAGAGTCCGTCTCCTTTCTTGTGTCCTAGAGTGACAGAGGGGCACTGCTGCTTCCCAGCTCTTTGGAAATCTGGGAAGACGTTGCTAAACCTGTCTGGGAAACGCTTTTCCCACCTTGCAAAACTTTTTTGGATCGTCAGCTCTTTTCCTGCCCCGATTCAAACTGTTCAACAAAGCTTTGCATCGTTTTGTTCAGATTAAGGACCAAAAAAGTGTTTAAAAAATATGATGAAAGAGGGAAATAAAGAAGAAGAAAAATTGACCCGTTTGGCTCTGCTCAGGTCAAGGAAACTCAATTTTTGGGTAGAATTTGGCTGCAGGTGATGGTCTCACCTTGTCCATCAGTTTTCTCTGCTTTCCCAGGGTTTTCCAAGAAATTCTGCTGCTGCTCCCCTTTGCCTCAAGTTTCATTTTTCTCTTCCAAATGAATATTCTTTGAAGAAAAGTCATACAAATAAATTATCAGGGCTGTTATAAATGAGAATTTTACTGAACAGGTGAAGTCCTACAACAGATGGAGCTCACAGGGGAGCTGCAGAGAAGGATTAGCCAGTGTTTATGACGTATTTTAAAAAGAACACTTAATAATCCATAACTCATAACCTGTGCCTTCAAAAAATGAGGATTTCCTGATCCTTAGGAATTGCCCTGCAGCCTTGGAGATCCCATTTGTTCCACCTGGTGTTAAGTCAGTGATTTCAACACCGTTCCATCAGGCAGGAACTTTTTTCCTGGTGGCTTCCAGCACTTCATTTCCCCCTCTCTGCCTGATAAAATCATTAAGTTGAGTAGGGCTGGGTGTGAAATAAAGTAGGAAATGATAATGTGACATTCTGCAGGGAGTCTGTGGGACAGGCTGACTCCCAGCCAACCACTCCTGATGATTCCTCAAGAACTTGCTGTCGGATTGCTTTTAAATCATATTTTAAGCCTGGTGCTTGTTATTATCAGCCAGTACTTTAATGATGAGATTAAATCTCTTGTAAGAATGTCAGGGACTAACCCAGCCACATCCCCTGATATATTTCACATTTATTTAGGCTTGAAGCAGCTTTACACCTCATTTCCCCAGTTCCTGGAACCTGTGCCTGCTTCCCACTGCCAGCATGGCAAAGAGTAGCCATGGAAAACCAGGAGTGAAATCTGATTTATCAGTCAGAGCTTTTAAATAAAACTCAAAAGGGAGCACCGATGTCCAAGGATCCCTGTGTTTTCTTGGCAGAGCAGTCTGGTTTGGGAGGGAACTTTGTTAGTGCAGAACAATATAAAAAAAGCTGATTTTCAAGTAAGTCCTGGCAAGCTGGGCTTGATGAGGAAGCTTAGCAAAACTGGGTTTGGGTTGCAGCTGGACAACATAAATAGAAGAAAATCAGGGCATCTTCCAGCTGAGGTGCAGCTGAAAATGAGGATTGCAAGGAGGAAAAGCCAAGGATCACACCTTGATCAGCCCGGGCTGGTGGAAGGTCTGTTTTTAAAGACATGCCAAGAGTCCTGTACATGTGATAAAGGGGAATATTATCATGGAATGGTTTGGGTTGGAAGGGACTTTAAAAATCATCTTTTTCCAGACAGAGACACTTTCTACTATCCCAGGCTGCTCCCAGCCCCAGTGTCCAGCCTGGCCTTGGGCACTGCCAGGGATCCAGGGGCAGCCACAGCTGCTCTGGGCACCCTGGGCCAGGGCCTGCCCACCCTCCCAGGGAACAATTCCTGCCCAAGATCCCATCCAATCCTTCCCTCCTTCAGCTTAAGACCATTCCGCCTTGTCCCGTCTTTCCACACCCTTGTGAAAAGTCCTTCTGCAGCCTTTTTTGTAATTCCCTTTTATTTACTTCACATTTGCTATTTCTTTCCTGTCATTTTTCCCTAAACTTCGTGGTGACAAAGGAAAACTTGCCTTCTGTGCCCTGCAACAGATCTCAGGCTCCCTGAGGCTGGAAAAGCCCTCCCAGCCCAGCCAGGCCCAGCTGTGCCCCATGCCCACCTTGTCCCCAGCCCAGAGCACTCAGTGCCACCTCCAGGCACTCCTGGCACACCTCCAGGGATGGGCACTCCAAACCTCCCTGGGCAGCTCTTTCCAAGACCTGACCTCCCTTTCCATGCAGGAATTCCTTGTGATTCTGAAATTCCGTGTGTGTGTTTTTCCTGGGCAGAAAAGACTCCAAACGCCATCACTGCACCACCTGTGAACTCCCCTGTGGATGAGAACATAAATCAAGGAGATGAAGTGGAAGAGGAGGGGATAGGGGGTGGCTAATGAACACTAAAACACCTTTTATTTATGGGAAGCCCCCTCAGGTGCCCTTTAGCATCCCGGAGAATTGAGAGGGATGGAGACTCAGCCCCCAAAGAGACCCTTAAGTGCTTTCCTCCCCCGTGAGCATCGGAGAGACGGAGAGAGGAGAAGAGGAGAGGAGGAGCAGCAGCCTCAGAGGAGCAGAGGATAAAGTGCTGCTTTCCCTGGAGCTGAGGAGCTGCAAGGAGGGAAGGAGAGAGAAGAAGGAACATCTGGAAGCAAGGAAAGGTCCCACGTTCCCAGTTTTCTGGTACAACACGTGCAGGAGAAGCGACTCCTTGAACCAAATCTATCTGCTGTGTATTGTGAATGTTTACCAGTGTGTTTAAGCTCACTATCAAGGGAGGAATATCAGTTCAAAAGACACAATTTATAGGAATAGGTGGTGAAAAACTGGGATTTGGCATTGGAATGCTGGGAATTGCTTTTAAGTTCAATTGTGACCAAGACAGCCACAAAAATGAAGGAGAAACTTCAAGCAAGAATAGAGCAATACAGCAGAGGGTGTTCTCTCTCTCAACACTTCCAATTCTTGACAATATTTCATAAAACAAGTGGAGAAAACCCAAAATTTTTCCACAGGCCAAAATGAAGATTTTCAGCTTGAAAAAAGGCATTTATTGACCAACTTCACCCCATGAGTGGAGCCAGGGTAGCCCAGTTTTCTGCCGTGTCCCAAGGGAAAGGAGGAGAGGAAATGGCCTCAAATTGCACCAGGGGAGGGCCAGGTTGGAGATTGGGAACAATTTTCCCCTCCCAGAGTGGTGAGGCCTTGGGATGAGGTGCCCAGGGAGGTTTGGAGTCCCTGTGTGTGGGAGTGCTCAGGAGGAGTCTGGATGTGGCCCTTGGGGACAGGGTTTGGGGTGCTGCTGGTGCTGCTGGGGTGGCACTGGGTGATCCTGAAGTTCTCTCCCCACCTTGATGATCCTGGGATTTCATGTGAAATCCTCAGAATTACAGCAGCTTTCTTTGCAGAGCGTGTGAAAAGGGAAAAGCAGCCCCAGAGTCACAAACAAATTCCCATCATTTGTTCCATTCCTCTTCTCCCACTGAAGGAAAGAAGGAAAAAAGAAAAGCACAAAGAGAGCGGCATCAAGAAAATAAAAAGGCCTCAAAATACAAAAAGCTCCTGGTTGATAACAAATAATCATTAGCAAATTTTACCCGATTCCAGTTTTGTGTAAGCACTTCTGATTAGGTTGCCCAGAGCAGCTGTGGCTGCCCCATCCCTGGAAGTGTCCAAGGCCAGGTTGGACAGGGCTTGGAGCAACCTGGGATAGTGGGAGGTGCCCCTGCTTTAAAGTGAGACCTTAAAAATCATCTCGTTCCACCCCCCTGCCATGGGCATCGCACCTCAAACATTAAAGAATTTGAAGGTTTTTCTGGCGTGATGCCCAGGGATAAAACTGACATTTTCCCAAGGATGTTCCTGCTCCTTGGAATCCAAATTCCTTGGGATGGTGTGGATTGCTGGTGCTGGGAGAAAAGGAAAAGCAATTTTTTCTGTGTAGTGCTGCTCCTGTGAGGAGAGCAGGCAAACTTCCTCCATCTCTGAGCACCAAATGCATCAGCCACCACCTTAAAATCCCCTCAACCCCTGCTCCAGGTCCTTCCTGGCCAGGAGCTCTGCTCCCAAACCTCTCCTCGCCTCTCCCTGGGCAGTTCTCTCTTTGGGGGAGGGTTTTGGGGGGCGTTTCTCTTACTTGTATCGAAAACCTTGTATCGAAAAGCAGTTCTCTCTTTTTGGGAGGGTTTTGAGGGGCGTTTCTCTTCCTTGTATCAAAAACCTCTCCCTGTTCACCCTCAGGCCACGTGCCCACCCAGACCTTCCTCGAGCAGGAGAGAGGTTTTTTCCCTCTTGGATTCCCTCCTGGGCACCCAGCAGTTCCCAGCACAGCCCCAAGGAATGCCAGGGCCCAGTGCCAGCTCCGTGCCAGGGGGAGCAGGATTTGTGCCCTCCAGGGCCCACCCTCCTCAGACACTCCGAGCCCTGGAAATGGCTGCAGTGCTCTTTAATTGGTATCATTACCTCAGATAATGTTTTCTAATTAGATTATTGATTTTTTTTTTTTCCCCCCCTCTGTGTTCTTTTTAATGGATTCCCCTTCCAGTTCTCCATGAGGAGTGAGGATGGATCTCCAGGGAAGCTGTTCCAGCACACAGGTGTTTCACTCCGTGTTGGCTTCCTAATTAGCCAGGAGCAAAATTGTTTTGAGAGATGGCAGAGAGAGCAAGAGCTGGCGTGTTCCGCTAAGATGGAACATCAATTCCTGCTCCAGAATAACGGAATAATTCCCAGACCTTTTTGGTTTTGTCCTGCTTCACAACTGGGAGGATGTTGTCCTGCTTTTGCTAAAGCCTTCTGTGTATAATATGGAGTCAGAATTCTTTTCTCACGAAGTTTCATGTAAATAATAGACAATGTTTACTTAGTGGTCTTTTCTGTTTTTCATTCCTTTTGTGAGAAGAGAAAGTTTGATGAGCATCCTTTTTCTCCAGTGGGATTGAGGAGGAAGTGACATGTCCTCCAATCCCTTGTGGAATTGAGAACCCTATAAAGTATGAGAAATGTAAATAAAGTCTCTGTTTTTTTCCTCTTTCTACGAAACCTAACAGGTGTGAGAGTTTCCTTTATTGTGTCCTTTACCAGCACAGGAGGAGCTGCCTAGAGAGATAAGAAAGAGATTTCATATCCTGCCAAAATTCTGGGAATTTTAAAAAAATTCTTGATTTTCAGAAACACCCAAGAGCCTTCAAACCAAGCTCAGGGTGGGGGTCCCACCACCAGGGCAGAGTCACAGATCAGGAGGATCTGCTGGAAGGCAAATCCAAGCTGATCCTCCCCTGCCTCCACACCAGGCACAGGTTGTGGCTGCCCCATCCCTGGAAGGATCCAAGGCCAGGCTGGACAAGGCTTGGAGCAACCCAGGATAGTGGAAGGTGTCCCAGGGTTTGGAACGAGATCATCTTGAAGATCCCTTCCAACCCAAGCCATTCCACGATTCCATGAAGCTTCCCACATTCCCACAAACTGGATTTCTCCACAAGTAATTCCCTGTCCACGTGTGAGGGTCGAGTCCTGCACGTGTTCAAAAGGTGAAAGTCAGGGGCTGTGCAGCTCTTGTGGGAACATCTTTGGATAACTAGGGTTAGAAACGGCTTTTCCAAGTGGGGTTGGAAAACTCGCATCCCTCTGGAGCTGGGAAATGCTGTACTCACCTTCTAAATCCTTGTGTTCTGTGGAGAAAAACGATCCACTGGATGGTTTTTAGAGTGCGTTCACAGCTGGTGACAGAGGCACCCTGTCCTGTCCTTCTGCCCTCTCCCTCAGCTTATCCCAGAATTATCAAGTGTTGGGGAAGATGAAAGTTTAACAGGAAAGTTTTACAGATATGAATGCATAGCAGAAAATTCTCAGAATATAAAACCTGTAAGTAAAATAGAAATGAAAACAAGTTTTGATATATAGAACAGTCAAAGATGTTTTTAAGGGTGAAGATTGTTGAACCAAGCTGTTATTGAATGACTGAGAAAGCAAAGGTTGAAGATGAGTTGGAAGGAGGTTTTATGGCTAGAGCAAAGGATTTGTTTGACTACAAGCAAAACCATGTTTTTTACCAGGTAAATAAGTCTCAAGAAAAGCTTAGGCAATAAAAACCCATATTTTTACCAACTCTAAAGAATTTTTCCACTGCTAGAAAACAGAAAAACAAGTTAAGCTTAAAATATAACCACTAACTCATGTGATTGGATAGTAACTACCACAATATGGAAATATTAGCAGTTATAATAGGCTACAGGTAAATGTAAAGGTATTGTGGATGATGCTGATTGGTTGTTATGTGTTAAGATGCTCAGCAAAGAAAAATAAATAATGCTTTGTAACGAGAATAAATTCAACTTCAGGCTTCAGGCATGCTGTGGCTGGCAGCTGTGGGCTCGCCCTCTGTAGCCACGACCCAATAAACAACAATTTTGGAGAGCACCTGGAGTCCCTCATCTCTAGGTCCAGGCTCTTACAATCAAGGTTGGAAAAGACCTGCAAGCTCATCCAGTCCCATAGTCATCTCCCCAAATCACATCCCCAAATATCTATTCTCAATCTCGAATGTTGCTTTTCTCCCAGTTAAAGACAGACAGAAAACCCTCAGCTTTGCTGGGAATTCGTAAACAAATCTTGTGGCTTCCCGGCTCAGTTAGAGAGAAAATCTGATGATAATTTTACTAATCCTCATTAAAGAGCGTGGATGAGAAGGCAAACTCCACTCTCCTAAATGGGTGAAGTGTCACAAATATCTCTTGCAACCTTGGAATTCCAGCGGCTCCATCCTTGGAGCTAGTGGGAATCCCATTAGCACCTCATGAGGATGTGTCGGTAGAGGACACAAAAAGGAGGCTCTCACACCTGCTAGGTTTAGCAGAAAGAGGAAAAAGAAGAAACTTTATTTATATTTCTCATACTTCACAGGGTTCTCAACTCCACAAGGGATTGGAGGACATGGCACTTCCTCCTCAATCCCACTGGAGAAAAAGGATGCTCATCGAACTTTCTCTTCTCACAAAAGGAATGAAAAACAGAAAAGACGGTTAAGTAAACATTGGCTATTGTTTACATGAAAGTGTGAAAATTCTCTGACTCCATATTATACACAGAAGGCTTAGCAAAAAACAGGACAACATGAGTCAATGATGGCTCCGTCTGGAGCAAACACGGGGTGGGAAAAGGTCCCTGCCCTGAGGGATTTACAGCCAGACACACACGGAGCAGGGAGTGCCGACGTGGGATCAGGGGTAAAGTAACCCAGGGCAGGGGATATTAAATGGTCTCTATCGAGCTGAGCTACACTTCAAACCAACTCGTGTTTTTAAACTTTATATTGTATTTTGCAACCTGTTTTGGTAGGGGTTGGGTACCCCAAAGCCCTTTCCAAATGGTAAATTATGCCTCTAAATCCTTCCAGGATTTTTTTCCAATTTTTCCATCCTTAAATCCCAGCTGTGATGCACAGATGGGACAAGAAGTGCCCCATCAGCCCCAAATCCTGATGAGATCAGGGAATTTCCCTGAGGATGTGGCAGCAGAGATTTCCAGTGGTTCCAGCATCGGTGCTGTGCTCCCAGCAGACTCCGTTACATGAAATTTAGAATAAATATTCTCAGCTTCCTCAGCTGCAAACTGCTGGGTTTAGCAATTTGTCCCCCTGGTTCTTCTTAGCCCTCTGATAATTTATATATTTGGAGTCAGAGTTTCACACACTTTCATGTAAATAATAGACAATGTTTATTTAACTGTATTTTCTGTTTTTCATTCCTTTTGTGATAAGAGAAAGTTTGATGAGCATCCTTTTTCTCCAGTGGGATTGAGGAGGAAGTGACATGTCCTCCAATCCCTTGTGGAACTGAGAAACCTATAAAGTATGAGAAATATAAATAAAGTCTCTCTTTTCCCTCTTTCTGCTGAATCTAGCAGGTGTGAGCGTGTCCTTTATTGTGTCCTTTACCGACACAGGAAGTGGCTGAGTTTCAGCAGCTTTTCCATCACTGAGAAGTCAATTTTGTCCACCTGCCTCGGTGCTCTGGCAGGAGGATTTGCTGAAGTCAGGGGGACCAGCCCCAGGAGCTGAACCCTTGCTCTGCTATCTCAAGGAAAATCCCAAGGGAATGAGGGCTCTGTGAGAGCCTAATCAGGTTTCAGCTCAGGCCACAGAATCACCAGGGTGGGCAGAGCCCTTCAGGATCACCCAGTGCCACCCCAGCAGCACCAGCATCACCCCAAACCCTGTCCCCAAGGGCCACATCCAGACTCCTCCTGAGCACTCCCACACACAGGGACTCCAAACCTCCCTGGGCACCTCATCCCNTGAGAAACCTATAAAGTATGAGAAATATAAATAAAGTCTCTCTTTTCCCTCTTTCTGCTGAATCTAGCAGGTGTGAGCGTGTCCTTTATTGTGTCCTTTACCGACACAGGAACTGGCTGAGTTTCAGCAGCTTTTCCATCACTGAGAAGTCAATTTTGTCCACCTGCCTCGGTGCTCTGGCAGGAGGATTTGCTGAAGTCAGGGGGACCAGCCCCAGGAGCTGAACCCTTGCTCTGCCATCTCAAGGAAAATCCCAAGGGAATGAGGGCTCTGTGAGAGCCTAATCAGGTTTCAGCTCAGGCCACAGAATCACCAGGGTGGGCAGAGCCCTTCAGGACCATCCAGTGCCACCCCAGCAGCACCAGCATCACCCCAAACCCTGTCCNCCTCCCCTGGTGCAATTTGAGGCCATTTCCTCTCCTCCTTTCCCTTGGGACACGGCAGCAGAGCCCGACCCCCCCTCACTGCCCCTCCTGTCAGGGACTTGTGGGGAGAAGCTGGAGGAGCAGCTTGGATCCAGAAAAATCCAGCAGGAGACCCTGGGGCACCTGAAAGAGCCCCGGATGTGTGGGCAGAGCTCCCCTCTCTCTCTGCCACCATCCTGACACGCCTGGGATGCATCTCACGGGCAAAGACTTGGCTCCCAGTGGGAATAATTCCAGCTCCAAAAAACTCCCTGAGCAACCTGGGGTAGTGGAAGGTGTGAGAGTGGTTTTTTCTCTCTCACATTTGTTTTGGGTGGTTCTTTGGCTTTTCAGAGTCCTGTCCCAGAGCCAGAACAGACGAGAGAG
>VYXC01000830.1:49069-64733 GCA_013397175.1 Platysteira castanea | reverse complement strand
TGACATATGTCAATAAAGTTGCTCTTTCCCCTTCGTTCTGCTGAACCTGGCAGGTGTGAGAGCCTCTTTATTGTGTTTTCCCAGACACATCTCCCCATTTCCCCATCCCTCCCCATCTCCCCATCCCTCCCCATCCCTCCCCATCTCTCCCCAGCTGCTGTGCAGGAGCAGCAGGAGGCCCCAGCACAGGGCACTGAGCTGATGCTCATCTTTAATCTCCCCAAACGTGGCCAGGACTCACCTGCTCCCTCCTCGCTCTGCCGCGGGGACTCAGGGGTGAGAGCCCTGCAAACGTTGCCTCTCCCGAGGATAAAACCTCGTGGCCACCAGAAATCCTCCATTTCCCACTAGAAAATAAAGGATATCGCTGGGGTTTTACTTAAGGAAACTTAACAAGTTTACTATGAATGCTTATTTGTTGTGCACGTTCTGATAATATCCAGTGATCCCCGAGCTCCTCCTGCGGCCACAGACCCCAGAACAGCCCCTGGAGCTCGTGCAGGACCCCTGAGACCCCCAAATCCACCTGGATCTATGGGAGCTCCCGCAGCCCCCCACCTGCTTTGGAGCACGACTTTAAATCAGATTTTGCACATTGTGGAGCAGCTTTGCCATTTTTAATTTTTGTGCAATTTTTTGTATTTTTGCTGCAACTCTGGATCTGGATTTAAAGAAAGCAAAGGATCCCCTGAAAAGCTTTCAAAAAAGAAGCAAAGCTGCAAAGAAGAATGAGAGTCAATAACCAAAAGCTGCAAAGTCAGTTCCAACTGGACACAAGGGAAAAAGCACTGGGCAATGAGAGCAGCTAAATTCTGGGAGGGGTTCCCAGGAAGACCAGACAAACTCGGCATTTTTGGAGATTTTCCAGGGGCAGCTGGCAGGGTCCTGCCCAAGCTCCTGCACCCTTGGAGTTTGGTTTCTGAGGAGCAGAGGGGGAGCTGCATCCTCCTTCCAGCTGCCCTCCCTGCAGCTCCCCAGCCCTTCCCAAGGAGCCTCCGGAGGGCAGTGGGAAAGGGCCCCCAGGTGGGAGCAGCTGCTCAGCCCTGGGTTATTCTAGGGAAGGCTTGGCCAAAATGGAAAAACCTCCACTTGGATTCTATCAGAGCCAGGATTTGTCCCACAACACCCACCTCGGTCTCCTGCTGCCAGTTCCAACTCTGTCTGTCAGCCTTGGATGAGCTTCCAGATATTCCAGGACTTGGATTTGGGAGCAGAAGGGATTTTCCCTGCTCAGAGATGGCACAGGGCACTGCCAGGAGGAGGTGGGGGATGGCTGTGCTGCAGAGCAGCCCCACAGCAGGAACCTGCAGCTTCCAAAGCCCCAAATTCCTCCCAATTCTCTTCCTCCAGGGAAGGGACTCTGCCTGGAATGCTGCTCTCACTGCGGCTCAGGTGAGGCCGTGGTTATTAAATGTAAAATATTTAACCATAAATATTAAATATAAAATACCATCCTAAACAATGGTTTCTCTGGAGTTTATCTGGCTGTGTTATCTCTAGCACGGAGCTATTTGGGGATATTGGGGATATTAAATTCCACTGAATTTGGGATATTAAATTCTACTGGATACTCGTGAGTCCTGAGCTTCCCAGATTTTCAGTGGGAATGTTTGCCCCCTCCACGGATTTGGTTGGATCACTCTCTCTGTCACAGGCTTTTGGCTCCTTCAGGGAGCTTTTCCTTCCTGTTTCTAGAGACTGATTTTGGGAGAGACATTGAATCCCACACTGGCCAGGGCTGGAAGGGACCTTCCAGTCCCACCCCGAGGATCCCAGTCTGGCATTCCATGGGCTCTGCTCCCAGCCAGGTTTCTTTGCTCCCTTCCCGGGCAATCTCTGCACTGCAAAAGCCACAGGAACTGAAAGCCACTCCCGTTAATGAGGGCAGGCCGTGATCAATGAACACAATTGGGTGTCAGCCTTTTAATTCCCCCAGTTAAGCCCCAGCTGTTTTTTAAAATGAGCGACAGAGAAACAGCTCCAAGTCCCCATTAATGCCCGTCAGCAGCACGCTGGGAAGGAGGGAAGACAAACGACCCTGTTTGCCACAGCCAACATCCTCAAACCACTCCTTCCTCCGGGTAAAACTGAAATATGGGCCCTGGAGGGGCCGGGGTGCAAACCAGGGGAGCAGCAGCAGAAGGAGCAGCTGTGGCAGCGCTGGGAAAGGAACTTTAGAGTTACACACTGGGCAGTACAGGATTGGAAAAATATAGAAATTAAAACCCAAGGCATCAGGTGGAACTGGGAGCTGCCAGTTCTGCAGAGGAACCTCTCCTGTCCCACTCTGGGGTTTGTTCCCTGTCGCTCACTGTGGGTGTGTGGGGTGGATGAGTGCCAGGAGGGGATCAAACCAAAGTTTACATCCTCCCCACCCTTCCATCACCAGTTAACTCTGCCAGTGGCACCAGCAGTGTCCCCTCAGCTCAGTCCCACGGCCACCCCTGCTGCTCCTGCCTCAGGCCAGGCTGGACACGAGGGAGGTGTCCCTGCCCATGGCAGGGGTGGCACTGGGTGGGCTTTGGGGTCCCAACCCAACCCAACCCAACCCATTCCATGATGCCAGGGCTGGGGGTGATCCCTGCCAGGTCCTGGACCCCCACACCCCATGGGACCCCAGCCTGGGGCAGCCCCTGGGTGCCAGCTCAGGGCTGGGTCTCCAGAGGCTTTCCCTGGAGGGAGGAGGTAAAAATCAATCATTCAATCAAAAACCAATCATTCAATCAAAACCCAGTCATTCCCTGCTTGGTTTTCTCTCCCTGGGGCACCTGGAGGCTGCAGTGGTGGGGAGGTTCAGAGGAACAGCTCCAGGAGGGAAGGTTTATCCGCCTGCAAGGTGAGGTCTTGCTCTAGGAATAAACAGAGGTTGTAGAAGCTCTGATTTCTCTTTTCAACACACATTTCTGCCAGGGTACTCTCTAGAAATACAGATCTTGAAATATGTACGCTCTCCTGGATGCAGGGGTGTGTGTGAGTGCCCAGAGGCCTTGCCCCTCTTCACTTCCACTCTGATGAGGGATGCCAGCTTTTATTCCCTGTAGCACTCCAAGCCGTCACCCAAGGAGTCACAAATAATAGAAAATATCAGCCCCAGAAAGTTATCTCACTTGGAGAAATCCCTTTCCTTTGTGCATTGCTTTACCTGCTCCGAAAAAAAAACTGCCTTAAAACGAGACAGAAAAGCCAAGTGGCTTTGGGCTTATCACCAAGTGCATTATTGATAATTACAGGGTTTCTGTTCCAGCCCGAGCTGTCCTGGCTGAGGATGAATTGGTTGTGAAGGGAAGCAGGAGCTGGAACTGCCCCCTGCTCCGTGCTGGCAGAGCAGCACAAAATTCCGTGGAATGTGCTTGGAATTCCAGCAGCAGAGCGAGCCCCAGCAGCAGGGAAGGAGCAGTTAAAGTGATTTATCCGTGGCCATTGAGGATGCAGTTTGACAGCTCAGCCCACGAGCTGGGGAGGCTGCACTCGGAATAAATGGAAATGAGAATAAATAAATAAACAGCTTTTTACAGGGGAAGCAAACGGACAATGGGGAAGGACCTGGGGCTTTGGAACCCTGCCTGCAGGAACATCACTCCCACCTGGCACAGCTCTCTCGTGTTTTTTATGCCAAATCAAGCAGTGTTTTTGTCACCTTAGGAAGATGCAGCCCTGCTCCAATATCAACTGAGACACTGAAAAACAACAAAACCCAGCTGGTTTCCCCAAATCCTTCAGAACCCAGGTGTCACTGGGTCCCCATCAATCCCCACGCTGCCACTGCCACCTCACTTAACAAACCCAAGTCAATAAAGATGAAACTGCTTAACGAGCAGGAGGTTTTCCTCTGCTAATACGCTCTGCCTTTAAAGCAAACATAATTTTACAGCACCTTTAAATATTAACACATTTGGCGTGTTGGTTCCACGCTGAGCAGCCAGCAGACACGAGCTGAAGCACAAGGAAAGGATTTCCTCTCCAGCAGAGGAGAAAAAGCAGTGTCTGCCCCACCAGACACCGACAGCAGCTTCCAGGGAAACATGGGCACTGAGCACTTCTTGTGTCCAAGGAAAACTGGGCACGGCCCTCAGGGCTCTGGGCTGGTGACAAGGTGGGGATTTGGTGACCTTGGAGGGCATTTCCAACCCCAGTGGTCCTGGGAACACATGAACTGAGGGGACTGAGCTGAGGGGACACTGCCGGGGACACTGATGGAGTCAGAAGGGTGGGGAGGATGTAAACTTTGGTTTGATCCCCTCCTGGCANATGGAAGCAGCCTCTGGCTCCCCAGGGTGTGCCTTGAAGGCCTTCAAATAAATCCCTGCCTTTATTCCCTTACTCCTGTCTGGTCTCTGTTTCTGGGTGGCTGGGAGAAGGCATCACACCCCAGCACGGCCCAGACTGACAGTGACTGATGGGAGAGAACTCAATCAAGACCCTACATTTTTTGTAAACTAATGGGATTCATTAGGCTAAAAGTATTCATTCACACCAGGTAATTTATAGTGCGCAGGTAATTTAGGTAATTACCTCAACAACGAGGTAATTTATATTACACAGCAAACTTGCTGCACTCCCCCCGGTGGATTTGCTGTTGTTATCCTTTGTTAAACGACACCAAACCTCCCCATAAAACCAGGAACGGGGGCTTTGATGGGCTTTGTGTGTTCTCACATGGAAAACAGCTCCTGGGCAGGAGCTGGAAGCCTTGCACGGGTATTCTACTGGGTCTTATTATTTTCGGGAGAGGATTTATGGGATTGCTTGGAGCAGGTGGAAGCTGCTCTATGCAAACATTCCCTGCGGCTTTCTGAGCAGGGATCTCCTCCTGCTCCTAAGGGCAGCTGCTCCAGAGGTTGGAGCTTGGGCAAGGGCAGCCAGGCAGGGCCAGAGCCCGGGACAGGCACCTCATCCCTGTCCCAAAATCCCAGCGCTGCACTCTGTGATCTCAGAGGTCTTCGCTCATTAATGCTCCTGATTTTTGCTGCAGCTGAAGCATTTTATATCCATCAAAATGTCCTTGCCTGACAAAACAAGGCCAAAAAATCCTCCCCGGCCTCCTTAACGAGCCCAAAAGATTTGGGAAAGGGGATGGAAAAGAGCCAAAGCCAAGAGAGAAGGAGGATGGCTTGTTTTGAAGGAAGCCCTTCGGTGCCACTCCGCTTTGAGCCACGGGGTGCCACAGAAAGGCCACCACGGCCACCTCCCCCTGTCACAGCAGCCCGGGGATCAGAGCTGGAGCCAGGCTGGGTTGGCTTTTCAATGTTCACCACTCCATCAGCCCCTGCCCAGGGATCAGAGCCCAAGGGAAGGCACCTGCCCACACCCAGGGGGAATTTGGGACAGGGCCCGAGCCTCTGCGCCCAACAAACCAAGGGAGAAAGGACCCTGGCCCTGGTGCCAAGCTGCCAGCTTGTGCCTGGTGAATGCTGAGGAGCCGAGCCCTGCTCCCTGACAGCTCCCAGATTAAACCTGGGGCTGCTTGGGAGGCTGTCAGTCAATAAATCCAAGTGGTTTAGAGGTCCAAGGCTGTTCCTCCTGCCCGTCAGAGAGGATGGATGATCTGCTCTGTGGGAATCTGGAAGCACCAACCCCCTTGGCTTTGCCTGGTTCTGGATCGTGTTTATGTGGCTGCTGAGGGGGATTTTGTGCTTTAAAAAGAACTCAGGAGTTGTTATTTCCTTGGGCTGAAATATTTCCTTGGGCTGGTTCCTGCCCACACCCAGGGATGAGAACGGGGTAGGAATTCCTGGCNGCTCCCTCAGCCTCTCCTGGGGCTCCAGCCCCTTCCCAGCTCCGTTCCCATGAGTGCACAGGAGAATTAAAAAATAATTAAAATTAAGAATAATTAATTCGTGTTTTAAAATGAAAAATAACACTCTGAAAAGCACTTCAGAACTAAAGCCCCAAGGATATCTGAGCAGTGCATTCCTGACCTGCTTGAGTGCAGCCTAAGTCTCAGTTTTGGTGTCTCTATTTACAGGCCCAGCTCAGTGGATTTCCCCAGCCTGAACAATTCTTGTTATAACAGATTAATAAAGACATCCTCGAAATCAGTCGTGAGACAAATGACAAGAAAACTCCCCAAATTAGAGTTAATGAAAAGGTCTGAGCTGTAATGAGGACGTCTGGGGATTCCCTGTGCCAGCCTCAGGGCTCTTCCCAAAGATTCTCTCATCAGGCACTTCCAGGGAGCTCCGTGAGGGTTCTTCTCACCCAAGCTGAGACACCTTGGATTGGAGCTGACCCGTGGTTCCAATTTGAATAAATAAATTGAGAAAAGGCACAGCAGCAGAGCCTCGGCAGAGAGGCAGAGATAAATCCCAGGGTTTTCTGATCAGCACAAAGTGGCTGATGGGGGGAATGTCCCCGTTCCCAGGCACACAATAAATAAATTACAGAGCAGCTCTGGCTGCGCCTGGATCCAGCCCCCAGCTCACAGCCCAGAGCCCAGGCTCTGAAATGGGATAATGGGGCCATAATTCCCTGGAAGTCATGGGGAAATTCAGGCTATGAGATGATTATGTCATATTTGGTAAGGCTAATTGACATTTCAGAGCAGGACTTGGCTAAGACTGAAGTTAAAGCTTCAGGAAGTGATAGAAAATATTTAAAATGTAGTTTAAAAGAAAATCAGTGATATTCAGTAAGTTCCACAGCAGACTGGGGTGTTTGGTCCTGTTATTTTATATGAAATACAAAATATACATACAGAAGTACAAAAAATACATACAGAAAATGTGGGATGTTCTTTTGGAAAACGATTTACCTGTTTTCTTTTAGCCTCTTGTACATCAAATTAATCATTCCCTTACTGTGAGGCTGAGCCCAGAGACAAAGGTGGGGTGAGCTCTTTCAAGGACAGGTTAAGAGACTTGGAGTGGAATAAAAAACATCTTATACTGATCTTAAAATAAATAAATAAATGCAATTATATATACTAAAATACACAGAAATAAACCACGTGTTACTTACACTGACCATAAACTGCATATTAATTCAATAAAAGGGATTTAACATCAGTTGTTACAATGCAATTATACTGAACGTAATTTTCCTTTATAAAATGGAAATTTATCTGAACTTTATCCTCGTCCAGGATTTCCACAGCAATCCCTGGATTCCTCGGAGGATGCCCCAGATCTGAGCAGACAAGCACTCACCAGGCCTGGAAATTCAGGGGGATGGACCCTTCAAACCTCGTGTGAATCTTCAGAAGGAAAAACACCACGTGCAACTCCCCAGCTTGGAAACAAACCCACGAGGTTTTCTTTACTCACTGGGGAAATCACGCAGTGGTGAGGAAGGGAGTCTGCCCCTTTGCTTGGAGCAAATTCTGTCACACTGCAGGAAGGGAAGGCAGCTCAAAGAGCATCTTGGAAGATGAAGGAGAACACGGTTTGTGTGAATATTCCTTTAAAATCCTTCACTCAGAAATGGTGAAAACCCAGAGTTCTGAGGAGTCCTGAGTACAGCAGAAGCAGAGGAAAAAAGGATCTGGGTTTGTCTGATGTGAATTTTGGTAGCTGCAAGAGTCAGCTGGCCTCACACAGAACGGATGAAGCGTTGCACCCCCGGCCCTGGGATGAAACGTTATAAAGGCATTTCTATTTCCTCCCCTCCTATTTTCCTGTTACCTGCTGGCTTTGTTCCACTCCGCCAGGGCTCTCCCAGCTCAGCCCCGGCTCTGCAGGCTGGCGTTTGATGTGGGGCTGCAGCAGCCTCCTGGAGACCTGGGGCTCCTGAAAGAGAAACGAGTTCTGCTGCTGCAGGGCTGGGAACTCCAGCCACTCCGGCATCTCCCCAACACTCCAAAAATCACTGTTTANCCGACCTTCCTTGGCTCTGGCATGGGACTTTCTAAGATCAAGAAACAGCCATAAAACATCTTAAAAACCAGCAGAGACCATAATCTCCAGACAAAAAACAACCTCCAGGGCCCTCCACCGCTCTGTGCTCCCTCTTCTCCTGCTCTCTGAGCTGGGGTGGTGCCTCCTGGCACGTCTCTGATAACCAGGCAGAACTTGCATGTGGGTACAGAAAATGCTGCTTGCAAGGACTTTTCCTGCTTCTCTCTGGTCCCGTGGGACAGAAAAGCCTCTCCCGAGGGCTCTCAGTGGAGTTTATAAACCAGGGACACCTGCAGGCCTTGCTAACCTTTGTTTGTAGTGCAAGTGAGAAATATTTTGACAACAGGACGTTGGCCAATCACCCTTAAGAAGGTGGCTGATCTTTTAACTAATTAGGCTATGGAGAAAAAAGGTATTAAAGAGTTGTAAAGTAATTAAATAAATCACTGGGGTGTCACTCTGGTGTCACTCTGGTGTCACTGGGGTGTCACTGGGGTGTCACTCGGGTGTCACTCGGGTGTCATTGGGGTGTCACTGGGGTGTCACTGCAGTGTCACTCCCGTGTCACTCCGGTGCCATTCCCCACAGGTGCCACACAACTCCCCCCGTGGTTCCCAGGGCTCCAGGAGGAGCTGGAGGTGCCGAGCTGCAGAGAAAGCACCTGAGGGAAAGGGGAGAGGAGGGAGCAAGGCCAGGCTGGAACCGGCTCTGTGGGGATGGGATGGGATGGGATGGGATGGGATGGGATGGGATGGGATGGGATGGGATGGGATGGGATGGGATTGGCTGTGAGTTCCTTTCCAGCCCAGCCCAGTCTGGGATTCCGGGATTCTGCCACACGTCCCAAAAGCCCCTCCTGCTCCATCCATCCCTCAGCCCGGAGCCAGCCCAGCCCTGAGCCGGGCCTGGGCAGAGCTGGGCCTGTTCCCAATTGGTGTGCAGCAGGAGCCCTGTGATTTCCCCAGCTGGTACAAATGGCATGAGCAGCACATCCCCTCCCCAGGCTGCTCTCCCCGCTCTCGGCGCCGTGGGAGGCCCCTCGGGTTTATTCAGCTATTAAGGCCTGGTTTAGCAGGGGTTTGTGCTCTGCAAGCCTGACCAAACAGCAGCACAGGGCTTGTTTATGAGGAGGATAAACAGGAGCTGAGAGTGCTCCTCTAATGTTTGGATTGAGTTCTCCTGAATGAAAGGGGAAAAGCAAATTATTGTTTGCTCTGTAACCAGCCTGAGCTCTTTTCTCTTCCAGGGAAAGCAATTAGGCTTTTCATCTGCCTAAAGAGGGGAGGGGCAGAGTTGTGTGATCCAGAAAAATTCAGCTTCCTGGCTGTCCATCTGCCCCTGCAGGTCCCCTTTGCCAGGGGAGCCCACGCAGGGAATTCCAGGGGCTTGTTCTAAAGAAAATATTCCCAGACTCCTCTCAAGCTGCCTTGTCCAAGGTCCATCCTCCTTCCCCTTCAGGTCATGAGGCCGCCCTGGAGAGATTCTGCTCTGTGAAATATGGAAATGCTACAGTCGGGGGTAATTAGCGCTGGGCAGGGGCAGGTTAATACTCACAGGTAAT
Source organism: Platysteira castanea (assembly GCA_013397175.1). Classification (NCBI taxonomy): domain Eukaryota; kingdom Metazoa; phylum Chordata; class Aves; order Passeriformes; genus Platysteira; species Platysteira castanea. The sequence continues at coordinate 55,340 of VYXC01000830.1, read as the reverse complement.
GAGAGGGCTGTAATTAGTGGGGTGCAATTAGCAGTGGGCAGGAGCAGGTTAATCCACAGCGCTCTCTGGGACAGAGATAAAGATGATTGGTGGCTCCTGCCCCTCATCCCACTCTCCACGCTGCTCTTCCAAACCAGTCCCTCTGAATTTCAGCCCCTGCACCCTCTGACATTTATCTTCCAGCGCCTGCTCTGGGCTGATGCTCTTTTCATTGATTCCATCTGATATTCTCAAATCAAGCAGTGGATCTTCAAAAGAAATCCTCGATCAAAGTGCAGCTCCAACTGAGCCTGGCTCTGGCCGGGTTAAACCCGTGACTTTCCCTCTCTGATGGGAACATGATCGTGGAATATTTCACTCTCAGGCTCTGAAGGGAGTTCTGGTGATTGATAATTTTCCATTTCACTCCCATTCCCTCTCATCTCCTTGGACTAAAGTGCAACATTCTTCTTTTTTAAGAGAGCCTGCTTTGATGTTGCTGGGAACGTTGGGTTCAGATAACTCGGAAAGATTTAATATTTATTTTGCCTGCTGTTATCCCTGGCTTGGAGATACCTGCACAGGCAGCTCTGGAATCCTGGAATTCTGTGCCAGCACAGGAACAAGTCTGGGACATTTTGGGAGGATGGAAGGAGTGGGAAAAAGCTTCAAAAGGTGCTGAGATGGGGCAGCATCACCATGTCCAGCATGGTGTGCTCCTAAACAGAGATTTGGGGGGGTTAGGAAGTCTGACAGCCACAGCCAGGGATCCTTGCTGTGCAAGAAATTATCACTGCAATGAGGAAAACTCTGGGAAGGCTTCGACTCAGGAATAATTTCTTCAGGTCAGGCCTTGGAACTGCCCAGGGAGGTTTGGAGTGCCCATCCCTGGAGGTGTCCCAGGAATTCCTGGAGGTGGCACTGAGTGCTCTGGGCTGGGGACAAGGTGGGGATGGGGCACGGCTGGGACTCAGTGATCCTGGAGGGCTTTTCCCACCTCAAAGATTCCACAATTCCAGACTCTCTGGCTCCTGGGATGGGGTCAGAGTTTGCAGTGCCTCGGAGGAGAACTGGGTGCATTCAGAGCTGAACCTCTCCAGAGGGGAAACACCTTTCCTGGAGAAGTTTGGCCGTGAAGGTTTAGGCCTGAAAACGCAGGAAGTGCAGGTGTGGAGCCTGGAGAAATCACTGGATAAAACAACAACGTGAGGAGAAAGCAGATATCAGACGTTCTCCATGTGGAGATTGACACCCCATGTGCTCCCTGCCTGAAGCACAGTGACTGCAGTGTCTGGAGTGCAAACACTCCCACGGCACCACTCCCAGAGCACCCCAGACTCCTCTCCCTGCTGCCCTATCCCAAACTGTTGCCCTGGTTTTTGCTAAGCCTTCTGTTTTTAACCTTGGAGTCAGATTCTTTCACACAGTTTCATGTAAATAATAGCCAATGTTTACTTAACGGTATTTTCTGTTTTTCATTCCTTTTGTGATAAGAGAACTTTGATGAGCACCTTTCTTCTCCAGTGGGATTGAGAAGGAAGTGACATGTCCTCCAGTCCCTGGTGGAGTTGGGAATTGTATAAGAATGTGACATCTGTAAATAAAGTGTCTTTTCCCTCCTTTCTGCTGAACCTGGCAGGTGTGAGAGCCTCTTTATTGTGTCTTCCCAGACACACCAAACCCCAACCCATTCCCTGGGCTCAGAGACAGCACCAGTGGCAGATGCAGAGAGGGGTGACCTCACCAAATTCCATCTGCCATCCTTCATGGTGGAGCAAAAATGGGATCTGTCAGCTCTCTCCATCCTGAGTGTTGTCTGGCTGGAGAAGCGCTCAGAGCGAATCCCAGCTGGATTTTTCCAGGAGGGTGTATTAAAAAATGGATGCAGCAGGCAGGCAGGACGTGGTGCTAAAGGTTCTCCGTGTCTGGGGAGACACAATAAAGATGCTCTCGCACCTGCCAGGTTCAGCAGAAAGGAGGAAAATGGATGGATTTATTTACATTATCTCATTCTTATACACGTCCCAACTCCACCAGGGATTGGAGGACATGGCACTTCCTTCTCAGTCCCACTGGAGAAGAAACGTGCTCATCAAAGTTGTCTTATCACAAAAGGAATGAAAAACAGAAAATACCGTTAAGTAAACACTGGCCATTATTTACATGAAACTGTGTGAGAAAGAATCTGACTCCAAGGTTAAAAACAGCAGGCTTACAAAAACCAGAGCAACAGTTCTCCATGTGGCAGGCACTGCTGGAGAGCAGAGAGCCCAGGAGGGGAGGCTGCTGGAGAGGATTTCCCCACAGGATGCTCCTTGCTGCATTTTCCCCTCTGGCTCCAGCGTGGATCAGAGCCTTTCTGCCAGTGCCACCTGGGAGAGGAGCACTGCCACCATCCCAGAGCCTTTCTGCCAGTGCCACCTGGGAGAGGAGCACTGCCACCACCCCAGGAGTGCTGATAAGAGAATCCTGTTACCTTTCGGAATTGCTGGGAGAGGAGCTTCTACTCAAAGGGTCAGGAGTCTTCCAGTCAAAACAGCCTCTGATAACAAGGAGAAAATTGGAATAAGCCAATGTATCTCGTGTTGCTACACAGCCCTTCGCTGAATCACCCATATTTCCATCTGCTCAGTGTGATGGATTTATTTCCCGAGCTTCGAGGGCATTGAGAATTTGTATTGAGTTTTTATTTGGAGTCATTTATCCAGCCCCGTGACGGCCGGGTGTGTTGCCCTGGTTTTTGCTAAAACCTTCTNTCTTTATTGTGTTTTCCCAGACACACGGGTGGAAATGGGAGTGAGCAGGATGGGATCACGGAACCACAGGAGGGTTGGGGCTGAGGGGCCCAAACCCCACAGCCTTGTCACCCTGGGCTGGGGACAGGGCCCAGCTCTGAGGGACAAACCCTCCCGTGTCCCTCTCCCTGCCCAGCTGCAGCAGGGGGGTGGAACCCTGAGAGTGTCTCGGGGAGGATCCTGCCGAGGTGCTGGTACCCAGCAAACACGGGGATTTCAGCCAGCAGCAGCGGGGTTTCTCCAGATTCCCAGCACACAGAGAGCTCCAGGGAGGGGGAAAGCAGCAGTTTCTGTTCTGGGAGCCCCTCTGCAAGCACCTGCAGAGCAGCTGCTGATGGGCACGGGGTGTGTCTGGGAAAACACAATAAAGAGGCTCTCACACCTGCCAGGTTCAGCAGAAAGGAGGGGAAAGACCCTTTATTTACAGATGTCACATTCTTATGGAATTCTCAACCCCACAAGGGATTGGAGGACATGTCACTTCCTTCCCAATCCCACTGGAGAAAAAAGATGCTCATCAAAGTTCTCTTATCACAAAAGGAATGGAAAACAGAAAATACCATTAAGTAACCATTGGCCATTATTTACATGAACTGTGTGAGAAGGAATTCTGACTCCAAGGTTAAAACAGGAGGTTTTAGCAAAAACCAGCGCAACACTGGGGCTGGGCAAGGGGCTCTGCAGAGAATCCTCACACCTTCTCCTCAAACTGTGTGAGATGGGACGAGGACAAGTGATGGCAATTTCAGGCCTTCCCCGCAGAGAACAGAATATTTGCCTTCAGAACCAAAAAGCCCAAGCTGCAGGGAGCAGTTTTTCGGTGCCCTCGTCCTCCAGCACCCGCCCAGGAGGAGCTGGGCAGCAAACATGGAGCCAATTAATTCTGGGCACATTGCAGCAGGAGAGATGGGCCACCAGCCTGTCCATGGTGACAGATTGGGCCACTGCAGGGGTGCAGAGAGGAACAGCAACGCAGGTCTTGTCCCTGCACAGCAGGAGAAGGGGCAGCTCAGCGTCCATCTTCTCCATCCCAATCCTCATCATCCATCTCCATCCTAATCCTCATTGTCCATCTCCTCCAGCCTAATCCTCATTGTCCATCTCCTCCAGCCTAATCCTCATTGTCCATCTCCTCCAGCCTAATCCTCATTGTCCATCTCCTCCAGCCTAATCCTCATTGTCCATCTCCTCCAGCCTAATCCTCATTGTCCATCTCCTCCAGCCTAATCCTCATTGTCCATGTCCTCCATCCCAATCCTCACTGTCCATCTTCTCTNATCATCCATCTCCATCCTAATCCTCATTATCCATCTTCTCCATCCTAATCCTCATCATGCATCTTCTCCATCCCAATCCTTACCATCCATCTTCTCCATCCTAATCCTCATCATCCATCTCCATCCTAATCCTCATTATCCATTTTCTCCATCCCAATCCTCATCATCCATCTCCTCCATCCTAATCCTCATTGTCCATCTCCTCCATCCTAATCCTCATTGTCCATCTCCTCCACACTAATCCTCATTGTCCATCTCCTCCATCCTAATCCTCACTGTTCATCTCCTCCATCCTAATCCTCATCATCCATCTCCATCCTAATCCTCATTATCCATCTTCTCCATCCTAATCCTCATCATGCATCTTCTCCATCCCAATCCTTACCATCCATCTTCTCCATCCTAATCGTCATTGTCCATTTTCTCCTTCCCAATCCTCATCGTCCATCTCCATCCCATTCCTCACTGTCCATGTTCTCCATCCTAATGCTCACCATCCATCTTCTCCATCCCAATCCTCATTATCCATCTTCTCCATCCCAGTCCGAGCAGCAGCTGCCTGTCCTGCCCACCCCGAGGTCAGCAGTGGAAATTCCATCAGCTGGAGCCAGTTTGGAACAAACTCTGCCATCCAGGGCCCGAAGGCACACAGGAAACTCGGCCTGGGCAGGCAACAAAAGGGCCTGAGAGCCAGGAAGGAGGGGAGAGGAAACAGCAGCGTTTATCCCTGCTGCCTGTTGTGTGGAGGAATCCAGGAAATTCATGAGCAACACGGATTAATCTCGGAAATTTCAAAGTTCAAGCCATTATTCTCGTTCTTCTTTTCAGAACAGCTGAATTCCTGGGCAGGGTTTGCCCCGGGGCAGCACAAAGCTGCTGGCAGCAGGTCCAGCTCTGACCCTCACTGAGGCTGCTCCCGGCGCTCTGCTGGAGCACACGGAGCTCTGTTCACACTCAGAGCACCATGAAAACACAGAGATCACCAGACCTGGCCAGAACCTGAGCTCAGGCTCAGGCAGCAGCTCGGAGACACGGAGCCCTGCTCTGCACAGGGCTGGGAATGGCTCCCAGGGCACCCCAGGCTGCAGGAGGGGAACACAGGATGGGAACACTGGAGTGTTGTCCTGCTTTTGCTTCCTGTGTATAATATGGAGTCAGAATTCTTTCTCACACAGTTTCATGTAAATAATGGCCAATGTTTATTTAACCATCTTTTCTGTTTTTCATTCCTTTTGTGATAAGAGAAAGTTTGATGAGCATCCTTTTTCTCCAGTGGGATTGAGGAGGAAGTGCCATGTCCTCCAATCCCTGGTGGAGTTGAGAACCCTATAAAGTATCAGAAATGTAAATAAAACTTCTCTTTTCCCTCTTTCTGCTGAACCTGGCAGGTGTGAGAGTTTCCTTTATTGTGCCATTACTGGCACACTGGTGAGCCCATGGAGAGCACGGCTGGGCCCCAGCCCACAGCCCCAGCAGGGAGGGAGGCAGCTCAGGTAAATTTTGGGTGGGAGAGGGAAGGGGAGCCAGGCCATGAGCAGACGTACGGCAGCTTTAATTCCAAGTCTGGAAAAATAAATTTCAGCTAATTTGCTAAAGACTGTTTAATGGCTTGGGAAATTAGTTTTCCTGAATTAAGACATTATTGAATCCTCGTGTTTATGAGGTTGGGAACCTGGCAAAGCCCAGAGCTCAGTGCCTGAGCTTTTTGCTGCCTTCCCACTGCAAATGACACAGGGCTGTAAAGGGCTGTGCCTGAACTGGGCTGAGACAGCCCCACTTGGGGCACCAAAACTGCCCCAAAAGTGGGGTGGGGGCTGTGGGTTGGGACCCCCCAGCAGTGAGGGCAGGGCTCAGGCTGGGCACGGGCCCAGGAGGGGATGGTGGGGGGCTCTTCTTGCTCCTGGCTGGACTCGGTGGTCCCAGAACCCCAGGCTGGGCCAGGCTGGGAGGGACCCCAGAGGGTCCCTGGGGCCACTCCTGGCTCCAGCAGGGCCATCCCAGAGCCCGGGGCACAGCAGTGTGTCCAGAGGGCTCTGGAATATCCCAGGAGGAGACTCCAGCCCCTCTCTGGGCTCTGCTCAGGGCAGAGTTCTGCCTCCTGTGCAGGGGAAATTCCTGGGATCAGTCCCTGCCCGTGGCTCTGGGGCCACTGCTGGGCCCTGCCTGGAGCCCTCCCTGCAGCCAGGGACACCTGGGGACACCCAGGGACACCCAGAGACA
>VYXC01000830.1:28913-49026 GCA_013397175.1 Platysteira castanea | reverse complement strand
ACACCCAGGGACACCGAGGGACACCCAGGGACACCCAGGGTCACCCAGGGCTGAGGGCCCCTCTCGAGGCTGCCCAGCCCCAGCTCCCTCAGCCCTTCCCAGGCACGGACATGCTCCAGGCCCTTCCTCACCCTGAAGGCCTTCTCCAGCCCAAGCCATCCCGTTGTTCTATGATTCTCTTCCAGAATTTTCTTGACAATTCCATGTTTCCAGCCCGGTTTTTTCCCGGCCCTGTGGAGGGAGTGAACACCTCGTGCAACCCCACAAACCCACCTGCACCCACAGGCCTGGCTCCAGCTCCCAATTCCTCCTCCTCAGAAAGCTCCCTGCAGCTACACGCTGGAGTGGCAAGGGGAATGAAAATAACTCCATGAAATGCATGAAGAATTTCCTCTCCCAAAGATCAGGTTTTAAGGGAAAACAGCCATTAATTGTGTGCTGTCTGGGCAGTGGCACTGACGTGATTCACGGCCCAAGGCTGAGCTCTGCTCTTTGGGAAACAAGATAAATCCTCAGAGGAGCCACCAGGCTGCAGGATTAATCCTTGTTATCCTTGAACGGAGTGCCAGGGGTGGGGAGAGAGGAGGAATGTCCCACAGGAGGGGAGTGGGGAACCAGACGGACTCAGAAGCGTCCCAAGGTTCATTAAAGAGTTTCTTCCTCGTGTCTCCCATGAAATGTGATGTCCCAGGGCTGATCTTGGGAAACAGGAGCCATTCCCTGGGTCCTGTCCCTCCAGCCCTTGTGACATCTCTCCCCATGTTTCCTGCCAGCCCCTTCAGGCCCTGGAAGGTCACACTTCAGTCACCCAAAGCCTCTCCTGTCCAGCTGAGCACCCCCAGCTCTCCCAGCCTTCCCTCTCAGCAGAGCTGCTCCATCCCTCCCATCACTGGGTGCCTCCCCTGGCCTGGCTCCAGCAGCTCCAGGTCCCTGCTGTGCTGGGCCAGGGCTGGGGCAGGATTCCAGGGGTCTCTCCAGGAGCTGTACCAGCAGTGCTGGGAGGAGAGGGCTTTGCTGAACAGCCAGGCACGTTTGGAACAAAATCTCCCTTTTTCTATCCCCCGAGCATAAATTATCAGCTATAACACAATTGTGGGGAGGGAGGGAAAGGGTGGCGAGAGAGGGAGGAAAACAAAAGTTAAATGAGTTAAACTGTAAAAACAAACAGGTTTTGAAAGAGATAAGTGCGAAGTAAATGAACCAAAACTGGCTTGAACACTGGGGAGAGCGGATAATCGAGTTCAGGAATTAGAGTGGAAAACCAGGAGCTGCAGTTTAGAAGGACACCCACGGAGCAGAATACAAAGAGATCAGGAAAGTCGAGTCAAGGATAATCCCAGCGGGGCAGGATTGGTGCTCAGGGCTGGGCTCTCAGCACAGACACTGCTGAGCCCACTCCCCTGGGCTCCTGTGGCTCTGGCTGCTGCTGCGGTGCTTCCCTGGGTGGGCACGGCTTTGGGACAGGCTGGGGGACACAGCGAGCTGGGGCTGGGTCAGGGCACAGCCCGGGTGCTCCATGGAAGCCAAGGACACCTCCCCTCCCTGGAACACCTCCCTGGATTGCCAGGAAGGCGCAGGGATGTGCTGTGGAGGGACACTGCCTGTTTCCCTGCTAAAAGAGCCGTGTCACAAGCACAAGGCAGAGGCAGAGCTGCTGAATATTTCACAGGAAAGCCCCTCAGCAGCACGGGGAGATGGCTTGGGAGTGACTCTGCTGTGGAGCGCCAGCTCAAGGGGGCTCTGCTGTTATTCTTTGTGAAATTTGGGAGTGAAGTGGCTGCACTCGGGTGTTTATGGGATTCATGGATCCCAAGCCCATTTGCTGGGGAGCAGGGCTCACTCTGGGTACAGACCCAGCACAGGGCTGGGGTAATTCCTGCCCCTCCCAGCAGCAGCTCAGAGCACCTCAAAAATCCACAAACTCAGCACTGTCAGAACAAAGCTTGTTTGTGCAAACTGATGCCTTCTCTCTTATAGAAATTAAAACCTAAGGCATCAAAACAGGAACGAGAGCTGTGTGCCAAACCGTCTGCTTGTGTCATTCCTGTCCCAGGGGCTGAGTCCCATTCCTGTCCCATTCCTGTCCCATTCCTGACCCCAGGCTGCCGTCCCTCAGCTCCAGCACCGGCTGGCACCGCTGCCCCCGGGGCTCCCCGGCCTGCCTGGATTTCCTTGGCTGGCTTTTACAGAGCTGGGAGCCGGGCTGGAGCTGCCTGCACTGCCCAGGGGCGTTTCTGATCCCCTAGGACTGGTTTTTACTGAGCTGGGAGTGGGCTGGAGCTGCCTGCACTGCCCAGGGGCGTTTCTGGTCCCTGGGGCTGGTGGTGCAGCAGGTTTCCCTGGCAGCCCTCGGGATGCTCCTGTGGAAGCCTCGGTGCCCCAGCCAGGGCTGATCCCACAGCTGTCCCAGGCAAGGAATGCACTTATTTTTCCCGTTCTGTAGGATCCAGCTCCTGTTGCTGGGAGAAAACTGCTAAACCCACACCAAGGAGCCAGTGGGAGCCAGGAGGTGAGATTAGGAATGTAAAGCCTTGTGCTCCTGAGTGTTCCTCCACTCCAGAACACTCCTCACCGTGTCTGCTGCTTCAAAATAAACATGAGAGAAAAGCCCTTATCCTGCCCAACCAGCAGCTCCAGCTGGGGAACACAAAGGCCTTATCAGCCCCGAGGTTTATCACGGGCAGATAATCAGCAGCTCCTGACAGGGCCCAGGCAGAGGCTGACAGCTCCCAGAGGGAACTGAAATCCTTCCCCCGCCCAGAGCAAGCCTCGCCACCAGGATTAAAGGAGGAGCAGAGATCTGGGAGCAGATCAGTGAGAATCCCTGCCCTGAGCCCCCAGGAATGTGGGGCTGGCTCAGGAGGAGCAGGAGGAGCGCAGCCTTCCCTCTGCTGGGCTCTCTCTGGCACCCCAAACAACCTCCCCCGGAATTCCCAGGGCACCAAGCAAACAACCTCACAGCTCTTCTGGTTTGCTTTTCCCCAGGATCCCCCTGGGGCAACACTCTTCTCCAGGCAGAGGACAGGTGTGCAATACTTAAGGACACAGCAAAGCTGAGAGGAAAGCGTGGCCTTTTCCCTTTCCAAGCTTCCCTTTGGAGAGGGACAAACACGACCCGGGCAGGCCCCAGGCTGAGCACGGTGGGGAGCACGGCCTTGCTGGGAAGGGCAATCCCTGCTTTTCATGGGCTATTCCTCCCTGGATGGCCCTGGGGAGGCTCACAGAGCTCTCTGAGCAAAAGGGGTTTTGGGGAGAGCTGAGGCCGAGCTGTGGGGTAACACAGGCCCAGAGGAGCCTGGAATGGGTGGGAAGGGACCCCAGAGCCCACCCAGTGCCAGCCCTGCCATGGCAGGGACACCTCCCACTGTCCCAGGCTGCTCCCAGCCNCCCCAGAGCAGAGGGGCTCCAGCCCTGGAGCAGCTCCGTGGCCTCTGCTAGGCTCTCTCCAGCAGCTCCACATCCTTCTGCTGTTGGACCCCAGTTCTGGACTCACCACTCCCAAAACCCAGAATAATTTAAGAAAAACCTGTCTCATGCAGCTCATGGAAGCAGCGAGCAGGATATTCCAACTTTTCATTTCTGGATTGGAATTTGTACTTTCCTTTGTTTTTTAAATTAAAAGTCAAAATGGGTTTTTTTTCCAAAAACTGCCCAAAGCAAAGACTTTAATTTTTAAGCTGTTCACTGCTCTGCTTTCCCCAAAGCATCCCAGGGCAATGGAGTTTCTGGTGCAGCAATTCCAGAAGCTGACATGGAGCAAACTCTGTTCACTGCTGTCCCATCAGCAACAGAAAGCAACATCAGTGATTTGAGAGATCTACTCATTTTTAATTAGTGAGAAGCCAAAGCCCCATCAGTGCCTCACCTGGGCTTCTCTCCTGTCAGTGCCAGAGCAGAGGGACCATGAGTTCTGCTGTGCTGAGACCTTTCTGGCTCTTCAACGCATCCCTGACTGAGCCCACACCCACCCAGGGACTGCAGCACCCAGAAATCCCCTCTATTTCCAGAAATCCCCTCTATTTCCAGAAATGCCCTTTATTTCCAGAAATCCCCTCTATTTCCAGAAATCCCCTCTATTTCCAGAAATCCCCTCTATTTCCAGAAATGCCCAGAGCCAGCTCTCAGAGCATCACCTGGCCCTCACCGAGGGGGTTCCCCAGCCAACCCATGGGAAATGCTCCATGTCACCAGGTCCTGCTCCAAAGGCACCAGAGGCCCTGGGAAGGCTCCGGGCTGGGTTTGGACACTCTGAGGGTGCCCTGCAAAGGGAAGGGAAGGGCAGAGCAGCTCCTCCCCAGCACCCCCAGCCCTGAGCCAGCACCACCCCGGGGTCACCGGGGCAGGGCAGGGGGGGAATTGTGCCAGGGAAAAGGAGTTCCAGCATCCCCCAGGCAGAGGGGCAGGGCTGGGAGCTGCTCAGGGCCAGGGAATCCCGGAGCTGGCCAGGCTGGGAAAGCCCTCGGGGGCATGGGGGGCAGCCAGCCCTGCCCCCTGTGTGTCCCCAAGTGCCACCCCCCGGGATGGACACGGAGCATCCTTCCTTTGGCCACGGGCAGGCTGGCACAGCTCCCTCTGCTCCCAGCTCTGGAATCACCCCCAGCTCTGCAGGGAGAGGATTTTCCCTGGGTTTGCAGCCCCCGGGTGTTCCAGAGAACGTAGGGGCAGCCTTTGTTTCAAAATAAAACCAATAAAACACAAATTGGCTGCAATTTGTAAGGAGATCTGTGTGGAAGACCCAGACACATCAACCTCCAGCTGACTGGGTTTGAATTATTAAATCAATATTTTATTCTTTTAGGAGGAAAAACATCAACATCTGAGGGGAAAATTATTTTTAATACAAACAAAACACGGGCCTTGAAAGTCTCAGCCTGCCGTGCCTACAATCACAGCTCCTCAGATGGAGAAGATCTTTATCAAAAATGCTCTTTAAAGTGAAATATATTCTTGTTTTGCAGGCAGTGCCTGTTCCAAGCAGAAGCACAGCTTTGCTGTGATTCCAGGGAAAGGCTTTTCTCTTCAAAGGAGAAAAAGGAGAAATATATTAAAAAGATATTTTGTTTCGTGGGGTAAAGCCTGATCTGAGAACTGAGTGGTTTGGGTTGGAGGGACCTTAAAGCTCATCCAGTTCCAACCCAACAGCTCCCAGGCTGCTCCCAGTGCCCAGCCTGGCCTTGGGCACTGCCAGGGATCCAGGGCAGCCCCAGCTGCTCTGGGCATTTTGTGGTTAATCCCACCTGGTGGCACTGGCTCCAAACCAACCATGGCCAAATCCCAACAGGTCAACGGGGAAAAATTCATTTAGAAAGATTTAGATGAGTCCTTCCAGCTCAGAAACTTTCCAGCAGAACTGGGGACTCTGGTTTCCTTGGAAAGCTGCCTGAAACGTGCACCTCAAACAGGAAGGGGAATTTACAAGGACTGGGGTTTTTCCTCTCTAAATAAAAAACAAGCTGAGAAAGAAGGGGAGTGTTCAGAGAATGTTCAGTGAATTGGCAGATTTCTTTGCCTTTTTTTAATCAAACCCTTCATTTCTGCCAGCAGCTAACTCCAGGACTGTCAGCTACAGAAGGCACTGGGGGGGAAGGAGATGATCTTTGAGGTCCCTTCTAACCCAAATAATTTGATGATTTACCTCAAAAATTATTCTCAGAGTTCAATGTTACTGAACAAATTACTCACTTGTATTAGAGAAGGAGAGGGAAAGGGGATGGGGCTGTGGTCTGTGGTGAGGGTGAGAGGACAGGATCAGGTCTCTCACTAAAAAAAACCAGCAGAAAATATCCCTGATTGTCTCCCAAAGCCAAACCCTGCTGAGCACCTGGAGAAGGAAATACGAGGACCAGAAAGCAGTTACAGGCTGCTCCCTCCCACACAGGAGAGGAGGGGGGAAAAGTCCAATTTAGGAGCAATTTTGACAAAGATGAAGCATCCAGTCAGGGCTGAACCCAGTGCCCAGCTCACTTCTCCCAAACTCCTGAACAGCTCCCAGCCAGCTCCAGGCCTCTCCCTGCAGAAAAGGGGAAACTCCATCCCCTTCCCAAGGAAAAAACTTATTTCTGCATTCCCAGTTTCTGCCTGTTTTCGTTCCCAGCATGGAGACATTAAACACAACAGCCTCGAAAGAAGAAACCCAGGGAATCAGCCTGGATCCAGGTTTGCTCTGAGGAGAGCCAGGCTGCCAGGAGGGAATTCAGAGAGGCAGCACCCCCAGTGCCACCAGCGCTGCTGAGGAGCTGCCGTGGGTGGGGATTCCACTGACACCCGGGGATAAATCAAGGGGAATTGCTCACAGAAGCAAACCCAGAGCATCTCGCTCTGAATCCAGAGGAGGAAATTCGGAGTCTCCTGGGAACTTGGCCACCATTTGTTTTCATTTCTCTGATTTCTCCTCGTTTCTGCTCGGGATTAGCTCTCCCAGCAATGATGGCAGCAACAGGGAAACCTGCTCCCAGGGGAGTGGGATGAAAGCAATATTTACCCAAGTAAACCCAGGCAAAGAAATCAAAATATGAAGAAGCCAGTTAAAAAAAAAACAGTCACAAAGTACTTAAAAAAGAGAACCAAATTGGCTTTAACTCTTGCTGAACCACTAAAAAAATCTGTAGCCTTGTTGGGAGGCTGAAAAGCAGAGAAAAAACCCATCCCAAACTCACCAAACCCTCCCAAAAATCATCTTCAGTACATCTTCACATTGCCCACACTGCTTGCAATTTGTTCCTTAGGGATTTTGCCTTTTTCCTAAAAGAACAAAAGCCACCTGACATTATCACCTGCGACTTTTCCTCCTATTTTGGGTTCACTCCAAAATAGCCCAGCTCAGGGTGCAAGCACCCAAACTGCTCCTCACTCACACAGCACTACCCCAGCTGAGTCATTATCAGCATTTTATTGGCACGTGAAGCCAAAATGAACAACTCGAGCCCTTGGCAGCCCATCCCACCTCGATTTAGCTTTTAATTACAACTCCCCTCATTTTCAGTGTCTTTTCTCGGGGAGGCAAACCCCGAGCTCCACCTGGAGACACCCGGGGCTCATTCTCCTTCCCAGTGATCCCACCAGCTCCAGATAAAGCTGCTCTCCGTGCCCTGGGCTGGGGGTGTGGGGAGGTTTCAGGGCTGTTCCCTCGATGCTCTTGGTTGAACTGAAAACCATTCAAAACCATTCTAAACTGTTCTAAACCATTAAAACCATTCAAAACCATTAACACCACTCCTCTCTGTGTAATGTTTTCTTTTTTCCACCTCGGAAGTTGAGAAAATGCAGATGTCCAAAACCCCCAGGGCACCTACCTGAGCATGTTTTCTTCCAGGAGATCCCCAGGAGATCCGTCAGGGATGGGAAATCAGGGAGCAACCGATGGAAAACCCAGAGCAGCTGGAGACTCCAGTGGGAAGCAAGGAGAGCAGCACCTAAACGTGGCCTGTGACTTCTCCTTGTCCCTCCCCACCCTCACAGCCAGGAATTCCTTCCCAGTATCCCACTAGCCCTGCTCTGGCACTGGGAAGCCATTCCCTGTGTCCTGGCACTCTGAATTATCCCGAGTTCATTTTCCCAAAGAAGCAGAAAGTTCCTTTATCTCTGTGATTATAAAAACACCCAGCACACACCTCAATAAAAATTGCTGTGAGTCAGAGAAAATATCCCGCTCACCCCAAGCAAGCAGAAATCCATGGATTTAAGGAGCAATAATTTAAAATTTAGGTCTCCTGAGAAAAACATGACAATCACAGACAGGGCATCTTCGGAGCAGCACCAAGGCAGAGATGTCCTGATGTTCCCCCAGCTGTGACATCCCAGAGTGACTCTTTTGCTCCCAATATCCTCGGATTTCTGATGGATGTCGATGGAATTTGCACACAAATCACGAGTGGAAGGAGCCCCCTCTGGTTTTCCATCTCTCCAGTAAAAATCAAAAGCCCTGTGTTATTTTACCCGTTAGTTCATGGAATCCCAGGATATCCTGAGCTGGAAGGGACCCACAAGGATCCAGTCCAACACAGACACCCCAACAATCCCACCCCATCCCTGAGAGCGTTTTCCACTTGAACCCTGGCAAAAATAAAGAAAACCTCTTCAAAAAATTTCACCCCTGAGACCCCCCCGCTGAAAACAGGCTGGAAATGCTCCTTAATTACAAAAGTTAAATATTTATTTATACAAATATGATGAGAAAAATCTCATGCAGACTCTTCACACACAGGAACAGAACCCAAATGGCTTCAGCAAGGAGCTGGGGCTGGCGGGGCCCTGGAGCACCGCCCGCGGGAACGTCTGGGTCAGAGAGTTCTCCTATGGAACAATGTGCCAAGATTCTCACACTCTTCACCAAGATTCACAATTAATAGCTGATCACGACTACTCAGAGCACTGGACAGAGATGGATGAGCAGCGGGAGTGGATCCTGCAGGCCACCAGACCCCGCGCTCGGTGGAAATGCAGAGTTGCCAAAAGATTGCTTGAGATAATTCCCCTAAATGATGGAGGTGCCTTGAGGTGGCTCTGGATGGCATCTGCTTCTGCTTAATTATAAATCTGCACTGGAGTCGTAACTTGTGTATATTACAAGTAATTTGCATAATTAAAACAATTAAGGGATCGACATATCATGGCAATTAGAAATGCATCGAACTCTGGATGTTGTACAAAAGAGAGCTTCAATATGAAACATTAATTCTTCGAGAACAAAATATCCTTCCCATTCCTGCAGAACAGCCTTCCCAAATCCACTGGACGGTGCCACAAACTCCGTTTAGAGGCAGTTTTCCCTCGGGATCCCCCGCTCCTGGTGGTGCTGTTGGACCCCTTCCTCCTTCCTTGGAATCCCTTCCCGCAGCCACAGCCCGGGCTCGTGTCTTTATTGCCAGTTTCAGCTGCTTTTATCTCATTTTCCGTAGCCGTATCCTGTTTTCCTTGTCCCTCTTTTTGAGAATCAGAATGAACTGATTGAAAAAATGCTCCTGGTCCTTCTTCTTCTGGACGAGGCGGAAGCGCTGGTCCCGGCCGTGCTTCTCGGCGAACTCCTTGAAGGTTGTCCTGTGGGAAACAGAGATCTTGGGAATCTGGGGCTGGCCTGAGCCACCCCCAGCTCCTGGGCCTGCACCAGAACCGAGGGGGGCTCTGGGCATGTTTGGCAGGAGAGGGATGGTCANTGTTTTGTATTTCTTCCCTCAATGTGGGTAACCTTCTCCAAGGACATGGATCAAACACAGAGTTCTGTGCTTTCATCTCGAGTTCTGAGACTGCCTGGCGGGGCTCCAGACCCCCCTGGACAGACAGAGGGACACTCGGGGCTGCCACAGTCAGGCTGGGATGGAGGCAGGTGAGGCCACCTGGAGCAGCCTGCAGGGAGCAGGGATTGACTCTGGGACCCAGAACTGGACTGATGGGTGGCAGGAGGCTGCTGGACCCTTAGCAGGACACTCACACACCAGGGACAAGGAGTTTTCAGTTCAACTCCTGGATATTCTGTATTTCCAAGGCGAGCACTCTCCTGGCAGGGGTTTTCTACCTTCATTTCCTTTCAGGCTGCCTTCCCAGCTCCTTCCCCCAAGGTGACTCTTTGCTTTTTATTGGAAATATTTGGGATTTATTTCTCTCACTGTGTGCCTAAATCAAGGGAAAGGAGCTTCCTCGGTGCTTTGGTGTCACAGTCAGCTCCCAAAACCCTTCAGGGGCGAAATGCTCCTGGCCTCTGGGCCAGCACAGCTTTTCCCTGGAGGACTGGGAATATCAGTGTTTGGGTGGGACATCAGCCCAGAATGTTCCCAGTTTTGTCATAAAACGTTTCTTATCATTACAATAATTACAGCCCCACGTGCTGCTGGTACCCGTGTGCCCACGCAGGTCGTGCTGAATAATTATCTGCATGTTTTAGCAGAGCAAACAGTGATTTCTTTGTTCCAGCAGTTTAGCAATGTTTAGAACACAAACCCCCTGATTTCCGTGTAATTTACAAATGAGAAAGCACTGCCCTAAGCACTGCCACTGAGTGAGTCTGGAGCCACCACTTGAAAAACAAAGTAAAACATGAATTGTGCCTTGCACGCTTGATTTGAATTGAATCACAGAACTGTAGAGTCCCAGAAGGGTTTGGGTGGGGAGAGACCTCACAGATCATCTGGTTCCAGCCTCCTGCCACAGGCAGGGACACATTCCATGAATTTAATGGCATGGCATTAACAGGAACTGTGTGGAATTATATCCCTCTTCCACCAAACCCCAGGACTAAATACAATTTCTGAGTAATTGTATTTATTACACATGCACCTGCATGTGTAATAAATACAATTTATTATGTATGTGTGTTCTATAACCACAGCACACACAGGAATATAAAACAAATGTGCTGTGCAAAGAGTTGCACATTCTGAGGGAGAGAGGGAGAGATGGAGAGAGAGATGGAACATTTCCTCTCCCAGGAATGCAGCAAAAAATTGGAAACTATCAGGGAAGAAATGCCACCCCAGCACAGGAACAGGGATCTTCCACTGGCTATGGAGCATTCTGGGCTGAAAAGCTCAGCCTAAATGACAAAGCTGAGCTCCCCAACCCTTCCTAAGGCAATGCCCACCTTGGGGATAACTTGGATTCCTCCAGAAGCTTCTTGAATTCCTCCTTGGCCAACAGCAACTTGTTCTTCTTCTCCTTGTACTCCTCCCTGATCCGGGTCTTGACAAACTGCTCAAAAATCTGCCCGAGGAAGGGACAGCAGACAAGGAGTCACTGACAAAGCCCTTGGGGGGTTCCTGCCTCGCCAAAAAGCTGCAAGCCCAGGGCCTGCAGAGCTCCCCTGCCCTCCCCACGTGCCCGGGAGGTTTTTATTGCAGCACCACCAGGGCAGGGCTGCTCTGTGTGCTGGCTGTCCCTGGGCACTCACCGCAGGGCAGCAGTGTTTATCTCAGCCCCAGAACCCCAGGCTGGTTTGGGCTGGAAGGCCCCCAAAGCCCACCCAGTTCCACCCTTGCCAGGCTGCTCCAAGGCTGACAAAATGATTCCGTGGCTCCACGAAACGTGTCTTGATGGACTCATCACAGCCCAGGTGCTGTCCCTGCCCATGCCCTGAAATAAATCCCAGGCTCCCTGCTCAGGCTCTTCAGCAGCACTTTCCATCCTGGCAGCCCCTCATACATTTTCATTCCTCTGTTTCCTGAGTATTATTTCGTTTCACTTTTTTTTCCTTAGGAAAGAAAATATTGGAAAGGGAGTAAATGAAGATGCATGTGCCCAGACCTCTGGTAAACACCTACAGGAAGCTCTCTGGAGAACCATGGGACAATAAGGAATAAGCTCATTTTTCATCCTGTTTATTTAAAAAAAGGACAATTCCATATTCAAAACTATTCCCTCTGCAGGATGACAAAAGGCTTTTAAGGGAGAGAAATAACCACGGAACAGCAGTGTTCACCTTCTCTGCAAGATCCCTGCATCTCTCCTGAATTTTGTAGCCTCATCTGCAGACTTTGGGATCCCTGGTGAAAACTGATGCCCAAGTTATCCAGGCAGCAAAACTCCACATGCCCCTGGAGCTTCCCAGAAAAACCCAACCCTTGCACAGAGCCCCCGGTCAGGCCCCAGAGCTCTGTCCAGTGGGATAATAATAGCAGATTATTGCAAACTGCAGCCCCAAATCCTGCCTGACCCCTGGAAAACACCCTAAACAATGAAAACTCAGCAGTGTCTCTACAACATTCCACCAATTCAGGGCAGAACCATTCCCTTGAGGCCACTTCCCTCCCTGCAGCCAGGTTCTCCAGGCTCAGGAGTTGTTCCTGCATCCCCAGGGACGGGAGCCTGTCCCTGTGATCCAACCTCCTCGTAGCACTGGCTTGTCCCAGGGGACAGCACTGGGAATCCCAGGGTGTCCTGGGTGGGCAGGGACAGCACTGGCAATCCCAGGATGTCCTGGGTGGGCAGGGACCCCCGGGATCACGGAGTCTAACTCCCAGAGCCCCCAGATCCCACCCTGAGCATCACTCCCCAGGGGCAGAGCCAAACCCGTGGGTGTCCCAGGGCAGTGCTGCTTGCAGGGAACCCTCTGCCCCTCCCGGGGGACCCCGGGTGAGGCCGGGGGTGCTTGCCCAGCCGGGGGGCTGGGCAGAGCTGGCTCACCTGCCTGCGCTCCTCGGGGTTGAGCAGCAGGTACCGCGGGTCAAACACCATCTTGTGCAGCTCCTTCTCCCACGTGGAGAACGCCGACACCTGGGGCACAGGGAGAGCGTCAGGGGCTGCAGGGAGGGCAGGCGGGGGCAGAGCTCCGGGGTGAGCCCGGAGAGGAGCTCAGGAGCCCAGGAACCCCGGGCAGGATCCTCCCGAGGTGAATTCGGGTGTCTCCGGCGGAGCTGTGGGTGCCCCCAGGCTGCCAGGAGTGATTTGCTCCAGGACTCCTCAGCTGCCAGCGCACAAACCAACGGGACAGGGAGCCAGGCAGGAGCTCCAGGAGCTCCTGTTTGATTTATTCAGGCACCAGTCCCATATCCAGGGATGAGACACAGGAGATGGTACAGGGCTCACGCTGCCGCAGGCAACCGAGGATTTCCTTGTTACAGAGCATTCTTAGAAGTTTTTTAGCCAACAGCATGTTTCTAAAGTTTACAGACAACTGTTCTAACCAATTATTAGAAGCACACGCTCATCTGCTGCCAACAATGCTCGCTTGTATGCCTCATATAATAATGCACAATATTCCATTGTTAAGCTTAAAACTTATCTATCTTGCTAAGCGTATTTTCTGCAGCCTCAAGACCTGTCTGAGCCAAGCCTAGAAACTCCAATCAATGTTTTAATGTCCTTGCCTACTATATGGCTGCATCTTCTTCTATCTTCAGGCTTTTGCAGTCACAGCTCAAANCAGACAACTGTTCTAACCAATTATTAGAAGCACACGCTCATCTGCTGCCAACAATGCTCGCTTGTATGCCTCATATAATAATGCACAATATTCCATTGTTAAGCTTAAAACTTATCAAGCATATTTTCTGCAGCCTCAAGACCTGTCTGAGCCAAGCCTAGAAACTCCAATCAATGTTTTAATGTCCTTGCCTACTATATGGCTGCATCTTCTTCTATCTTCAGGCTTTTGCAGTCACAGCTCAAACTAAATTCTTTGCTTTGTTTCTAAACTGTTTTTCTCAGGCCACCTGAGATCCTTCTCCCCTTTTGTGTTTCCCACACTCGGCGAGGCTCCAGGAGAGGCTCCCACGTCCGTGGGGGCAGGAATCTGCAGCAGGCAGGGCAAGGCCAGTCTGTGCTGCTGGCTGTGCACAATTCCCACCCAAGGGATGCTCAGCTGTGGCTCCAGAGCTGGAACTGTGGCCCGGGAGGCTCAGGGAAGGCTGGCAGGGAGCAGCTGCCCAGCACCACGTCCCCACAGCCACCGGGGTGGGAGCCTCACATCCCACGGGGCTGCTCCCAGCTCCAGGGAGCCGTGGAACCGTGGGGCAGCTTGGGCTGGAAGGGACCCCAAAGACCACCCAGCCCCAGCCTGGGCATGGACAATTCCCACTGCTCCAGGAGCTCCTGCAGCTCCTCTGGGAATTTGTTGGCGACGGGGAAATCTGAAGGGAATAAAATATTCTAATTACTCCATCTAATTACAAAAGAGTGGATTCACAAAAAAAGCAAGGCTGAGAAGGATAATTAAACAGAGTAATTAACACTCCAGCAGGAAAGCTCTGATGAAGCAAAGTGGCTTTAAGTGGACTCGTTCTCCTCTCAAGAGTGGTTTGAGACTGGAAAATCCCGAGCTCAGGCTGCCTTTGGGGACTCGAGGCCATTGGAGAATCCCAAGCTCAGGCTGCCTTTGGGGACTCGAGGCCATTGGAAAATCCCAAGCTCAGGCTGCCTTTGGGGACTCGAGGTCATTGGAAAATCCCAAGCTCAGGCTGCCTCTGGGGATTTGAGGCCCTTGGAAAATCCCGAGCTCAGGCTGCCTTTGGGGACTCGAGGCCATTGGAGAATCCCAAGCTCAGGCTGCCTTTGGGGACTTGAGGCCGTGTCCCCCCAGGATCCCCTTCCCACAGCCTGAGGTCCCCTCCTGGCACCCGCCTTGTCCTGAGCTCTGGAGTTTCCAGCATCAGGAATCCTCTTTTCCTGGGGGATTTCTTTTCTTTTACCCTCTCCTGGACATCAGCTTTGCTCCCAAACCCCAACTCTGAGCTCAAAGCTAATTAAGCTCAGCCTAATTCACCATGTAATCATTCCAGCTGATGACTTTGTGTTCAGCAATTATTACCCTGCACATTTGGCAGATGTCACCCAAAACAACCTGGTATTTCTAATTTAATTCCAGTTACACTTCACATGCAAATCCCCCTCTCTCCCTGGGACTGAGAAGGGAAAACCTTGAGAGAAAACACCCCGTGGAATCCTTTCAAAAGTCTGGAGAGCAGCCCAGCAGGGAGGAGGCTTTCCTGGGAATGCTGGCTTAGAACGTGGCTATTTTGATGCTGAGGGGTGAGAGGGAGTCAAGAAGAACCTTAAATTTTCCTCTTCCTCTTAGAACTTTTGTGGAAACTTTGAAACTTCCAGAAGAATATCCAGATTACACTTGGACACAGGAAAACTTGCCCCAGACTCCAGAATAAAGAGTGCCTGTGTCTTGGAGCTCCCCCAAGCCCCCACCTATTTTTAAAATGTCACAATAAATATTCTGCTGTTGACATAATTTCTGTAGGAAGCTGCAGAGCTCCACGGGCAAACTCCATCTGCTCCGAGCTCTTTGTGATTCCATCCAGCAGCTCCTTGAGAGACAACAGCACGAGGGGGAAAGGGCAGGGGACGGTCATTAAATAATCAGATTTAAATGGCATTAATGGTCTCCCTGTGCTTCAGCCGTGCCAAGCAGCTGCTGCTGAGCTGGGCAGTTCGAAAATGCCCAGGGCAGGAGCAAAGCAACCTCTTCTCTCCCCATTTTTGAACAACAGCAAAGCCAAACAGGGAACTTGCCAGATTTCTTAATTTTAGGAGCAAATCTTACATAGAAACACCTGAGGATCCTGTTCTAGAACACCTCTAATCCTTCCAAATACTGATTTATTGCCCCCCAAGTTCAAATCTGCCAGCAAAGTCTGCACCCAGGGCTCGTTTATGGCCCTTCTGCATTTCTGAGGCACAAATAACAAGATGTATTAATAAAGCAGCTCTGGCGTGGAGATAATTCACTGCTGAGCTGCTGAAGCTCTAATTATCCCCCTTTAAAGCCTGCTGATTACTGGGATAAATTTTATAGGCTTTACTGCCTGACAACAGCCACCTTGGGCTGTATTTCCTCACAGGAATGACATTCCCTTCAGGGAAGGCACGTGGCAGCGTGGGGGGAGGCAGAAAATCTGCACCCACTGCTCATTTTACACCTCCCTGTCCTTACTGAGCCCAAATCCAGAGCATTCCCTGCTCCTGCAGCTCAGCACAGCTGGAACCATCTCCAGAACATCCTTTCCCAAGGATTTTTGTAAATATTAATGGCTTCCCACTGCCAGAGGGCAGGGCTGGATGGGATTTTGGGCAGGAATTGTTGGCTGGGAGGGTGGGCAGGCCCTGGCCCAGGGTGCCCAGAGCAGCTGTGGCTGCCCCTGGATCCCTGGCAGTGCCCAAGGCAGTGTCCAGGGATGGGCTTTCAGATCCTTTCCAACCCAAACCATTCATGATTCCATGATTTGGGATGGCCAGTAAGTGAAATTGGCTCCCCACTGCTGGAATCACTGGAATTTGTGGCGATGGACACTCAGGAGCTGACCAGGACCTCTCCTGGTGTGTGAGGAGCTGACCAGGACCACTCCTGGTGTGTGAGGAGCTGACCAGGACCTCTCCTGGTGTGTGAGGAGCTGACCAGGACCACTCCTGGTGTGTGAGGAGCTGACCAGGACCTCTCCTGGTGTGTGAGGAGCTGACCAGGACCTCTCCTGGTGTGTGAGGAGCTGACCAGGGCCACTCCTGGTGTGTGAGGAGCTGACCAGGACCACTCCTGGTGTGTGAGGAGCTGACCAGGACGAGTCCTTTGCTCTCTGGGGCTCCTGTGGAGCCCTGGGATGGGCTGTGCCTGCTGAGCCACAGCCTGCTGGAAGAGCTGCTGCCTCTGGATGTCCCTGGGTCTGCCTCTGGGAAGAGCTCTCAGTTCCCACAGCTGGCAGTGGGGAAGAGGTGCTGGCAGGGTCAGCAACACACGGGGCTCAGGGACAGGAACCCACCAGTGATCCCTCACTGGGGAACGGCCCCGGGAGCGGCCCGGGCACGGCGTGGGCCTTACCCCTCTGTGGCAGCACATCCCTGCAGGGTGTGATCCCTGAAATGTGTGATCCCTGAAATGTGTGATCCCTGCAGGGTGTGATCCCTGAAATGTGTGATCCCTGAAATGTGTGATCCCTGAAATGTGTGATCCCTGAAATGCGTGATCCCTGCAGTGCCTGATCCCTGCAGTGAGTGATCCCTGCCCATTCCTGTTCCTTACCCCTCTCTCCAGCAGCATGTCCCTGAAGTGGGTGATCCCTGCAGTGCCTGATCCCTGCAGTGCCTGATCCCTGCCCATTCCTGTTCCTTACCCCTCTCTCCAGCAGCACGTCCCTGCAGGGTGTGATCCCTCCTTACCCCTCTCTCCAGCAGCATGTCCCTGCAGGGTGTGATCTCTCCTTACCCCTCTCTCCAGCAGCATGTCCCTGAAGTGTGTGATCCTCTCCTCCAGGGGTGGGGAGATCCCAGTGCCCGAGCCTTCCTCCCGTCCCTGCGGTGCCCCGGCCCCGCCCGGGCCCTCCTGGCACTCCTCAGTCCTGCACGGGGCAGCACAGACAAGGGGTCAGATTGTCAGCTGGGGAAGGGCTTTGAGTGCTTTTATCCTCCCTGGGGCATCCCAGAGCCTCCCAGGCGTGGAGCCGTCCGCTCAGGGGTGGGAAATGCCCCAAAGCGGAGCTGGGTGCCAAACCTGGGGCTGGGGGCTCCTGCTGAGGGACGAGGGTCCCCAGGGCCACCCCAGGGCTCTGACACCGTAATTCAAGGCACAGCAAAGTGACAGCTTCGTACAGCCCTTGCCAAGAGGGGAGACTTTGCGGGGCTCCTTTCTTCGTGCCAAAATTGACAATAAAGAGCTCAATTCAGCACGTCTGCAATAATCCACCACAAACCCTGTGCCTGCCCACCTGGAAGGATGCCTGGAATGGAGCTGGGAAGTCTGCACACCTCAAAATTGCTTTTTCAGTCGTGACTTCAGGGGAACTGAGGCACACGTGGTGATAAAGGTCAGTGACAGCCCCTGGGGCTGGTGCTGGGCCTGCAGAGCTGAGAGCAGGGAGAAAACCCTGCAGCACTTCAGTGAGGGAAAGCTCTTACCCAGTGCCTCTGGAATAACTCCCCAGCCTGGCAGTCCTGTTTGTAACCACTCCAAAGGAAAGGTTACCCAGACAAAAACGGGAACAGAGGTTACAGAGAACCCTGGCTCTGGTGAGGACTGGACACCTGAGAATGGCTCCCATCATTTACCCACACAGAACAAAAACTGCTTTTAAATTGCCCTTCTTCGTAGCAACCCTTCCCACCATTAGGCAGAACAAGTAAACTTCAGAACTTACTTATTTCTCTTAGTTTTGATGCTCAGATCATCGTTTTCATCCCCTGGACAAGAGCTAACACACTTGTCTGCTGAAAAGAAATAAGTCATTATCAGGTTTGAATGAGATAAATGGGAATACAAATTCCTCAGATTGACCTCTCTTCCCTTGTCTTTGCTGCTCAGGTGTTTCCTGGCTTTCACTCCCCACAGAGGGTTTTAAAAATAACAAGTGTTTTATAAAATCCTCGGAACTGCCTTCATCCAAATGCAAGCAACAGCAATAAAGTGACCATTTTCAGTCAGCACAATTCCTCATTTTTCATTCATGACATGATTGCTTTAAATCTTGTTATTGTTCCACCCGATCCTCCTTCCTCCCTTCCCTTCAAAATGCACCTGAAGACATCCCTGCAAATTCATTTCCGTGCTGCAGCCTAAGCATTCCCTGGAGGTGACTCCCACCAGAGCCTCCCTCCTTCCCCACTTCTCTTCCTGGTGCTTTCCCAGGAATTCCAGCAGCTCCCAGCAGGGCTGCAGGGATCCAGCACCCTCCACACTCCTGAGGCTGTGGAGCAGCTCCAAGGCCCCCTCACGCCCTGGTCTGACCTGGACACGGGTCCCCGAGGGACTCAGAGCCTACATTTCCAGCCCCCACAAGGGGAACAAACACGGAATTCTGAGAGGTCTCCTCCTCGCCTCTGCCAGCTGCAGCTCCCACCAAAACCCCGCAGGACACAGCACCAGCAGCCACCTCCCTGCAGGGCCTGCCCCGAGGGGTCCCCAGCACCGGGGCTGAGAAACATCCCTGTGCTGTTCTAGGGATGGCTTCAGGCTCGTCTGAACGCCAAAGGGGCCGGAATATCTGCGGGAATTCAGTAAATTCCATCATCGCTGGTTTTCAGGAGGAATTCTCCAACTGTGTCCGGGGCCATGTCGCCCTGGTTTTTCTCAGCCTTCTGATAATTTACATATTTGGAGCTAGATTTTCACACACTTTCATGTAAATAATGGCCAATGTTTATTTAACTGTCTTTTCTGTTTTTCATTCCTTTTGTGATAAGAGAAAGTTTGATGAGCATCCTTTTTCTCCAGTGGGATTGAGGAGGAAGTGCCATGTCCTCCAATCCCTGGTGGAGTTGAGAACCCTCTAAAGTATGAGAAATGTAAATAAAGTCTTTCCTTTTCCCTCTTTCTGCTGAACCTAGCAGGTGTCAGAGTGTCCTTTATTGTGCCTTTACCAGCACAGGGCCAGGCTGGCCAGGGCTCGGACACACCATGGGAAGTGTCCCTGCCCTTGGGGACACCTTCCTGGCACCACCCTGGCACTGGGTGGGCTTTGAGGCCCCTCCCCACCCAACCATTCCATGATCTGACCACTCCATAATGTCCATTTTCTATTAATTAGCTGGGAAAAACTTCCTCAGTTGAGCGCCCAGGCAGAGCATGAGCAGCTGAGGGAGGAGATCAGAGCAGATGAATTGCTCCGGGCCCTGGGAGGAGCTGCCCCTCCTCTGCAGCCCCCTGGGATGCCCTGATGGGAACCCAGTTAGGGAAGAGCCACATCAATCTCCCGGAACAAACACTGGGAGGAGGAGGAGTAATTGATAAATGAGTCATTTTTCATTTATGCCCGAATGTAAAAAGCACTTGATCCTTCAGCAGAGACAACCCCGAGCATCTCATGGATAACTTCGCTTGACATTTCTTATTTCTAGATGTTTGATTTGAAAATTCTAATTAAAACTCAGCAGCAGCCACTCAGCTAAATAAACGTGGGAAGCATTGCTGGGCACACTCAGCTCGTTTGTGTTATTTATTTACTGGAGATTACAAGCTCAGAGAAGAGGTAACAAATAACCCCCCTCGCCTCAGAGCTGATCTACACTAATTATAACCTGCTCCAACACTCAGCCACCACAAGGCCCAATTACAGCAGGGAAGATTAAGACTATTTAGCAACAATGAAAGTCATGGCCAGAAAAAACCAGGAGCATGAATCAAACCTTTGTGGCAGAGATAATAAGTAAAAAAGGATGGAACACAGCAAAAAACAGATTTTTGAAGCGGCACCTCTCAGCCCTAACTTCAGACCCCTCAGTTAATTAATTAGAGCAGGAGCACTGATAGAGACCATGAACAATGAGCCTCAGTTTTGTCTGTGGGCATCCCTTGGCAGGAATTCACTGCACTTCCAATACATCCTGCAATAAAAAGCTCTGTTTCCATCCTGAAGAATGAATTCCAGCAGGTAGGCTTGGAGGAACTGGAAACACAGCTCAAGTTCTTCTAGCTATGCACAAAAATTACACAGAATATATATATANNNNTATATATATACAGGCACCTGCTGATGGAAATTCCTAGAGGAAAATGGAATTACAGGCTGTGTAGGAGAACACAGAGAACCCTCCTTGGAGCTTCTTTTCTCTGACAGAAAAGCTGATCATGGCTCACTTTCATCTCCCTGCAGGCACGGGGGTTGTAATGCTTAACTGGGGGTTTGTAATGGTTAATTGGGGGTTTGCAGTGGTTAATTAGGGGTTCGCAGTGGTTATTGGGGTTCGCAGTGGTTAA
>VYXC01000830.1:6979-26950 GCA_013397175.1 Platysteira castanea | reverse complement strand
CCATGGCATCCCCACACATCCCTGTGCCCTCCCCATGGCATCCCCACACATCCCTGTGCCCTCTCCATGGCATCCCAGCCAGCTCCCAGCTGCTCGGACAGGCCCTCCCCACCCCAGCCCCCTGCCCCAAATCTTTAGGATGATTTTAGGGCTCTGTTTGGGATTTGCAGAACGTGACCAAGCTCCGCAGTCCCCGGGCTGGGCCAGGGAAATATGCACGGCAGCACTTCAGCTCCTTGTCCTGACATTCGTTTGGAATCAGCCAAAATAATATGAAAATAACTATTGCACCATCCTTAACAGACGCTCAAAAACCTGGAGATGAACGTCCCTAAATTTATATGTAAATAAACAAACAGAATTTCCATCTCAGGCTGGCACTTCCTGAATCCCAATGAGAGCTAAACCCACTCTGAGACACACGCACTGCTGGCAGGAAAAGGCTGCTGTCTCTGAGGCAAAAATACCTGCCTGGAAGGAACAAACCTTGTAATTACAAGCTCTGATGCTTAATTGTTATTAAAAGCAGGGAGTAAAGCTGGGTTTAAAAGGGTCTGGTCCAGGTAAAAGACTGGAAATAGCAAAACTGCTCCATCACTGCAGGATATTACCATGAAATAACCCAACACACCCCGTGCAGGACAAGTAAGATCCCACAAAATTGGCTGTACAAGCCCATGGAAGTTTTGGCATCCTGGATTCAGTGACGTGCACATGATAAATATCTTTAATAACCTTTCTAACATATTACCTACGTAACTATATATTATATAGTACACATCCTAGAAATGCTACATGAATACTTCATGTTCCTTTTCATGCACAACAGTTTGGCTCACAAACCACTGGATATCTCACAAGAGAGGTTCTTCCTCGAGCTGGAATGGTTTGGAAGAGTTATGGGGCTGTGGGAAGCTCTGTTCTCCCAGAAACCCCAACCTAGCAGACCCCAGCCCCTCCTGGAGAGCACCAAGGGGGTGGACAGGAACAGTCCCAAATCAGGCTCCAGAAATAAAACCACAGCTGTTCCCGAAGGAAGGGGGGAAATCCAGGCATTTAGGGGAAGAGAGACTTGGGTGGCAGGGATGGATGGGATTTTGGGCAGGAATTGTTCCCTGGGAGGGTGGGCAGGCCCTGGCCCAGGGTGCCCAGAGCAGCTGTGGCTGCCCCTGGATCCCTGGCAGTGCCCAAGGCCAGGCTGGACACTGGGGCTGGGAGCAAAGATCCCACGGATGTCAGCCCCTAAGTATAAACTAATTATTATAATTAAATAAAGGAGGTAAAAATCCTTCTATCAGCCACTCGGGGCAGAGAGTGCAGAAGGATTTATCTGCTTAGAAACGTCACGAGAGCTTTGGTGACCCAGCTCATGTTGTCACCTGACTGGGAACGGGCTCAGGGAGCCTGGACCATGGGAGCTGTGTCAGACACAGGCTGCAGCCAACACCAGCAGTGCAGGACAAGCAGAGTCACCCCCTGCCACCGGAAGAACAGGGGGAGAGAGGATCTGGCCCTAAAAATCAACAGCTTTTTTTCAAACCCTGTTTTCTCCCTCTCTGCTCCACCCAAGCACCACCCAAGCCGAGGCAGGGCGAGGCAGAGCCCACCCCAGGGATCCCAGGGATCTGGCTGGAGTCCGTGGCTCCCACTGCTCCCCAAGGCCATGATTAATGAGGGAAGGCTCCTCCAGGAACCCCGTGCTGCTGCTGAGCCCCCGGCAGTGCTCTCCCCACGGCCCAGCCCAGGAAGGCACTTGGGGCAGGGCTCTGGCACCTCCTCACCATGGGGATCCTGGCACTGGGGTGGATGCCACGGGCTTGTTCCCGCTGGAAGAGCTGTCAGCCTCGCTCACGAGCTGGAAGGAGTGATCCTGGAGAGACAGAGATGAGCTCACAGGCAGAGCTGGGGCACAGAACTGTTCCCAGTGCACAAATCACCCCGTGGCCTGGAGTGGGTCACCTCACAGCCAGGATTCCAGGAGAGGCTTTGTGGGCAGCCAGCTGCCTCTGGAGCAGCCCAGATAAAGAGGAAGGGATGAAAATGCCTCCCCACTTCAAGCAGGGGAAGGGACAAAGCAGCCAACACCTTCTGTCCACACCAGCAGGTCCCTTGGGACAGTGGGAGGAGGGGTGGCACGAGTGTGGCACTGACCAGGACAGGAGCCTGGCTGCTCCCCAGAGCCCAGGGAGAGCCCCGTGCCAGCTCTGCTCCTTCCCTGCTCCTCTGGGACTGCTCAGGGACATCACCACTGCCAGAGGGACTGATTGTCCCCCAGCTGCACCTCTGTCCCCATCAAACAGCAAAAACACGTTTGGAGCTGCTGGAGATGATCCCAGGGGTGGAGCTGCTCTGGAGCCAGGCTGGGAGAGCTGGGGGTGCTCACCTGGAGAAGGGAAGGCTCCAGGCAGAGCTCAGAGCCCCTTCCAGGGCCTAAAGGGGCTCCAGGAGAGCTGGAGAGGGACTGGGGACAAGGGCTGGAGGGACAGGAGCCAGGGAATGGCTTCCCACTGCCAGAGGGCAGGGCTGGGTGGGATCTTGGGCAGGAATTGTTTCCTGGGAGGGTGGGCAGGCCCTGGCCCAGGGTGCCCAGAGCAGCTGTGGCTGCCCCTGGATCCCTGGCAGTGCCCAAGGCCAGGCTGGACACTGGGGCTGGGAGCAGCCTGGGACAGTGGGAGGTGTCCCTGCCACGGCAGGGGTGGCACTGGGTGGGCTCTGGGGTCCCTTCCCACCCAAAGTGCTCTGGGGTTCCCTGGGGAGCAAACCAGCCCTGAGTGTCCCTCCCCTGATCCCCTGACAGGGCAGAGCCCCTGCACAGCTCCAGCCAGGCCAGTCCTGACCCCGATTTGTGCAGCCCAGAGGATCCGAGGGGCCCAGGAGGAAGCCCCAGCACAGACCTTGTCCCTGTCACTGCCCCTGGGGACACTCTTCCTCTCCGCGTGCAGAATCAGCGTCGGGGGGCAGGAGGCTCTGCTCGAGTCCTTGCCACGATCTGTGAGGGGAGAGGAGCTCTTTTAATGCGAAACAAATAAACTCACAACAAGCCAAAACTGCTGAGGAAAACCCAAACTGCTGCCTGTGGCTCTGAGCCTCCTGCTGCCACCTCCTCCTCTATCCACACACCCCTTGTGCCCGGGATGCATCTCCCCTCCAGACACCACATTTTGGTGGAACACACTCCCAGACCTCAGGGAGAGGCTTTCACTGCACTGAGCGTGGTGTCCTGCCTTCCCTGGTTCCCCTGGACACCCTCGGGGACAGCACGGGGGCAGAGGTGGCTGGCAGGGCTGGCATCACGGCTCTGAGGGCTCTCCCAGCCTGAAGGATTCCCGGATTCTCTGATCCTCTTCCCCCTGCCACCCCCTTGCTGCCAGCCCGCAGACCCTGCTGTGCTCTGGGTGCCCTCCTGGGCATCCCCAGGGAATGCTGGATTGATTCCCACTGGGAGCAGGGGGAGAACGTGTCCCTCTCCTTCACAGACGGCTGTCTCCATCCTGAAATCCCAACCCCTGCCTACAAAAACTGGGTGTCGATAGCAGAGAGGCCTCGAGGGACAACAGGGAAAGGCAAGAAGGCAGCAGGTGTGAGACAGAGACCCAGCCATCCCAAAACAGGGGTTTGCACAGCAAGGCGTTAAGAAATATGGCATTTTCTAAATTTGGACATCCCTGGGAGTGTCCCAGGCCAGGCTGGACAGGGCTGGGAGCAGCCTGGGAGAGTGGAAGGTGCCCCTGCCCGTGGCAGGGGGGAATGGGATGAGCTTCCAGCCCAAACCAGTCTGGGATTCTGTGATTCTGTGGGGCAGATTCACCTCTAAATGCCACGCCATTAACTGCAAAATTACTCCGGGTACAGAACAGGCCCCATTTGACTCTGCTTCCCTTGAATCTCTCGGAATAATAAAACACGAAATCCATGGCATTTTGCTCAGAAGATGACTTTCTCCCTTTTTATGGGGAGCAAAAGGGAAGATTTACAAACCAGAGCCATTAATTTCCACATTAAAGGAGCCAGGAGCAGGGAGCTGCTGATACACATCAGAAGGGGCTCTAAATTCATCTTCCTTCCCTGGATATCTGGTACCTGGGAACCAAAGCTTTTCGGGCACCTTGGTCCTCTGGACACGGGGAAGGACCCACCTGCTCGTGCCTGGTCCATCAGGTTGGTGGCCATGAAGGTGACGGCGGGCGCGGACACGGCGGTGACACGGGTGACCTGCGCTGGCACCAAGGGGCCCACGGCAGTGTCCAGCCTGGAGGCAGAGCCTGGGAGCAAACCGTAAGGAAAGAATGGAATTTTTCCCTAGTAAATAAACATTCCCATAAAACCCGCAGGTTTTTCCCCAGCTCTTGGCACTCGAGGCCGTGGTCAGTGCTGGACATGGTGGTGGTGCTGCACTGGCAGCTGCACTTGGGGATCTCAGGGAGCTTTTCCAGCCTGAATGATTCAGTGAATTTGTCTGCTAAACACATCTCCCTGCCCCCACTGCTGGGTTAAAATGAGGTTTGTGTTCAGCCTAACTCCTGGCCTTGATGCCCATGGATTCTCAGCCAATAAACAGTGCCAGGAACTTAAAATTAATGAAAATGTGGCCCTCAAAATAAGCATTTGCCAGGATAGCTCAATGCCCCCGCAGCAGGTCACAGCAAGATCAGTGTTCTCATTTTAAATAACACTCCCCAGGTCTCCACTGTTACTCATCACAGCCTCGTGTCCCGCTGCATCCACGGGGAATGATTTCCCCAATAATTTAAGAGTGCAGCTTTACCCAGGGACTCCGAGTCTGCTCGGACAAGGCCCAGACCAGAAGCTCCCTGGTTTGCTCACGTGCATTATCCATGACCAGTGACCCTGCCAGGACCTGGCCCCTCAGTCCCGCAGCGTTCCCGGCTGTCGCCACACCTGAGGTCGAACCTGGAGTGGTCATTTCCAACTGACTGGGCACAGGCTGAGCCACCCAGCACCATCTCCTGCAGGGGAAAGCCAGGAGTCCCAGCAGCAGTCCCCACGTCCCATTTATGAGCCTCCACTGCCAAACTGTACAGACACATCCCTGCTTTAGGGCACACCCTGGGGGTAACGCAGCTCCCAGCACAATCCAAGCTGCAGGACTCCCTGCCCCTTCCTTTCACCAGCTGTTCATGGGCTGCCAAACAGTTCCCATCCCAGCTTCTCCACACTTTGGAATAACATGGATCATTTCTGAAACCTTCAGTCTGTTATGAAAACTCACTCATGCACTCAGAACCCCTGCATGGAGCTGTGTCCCTACAATTCCAGGTGCCAAAGCACAA
Organism: Platysteira castanea; assembly: GCA_013397175.1. Classification (NCBI taxonomy): domain Eukaryota; kingdom Metazoa; phylum Chordata; class Aves; order Passeriformes; genus Platysteira; species Platysteira castanea. Next base: position 21,659 of record VYXC01000830.1, on the reverse strand, counting down.
CATTCCAACACAGAACACGGAATCCCAGACTGGTTTGGGTGGGAAGGGACCCCAAAGCCCATCCAGGGACACCTCCCACTGTCCCAGGCTGCTCCCAGCCCCAGTGTCCAGCCTGGCCTTGGGCACTGCCAGGGATCCAGGGGCAGCCCCAGCTGCTCTGGGCACCCTGGGCCAGGGCCTGCCCACCCTCCCAGGGAGGATTTCCTTGGGATAAGGGGAGATGAACTACAAGCAGCTCTGAAGGAAAAACATGAGAAAAGGATGATCAGAAAATAATTTTGTTATTACTCTTCTTTTTTTTTTTGTGCCCCAACACTAATCCAGAATCAGAGAAGTTCCTGTGCAGCTGTGGCTGCCCCTGGATCCCTGGCAGTGCCCATGGCCAGGCTGGACACTGGGGCTGGGAGCAGCCTGGGACAGTGGGAGGTGTCCCTGCCAGGGCAGGGGTGGGATGGGATAAACTTGAATGTGCCTTCCAACCCAAACCAGCCTGGGTTCTACGAATTCTCTATACCCAAAACTGGCATGATTTCCATAACTTGCATAATTATCTCCTGCAATTCCAGCCAGCACTCGAGACGAGCTCTGCTCATTCCCCACCTCGGCTTCTGCCGCCTGTTCAAACGTGACTTGCCATTATATAATTTCAGCTGCTTCTTTATGTTGATTTATTATCCAATCCAGGAACAATATCAGTGCATCTTTTGATGTGATGGAAGCAATTATCTCACGGCTTCCATCCGCATCGGAGTCAAGTATATATAAATATATATTTATATACACGTATATATGCATTTCATACATGCAGATCGAGTTCAACTGCTTATTTTAATTATAACTGCTGCTCACCAAATAAGCTGGAATGATTTAAGGCAATCTTAACCTTTAAGGAATAAATATTTATGCTTTGGAGCTCTTGGTGCTCATAAGGAGCAGTCTTTGCAATGGATGGCTTTGGAATACAAATAAAGCCTGGATGGAGTTGAATGCCACGATGCAATATCAGCCCCCGGTCTGAACTGAACATAACCTGGGCTGGAATTACACCTGAATATGAACCCACACTCCGAGCGCTTCATGATTAAATTCAGGCCAGTTTTACTCTAAAACAATCCTGAGCAGGGGAGGGAGGAGGAAAGCGTTCTTCCCTCTGAAGTTTTGGGAGAGGCAGAGCCAGGGAGGCCTGACGAGGCAGCAGTGCCTGTGGAGAGCATCAGCCTGTTCCTGAGATGAGTTCAGCCACTTCCCAGGCTTTTCCAAACACAGACCCCCCCACACTCCCATAAACTCCGNGAACCCACACTCCGAGCGCTTCATGATTAAATTCAGGCCAGTTTTACTCTAAAACAATCCTGAGCAGGGGAGGGAGGAGGAAAGCGTTCTTCCCTCTGAAGTTTTGGGAGAGGCAGAGCCAGGGGGGCCTGACGAGGCAGCGGTGCCTGTGGAGAGCAGCTGCCCGTTCCTGAGATGAGCTCAGCCACTTCCCAGCCTTTTCCAAACACAGAACCCCCCACACTCCCATAAACCCCACAGGGACAAAGGAGAACAAGGCAGAAGGGCAAGGGCAAGAAGTCTGAGGATCCTACTGCAGATGGTCCAGTGCCCTGACTGGTGTCTGATGATGGAATCCCACGAGGACATCCAAGGCTGGACTGGGATCCACAGCCCCTCTGCTGGGACAGGGGTGAGCAGAGCCAGGAGAAGGTGACATGGACAGGGGTGAGCAGAGCTAGGAGAAGGTGACAGGGACAGGGTGAGCAGAGCCAGGAGAAGGTGACATGGACAGGGTGAGCAGAGCCAGGAGAAGGTGACAGGGACAGGGGTGAGCAGAGCCAGGAGAAGGTGACATGGACAGGGTGAGCAGAGCCAGGAGAAGGTGACAGGGACAGGGGTGAGCAGAGCCAGGAGAAGGTCAGAGGGATGAGGGTGAGTAGAGCCAGAGAAAGGTGACAAGGACAGGCGTGAGCAGAGCCAGGAGAAGGTGGGAGGGGAGGGTGCTCCGTGCCCCACTCAGATTTATCCCCCGCTCACTCCGGTGTCTGCCCTGTTTCCCAACCCCTCCCGGCCATCGCTGGCACTGAGTTCAAGGCATTGAAATGTCTGAGAGGGATCTGGTCCTGGGCACTTCCCCCAGCCCCTGGGGGATGTGAGGAATGCCTGTAATCCCCAGCTCTGCGCGGGGAGCTCCGGGAGCCAGCATCCCCTGCCCTGTGCTGCGGGGAAACCACAGCTTCTCATAAAAACCCCTGCCAGCATTTCCCACTTAACTCATTCCTGCTGCCTCTCCAGCCTCCCGCGGGATTCGGACTTGAACTGAGAGGAAGAACCAGGGGTAGAGTTCAGAGCTGCTGCCAGAGGAGATAATAAGCTAAAGCACTGTGTGATGGGGTGATGCAGGTCGGGCAGAGGCATCAGCACAAAGCTCCTGCCCGAGGTCAGCCCAGCCCAGCACAGAAACCCAGCTCTGTCCCAGGCAGAGGAGACCGGGGTGCAGGATGGGGTGGGGAGAGGGAATCAGAGTAAACCCAGATCTCACCCAGTTCTGTCACTGCTGGAACATTACTCCAGAGGAATTTGTCCCTTCCCAGCCCCAAGGTGGGTGACACCAGCACCAGCTGGGGCCAGGGAGCCACCGAGTCACTGAGGCTGGGAAGGACCTTGCAGCTCATCAAGTGCAACCAGCACCACCACCATGGTCACCATTAAACCCCGTCCCCCAGTGCCACATCCACAGGACTCCAGAATCCCTCCCGAGGTGGTGATTCCACCATTCCCTGCTCCAGTGCTTTACAACCCCTTCCATGAAGAAGCTTCCCTAATACCTGATCTACACCCCACCTGCTGAGGGTGCCCTGCCCCTCGTGAGCAGCCCCCCACACCCATCCTGGTGCAGCCAAACTGTTCCCAGCCCCAGCGAGGAGCCTGTGACACGCTGGGCCATGAACACGCAGTCGATGGAAAAGAGCAGTGAAATCAGTAATTGCAGCCCCTGTGTCCGACAGCCAGGCCTGGAAATGCCCCCGGTCACTTCTGTTATTGCTGCTGTCATTTCCTGACCCCAGGAGTCACTGGAGATCAGGGCCCAGGGACTCGCTTCATTTAGAAGCACAGTCCGTCCTGATGAGATAATTTGGGGCAGTCCTGCCTGTCTGCAAAGGACAAGAGAAGTCTCTTTGCTTGAAAAAAAGGAAGAATTGAGCAGCAATAAAAAAACAAAGGAATCGACTTCTCACTAAGCAGGCAGCTCCTTCAGCTGCACAAAACCCCTGAGCTCTGCTCCCCCATCCCCTCAAGGACACACCACGCTCCTCCTCAAGGCACTTCTTGCTGGGTAAACACAAGGCTGCCCAGGAGCCACCTCTGAGAAATTTTCCTTCCTTCCTCTGTTTCTTTGTAAGGCCCAGACACGTTCATTAAAAATATTCAGCACTTTCTGAATCTGATTACGCCCTTCCCTGTGCCTCAGACCTGGGAACGTGTGGAGCTTCCCGAGCAGCAGCTGCCCTTGCCTGCCTGCACAGGGGCTGCTGGGGAGAACAGCCTGGCACAGCTGGCACAGCTGGCACAGGTGCTGCGGGGCTCAGCACAGCTGCCCTGCCCTCGCTGCCTCCCCAAACTCAGCCCCGGGCTCCCCGGGTGAGCTGGAGCCCAGCTGGTGCTCCCGGGGTGATGGAGAGAGCCCCGAGCACCCTGCAGAGCTTTGGGATGCTCCGTGCCCTCACAGCCCAAACCAGGGCTGGGAATGGCAATCCCTGCTTGCCCTTTCTCCTGGGACCCACCCCAGAGGGGGTCACGGGGCAGTGGTGAGGGTGGGCACAGCTCTGTCCCCCCTGGCAGCTGCCAACAGCCCCTTGGTCCCAGCTGGAACTGGGAAACTGAACAAATGTGAGAGCGAGGGGCAGGCAGGAGCAGCTTGGGCTGCTCAGAGAGAACAGACCAGACACAAACAGCATTCACACCACAGAGTCCCACACTGCTGCGGGCTGGAGGCACCTTAAATCCCACCCAGTGCCCTGGCAGGGACACCTCCCACTGTCCCAGGCTGCTCCCAGCCCCAAAGCCCAGCCTGGCCTTGGGCACTGCCAGGGATGGGGAGTCCCTGTCCAGCCCATGGGCTACTTCTGTCAGCAAGGAGGGAAAAGGAGGAGAATTTTATAAATCAGACTTTTCTGGTCTCCAAACCCAAACAGAAACAACCCTCGAAATTCTGGCAGCATCGCCGGTTTTGGCAGAGTTACCCCAACTGCTTTGCACCTCTTCATCCATGTTCCCCATGGTTTATTTCTGTTTGGGTTTTTATATTTTTAAACCGAAAAAAGAATATGGAAATTGCTACTGAAGAGCTCCTTTTCTGCTGCACTGGAAGTAACAAAAATAATCCGTTCCTGCCCCGGGGGTGGAGCACAGGAGAATGACAATGAGCTGGAAGGTGAGGGGTGACACCAGCAGGGATGTTTGTCCCTGGACAGGCAGAGCTCTCAGCAGGGATGGCACAGTCTGGCACAGGGGACTCGGGGCCATCACAGGGACTGGGAGAAGCAGCAGCTGCTTCTGCATTTTGGCATGGAAATGCTTTGGCTTTTTTAGTTTAAAATTGATGGTGTAGAAGCCAAGTCACCCCAGTGGATTCCATCCGATGAATAAATTGCCCTAGAAGGAGGTCAGAAAATCAGTGAAGGGTCTTCTGTCTTTGGTGGAATGAAAAATGAAGGCAGGAGACACAGAAGTACAGCTGGATAGGGATATATGCACAGATAAATCAGTGTACAGCAGGACAACATGGAGAGATAACACCTCCCTCTTCCATAGGATATTTCCCACCCTGGCAGTGCCCAGGGCCAGGCTGGACACTGGGGCTGGGAGCAGCCTGGGACAGTGGGAGGTGTCCCTGCCATGGCAGGGGTGGCACTGGGTGGGCTCTGGGGTCATCCCCACCCAAACCATTCCATGATTCTCCATCTCCAGCAAATCCCAAACCCTGCTGGCTCCAAGCCTGACCCCACACCCTCCCCAGCACAAGCAGGAGCTGCACTTTTGTTTCTGCAGGATAATTTGGAGCTTTCATTTCAATATGCATTGCCATAACCACTTTAGGAGCTGGTAAATGCTGGAGTAAATTGCTCATTGGAGCGGGAAGGGAAGACGGGAGATAGGAAGTCAGCAAGAATTCCTGAAAATCTGCAGAGTCAGGACTAAGTGACAACGAGCACCTTCTGCAAGGAGCTGTGCTGGGGGAAAATTTCCCTCTCCACTTTCTCTTCTTCTAACAACCCGGCTTTTTGCAATTTCCACCAAATGAGCAGCAAAATGAGGAAAAGTCACAGCGGCTTCAAAAGCAAAGTGAAATCAAAACAAATCAGCCCCCCTCCCGAAAGCTGAAGCGTCACATGCAGCCACGTTCTGCAGTTCTGTGCTGTCCTCCTGATGCTTGAAACACCATTGCTAAAATCAGCCAGGAACCACTCCCTGCCCTGAGGGAGGGGGACACTGCAGGGGTGGGGCAGGATCGACCCCTGAGGGTCCCTTCAAACCCAAACTCTTCACTGATTCCATGACAGTGATGGCACTGGCAGAGCCCCACACCCCAACCCCTGGTGGTTTCAGGGGGCACCAAATACCCCCAAAAGCCCTGTGAAGTCTCCTGCTCCCCTCTGCCACCAGACAGGGACAATCACAGGAAGCCATGGCTCTGATTGCTCCTCAAAGCCTTGCTGCTGCATTTGGGAAAGCTGGAGAGCCTCAATTTAAAAGACTCCTCGGGGAATTATTTTAGATGGGGTTTAGCATCCTCATTCCTTCCCTTCTGGGGGGAAATGGTTGTTCAAGCTCCTGCACCCACCCCAACACAGCCCTTGCCCAGCCCTGACCTTCCCTGGTCCTGCCCTTAGGACCCCGGGCAGGAACTCCCCACTTTGTGCCAAACCCCAGCTTTGGCTCTGCTTGGAGGAAAAAACCCCAAATTGCAACTCTGTGAGCGGCAGAAGCTAACAGAAAGCATCTCCCAACTTTTACTGAGATGTCTGATCACAAGAGCTGCAGGAGCGGGACTCACGAGGGCGGAATTAAACCCGACACATTTAATAACAGAGGCAGCAGGATTATTACACACCAGTCAAGCCTTGCCCAGAAGAGCAAACGACACAAATCCCCCTGGGCTCAGCTCGTGTCCCTGCGTGGCTGCTGAGCTGCCCTGGCCCTGCTGCCCCTGCCCCAGACCCTGCCTGGGCTCAGATCCCAAACCCCAGCCTGGAAACACAACTCTGGCCGGAGGCTTTCTCCCACCGCTCTTATTCCCAAAGATTAACAGCCAAGGAGTGCTTGGACAACGCTCTCAGGCGTGGGGGGGATTCCTGAGGGGTCTGTGCCAGGCCAGGAGCTGGGCTCCACCCCTGTGGGTCCCTTCCAGCTCAGGAGGTTCTGTGATTGTGTGATCCCAGAGTGAAACTCACCTTTACTCACTGATTTTTCACTGCATGGACATTAAGCTGAACAGTGAGACCCTTCCTGTGCTGGGAGCCCAGGGGAAAAGCAGAGAGGCCCCAGGGATGGCTTCTCCTTGAGCCTGGCTTGGGCAAAGAGGGACTGGCTAGCAGCAGGCACCAGCATGGGGGCTGGGAAGCACAAACAAACCATTCCTGGGGGCACACTTCTGGGATTATCTGGAATTACAAGTTTCTCTGAGTTACTGAGCTGTTTTGGCAAGGTGGGAATGGCACTCCCTCAGTGGGATCCCGTCCCACACCTCCCAGGATAAACCAGTTATCACCGTTTATCATCCCAGCCCCTGCCTCAGATCCGCTGCTCCTCTTGCATCAGCACCTTTCTGGTGAATATTCTCCTGATTTTCAAAATTCTGCACTCAGAATGAGGTAGCAGGGTGGTTTTACTCATTAAAAAGAAATCTTGCCAGAACTGTGCCCAAAAATGAGGCAAATCCTCCACCTGAGGCCTGGATGACAATGACAGTGCCATTTTACACACTATGAACCAATACTGAAACAAAAACCACTGAAACCTTCTCCAGCTGGCCCGGGCTGGAGAGGGCAAAGGCACGAGAAAAGGCAGAAAGGAAAAGGGAAAATGATGAGAAGTCTCCAGGAGGGAGAAATCCTCCTCAGCAGGACAGAGCCCGCCGTGTCCCCGAGGTGCCACCAGGAGTGGGAAGAGCCTGGACATCTCCTGGATCTGCAGGTGGGCACCACCAGGGTCAGACCAAGGTCCCTGCCTCACTCCCTGAGTTACCTCCACAAACAGGACGAGATCACCAGCAGGTAACAGCTAATTAATTAATTGATCAATCAATTCCCTGGGAACACTGCAGAGGAAACGTTCACACGGCAGCGACTCGGCCAAGCCAGAGGTCACCGAGCTCCATCCTTCCCAAAGCCTCTGCAGCCTTCAAAGGCCAAGCAGCCCAGTGGGTCTGATCCTCTGGAAAGCAAACAGTGCAGGAATTCAGAGAAAACCACCCAAATCCCCCTGCTCTCCACTCTGCCTCTGCTCACAGAGCGCTCCTGCCAGGCACAGGAACAGGGGAGCTGGATTTGGGATCCTGCACGGACAGGGAGAGCCTCCCCTCGGCCCAGGGGAGGGATCCAGGCTGCTCAGGGTGAGGGGTTTGCAGAGCCCATGGAAATCCATCCTCCCCTGGATTTACCACCCACAGGAGCACCGCGTGAGGCGAAGCCAAGCTCTGGTGTTCACTCAGGGATAAAACCCAGGATTGTTTATCCTGCTGCCTAAAAACCCTGATCCTCTTCTGGGCTTTGCTTTAAATGCTGTGGGATCATGGAATATCCTGAGCTGGGACTCACAGGATCACCCAGCCCAGCCCCTGCCCTGCCCAGACGCCCAACACCCCCACCCTGGGCATCCCTGGCAGCGCTGCCCAAACTCTCCTGGAGCTCTGGCAGCCTCGGGGCCGTGCCCATTCCCTGGGGAGCCTGGGCAGTGCCCAGCAGCCTCTGGGGGAGAACCTTTCCCTGATCCCCAGCCTGACCCTCCCTGGCCCAGCTCCAGCCATTCCCTGTCCCTGTCCCTGTCCCAGAGCAGAGCAATGTAAGTCATTATTAATTAAAACCTCAGCAATCTGAACTTTTCTGGGATCTCATTCGGAGGATCCCTCCCTCCCTCCCTCGCAATTCCCGTTTCCCCAGGCACAGCTGGGGCATTCCCTCTCCAGTAAATCCCAGTCAGAGCAGGCACTGCAGCATTTCTCCAGCTGTGCTTCCTGGGTGTCCAGAACCCCACCGAGCTCTCCGCAGGCCCCGCTGGCTCCCGCTGCCTTACAGACCTCACTGGAGTCTCCAAATTGGGGGAAAAAAGTTGATATTGGATTTTTGGCCAGTTTCTGAGAGCAGCAGCTGCTGACCCGGGTGACCTCCCTGCACACAGGGACCTCCTGAGCGGGGAAGGTGGCGATGGATAAAAGACTCCTCTTGAATTATTCATGGCAGCCATCACAGAAAATTGGAAAATAAGGATGGAGGTCCCCAAAGCCACAGCAGGGATTGAGGCTGAGTGTGGCTGGGCACGTTTGGCAGGGGCTGGGACTCTCCTGGGCTCTAACAGAGGTTTTCCAGGGGCTGGGAGTCTCCTGGGCTGTAACAGAGGTTTTCCAGAGGCTGGGACTCTCCTGGGCTGTAACAGAGGTTTTCCAGAGGCTGGGAGTCTCCTGGGCTGTAACAGAGGTTTTCCAAGCCCAGGGAGGGGGAGGTGGGACCACCCTGCACCCGAGGGTGCCACGGGGCCAGGGAGCTCTGCCCACACCAGGAGAAAAGGGGATGATGATGATGACCCCACGCCCTTCATCTCCCACAGCCCTTCTCACTGCTCCATTTCCCAAACTCTTATGATTCGTTTCCAGCCTCATGCAGGCTCCAGCACCACAGTTCAATCTCCTCTCTGAATGGGACATAATTTTGTTTCACTCCATTTGGTTTTTCCTTCTAAGACTTCTCCACTTATAGGAAATATATCCAGTTTAGTGAAGGCTTTTTAAGCTCCACAAATCTCAGCTAAACGTGAGTGTGCAACAGAAGGAAAAATCTGCCCAGCCCAGCCCAAGTTCCCCAAAGGGACACAGGGAAAATGCCAAACTCCTGTATCAGTGCTACCCCTCCAGTCCCAGCAGTGATAACAGCCCCAGCCTGCACGCCTGGCCTGGCTCCGGGCTGGGGAAAACCCACCTGGCAGGGATTTTAACAGTGGGATTGCCAATCCTAGCAGTGAAACCTGATTTAAACACTGCACTGCACGCCTCTCAGCAAAACCCAGCTCAGTGTTTTAACAAGCAGTTAAGGATACAGTAAATTAACCCTGACTTTCATGACATTTACCGAGAGCTGGGCACGACTGAGAGGATTTGGGCTGTTTGTCTTTTGTAACTGCCACTGAAGTATTGATATTTTTCCTTCTGTCAATACCTTGCTATTACACCCAGGCACTGAGAGCCTCTTCTGGAGCACACCACGAAAGCAGCTCTCTAACCAGGAGCGTGGCCCAGACAAAGCAGGGCTGAGGTGTCACCTTTTCCTCACATCCAGCCTGACCCTCAGGTCCTGTCCCTGCCCACCAGACACCCCAAAGCCTTGGGAATCCCCCTGGTTGTATAAAGTGCACCACGATCCATAAATCCAGGCTGGTCCACCCAGGTATTTGCATCAACAAACTCTCCATGACTACCTTGGTTTCCCACATGGATGGTGCAAAAATGTGCAGCATCACAGAGCTGTGCCTGATCTCACCCTGCCCGTGTCCCCCAGCTGCACTTTGCCTGGGTAACCCAGAAACAGCTGGATTTTCACACCCCCAGAGCCATCATCCCATTTCCTACAGGCTCTGAATTGGGCAGCAGAGCACGCCCAGCTTCCAGCAGAGGCTCCCAGGGCAGGGAGGAGGGGGTGACACCCTTCCCCTGTGGTTCTGGGCATTATCTGTACGAGCTCACCTTCCCTCGCGTGTGCCGGCACAGACAGGGAACCAACAAGTGATTTTGTGCTGAATATTAGCTGGGGTAGGAAGTTATCACTCTAATAACTATAAACATTCATTTACTTGCTTCGTTACCCAGCATTAGAGCCGGGCAGATCATTTACAACGAGCTTGTTAGAGCCACTCAGCACTCCGAGCCGACACGTGGGACACCCAGCAAGGAGAAGGAGAAGCTTCCTCAGGAGAGAGCATCACATTCCTGCTTGGAATACTGGCCGTTTTTCCAAATCTGCTATTTTTTGCTCACCTAATACCTTGGAATTCTGGTGTACAGAAGGGCTGGACTAATCTGAGCTGAGAACGGCGCCAGGGGAATTCCCACAGAGTGGATCCTCAAAGGATGGGAGTGAGCCCAGCAGAGAGACCCGGCCTGGCAGAGCCAGCAGGAGCCACCCCAGTGCCCAGAGCTGCAGGAGCTTCCCGAGCATTCACTCACTGGATTGCAGCTTTTAACCCATCTCATTAGGAGAAGGAAGGAAAGAGTTTGGAGCTCCCACAGAGGCTGGACAAATGTCCCCAGCCCAGCCTTCCCAGTGATGAACTGGGAGGGAAGAGGTTGGCCAGGAAACATCTGGGAAAATGCTGGAACACCAAGGCCAGGCTGGGCACTGGGGCTTGGAGCAGCCTGGGACAGCGGGAGGTGTCCCTGCCACGGCAGGGGTGGCACGGGAGGAGATTTAGGGTCCCTTCCAACCCAACCCATCCTGGGATTCTGTGATTCCCTGAGGATCTTAGGCCGAGCTCGAGGGTTTAATGGGAGGAACTGCACTGCCCTGACACCTTCCCGCAGCACCGAACCCCTCCCAGGCCCTGTGGCCACGCTGGGACAGTCTCTGCTCCTGTTTGCTGCCAAGAGGAGCTGCTGCCTCCCAGCCCCATCACCAGCTGAGCTCTGAGCCACGGGTCACTCAGCAGCCCCTGCTCAGGAGGGACTGACAGGGCCAGGACAGAGCTCGGACACAGCCCTGGCACCGAGAGCCAGGCTTAACACATCACATTAAGGTGCTGAGAGGAAAAAGGCTCCGGCACTTCCCAGCTGCTCCGTGGCAGCCTGAACCACCACATTTAAACCCTTAAATAATGCTGAGAGCCAGGGAACAGGTGGCAAATGGATTGCGTGGCAGATGGTGCCTTTTTTAATATTTGTGCTCGCTGCTAATTTACAGAGTCCATAACCACAGACTCATCTCTTACCTTCTTCACTCCCATCCCTGAAAACCCGCACGCCAAGAAAATAAATACCAGCTTCTTGCTGCAGTAGCTGCAAAGTGGTATTGGAGATCACCAGACACCCCGCTCCTTAATTACTGCAGGTAAGTGCTCGTGTTTGCGAAGTTTAATGCATTTAGGGGTTCTTTGAGGCAGTTTTCAAAGCCTTGGCGTGGCAGTGCTGGGAAATGCAGCTGCCTCCCCCAGTAGAGCACAGAAGAGGCAGCACAGCGAGGAGCTGCAGCTCCACGAGCTCCTGTTTAGTCTTTATGTTAAACCTGGCACAAAACCCACACGCACAGCCAGGCTGCCATTAAATATTTAAGGGAACATTTGCCTGGGAGATGCACGAGCAGCAGCACCAGTAGATGCAAAGTGAAGAAAGCAAATAAAAGCAATACTAACCCGAAATGGGGCTGAAGTAGCAGTGCTGGAACCTTCTCCTTTCACCTCTCTGGTGGGAGAGCAGAGAGCACAGAAATGTCCCTTTCACTGCACAGAACCTGAGCTGGAGCCTTCCAGTGTCCAGGCCACACATCACTCCATGGACAGGTTCCTCAAGCTTCAATGTTTTATTCCATATAAAACGGTATTTTATGTTGCTGTTAAAGCCAGGATTTTTATGCTGCTTCTTTCCCATACGTTTATTTCATCATTACAGGTTTTTCTAAGCTCAGCACAGTGACAAAATAATCCCCAGGAGCACAACTGACTGCAGAGCCAAGGCACAGCAACCTGCACCAGCCAGCACCTCCCACCCCTGCCTGCTCAGCCCCATTTCCCAGGAATCCAGCTGGGATCCTTCACAGCACCCTGCCAGGGAAAGGCTGCACATGGCTTTCAATTCCCTAAATATCCTGTGCTCTCTCACAGCCTTCCTTCTGATGTGCCTTCACAAAATGTATAATAAATTGTATTAAAATGAATTTTTAAAAAATACCCACTGCATTGTGCACACTCAGTTCCCCTGAATTCCTGGTGATTGGCTGCAAGGGAGCTCCAAGGAGTTTCCTCCGTGAGGATGGAAAAGCAGCAGAGCCTGGCTCCTCACCTGCCCAGCGCCCTTCCCACACCTCCCACCCCGTGGCACTGCCCTGCTGCTCCCAAGGTTACTAATTAGGCTGCCAGAAATTAACTGTAAGGCTCCAAAACTGCCCACAATCAAAGGTCTAAGAAATAAATATTCACTTCTAAGACTGCTGATAGAGCAAATCCCTGTGATTAGAGACACGAGGTAGAAATGGGACCCTGATCTCTAATGGAATCAATTAACAGGGGATAATCAATTAACAGGGGATAAGCAAGCACACAATGTTCAGCCTTCCAGGCACCAATAAACATGGGAGATTGAACTTAGAATTTGGGGGTTTTTAGGCTCATTGCTACTGTGTGAACGTGGCCTTTCATAAACTTTAGGCAAGGGGAACGTGGGAAGTTCGTTAGCCCCAGTGGCACAGGTCATTAACCCCAGTGTCACATTTTAGGTCACACATGAATCAGGGAAGACTCAGCCTCCCCACCCTCACAGGGAGCAATTCCTTCCCCACCTCCCCTCTCACTGGAGCATCCTGCAGTTTAAAACCAGCCCAGGTCCCAGCACGCCTGGCCTCAGCACTGTCCCAAGCAGCGGCCGTGGGATGCAGCCCAGGCTGGATTTAAGGTTTCTTTAGCACGTGCTTTCCCTTTTCCCTCCCTACCCAAACCCAAGCCCCTTCCTCAGCCCTTGCAGAACCCTCAGCCCTTTCTGCCAGGCTGGACCAGCCCAGGCCAAGGGCAGCACAGAGAGGTCCCTGCCCCCAGGGCACCCCAAGGCTCCCTCCCACCCTGCCAGGGCAGCTGCTCCCCAGGCTGGCGGTGACAAAACCCAACCCCAACACCTCTCATCCTCTCCTCCTCCAGCACAGCAAAACGAATCCTATAAAATTGTTTTATGGCAGCTCTGCAAAGGCCCAGCCTTCCCTCCAGAGACAGGATAATAGAGAAAAACGGGGAGCCGAGTCTCGGGTTTATTGCTCACAATCAGGCACTCCCGAGCTTTCTCTCCTGAGCAGCTGCTCTGCACTGTGCAGGGGATCCCCCGTGTGGGTTTGGGAATGATTGATCACGGGGTGACTGCTGAGGCATTCGGGTGTGGTGTTTGAGGGCCCATCACACACCCAGCCAGGACAGGGGACAATCTCCTGGCCTGGCACCTCTGCTGTCCCAGAGCCCAGCAGGTTCTGGAGGGACGGAGATTCCTGGAATTACAACTCCCCCCGTTGCACATCAGCTCCCCCCACGCCCCCTGAGAGCATGTCTCACATGTAATCCTGCTTTTCAGATGAACAGGGAATTTCTCTTCCTTTGGTTTCTCCTCTGAAATACGCCTCAACAGGCAAAATGTTGCCTAGGGGTCAAACAGGATATTCCTTGGGAAGCAGCACCAACTCCCTGTCCCACAGCAGCACTGATTCTGCTTTCTGCTCTCAGGTCAGCACCAGCCTTTTTTGGACTAAGAATAAAACATTTTCAGTCATTCCACAAAATCCCTGAGGTGGGAAAAGCCCACCAGGATCACCAACTCCAACCTGTGCCCCATCCCCACCTTGTCCCCAGCCCAGGGCACTCAGTGCCACCTCCAGGAATTCCTGGGACACCTCCAGGGATGGGCACTCCAAACCTCCCTGGGCACTTCCAAGGCCTGAGCTCCCTTTCCATGGGGAAATTCCTGCTGCTGCCCACCCTGAGCCTCCCCTGGCCCAGCCTGAGGCCGTTCCCTCTGCTCCTGTCCCTGTTCCCTGGGAGCAGAGCCCGACCCCCCTGAGCCCCCTCCTGTCAGGGACTTGTGCAGAGCCACCAGGGCCCCCTGAGCCTCCTTTTCCTGCCCCCCACTCCCCTGGGTCCATCTGCTCTTCCCAGCCCTGATCCCAAGGCCCTGCTCACGCCCCTGGGATTTCTCCGGGTGACTCCTCGGCAGGAACAAGAATCCCTGGGATCCAGCTCTCATTAAAAGCTCTCCCACGAACACCAAACCAGAACTGCACCTTCTGCAGAATTCACTCTCCCTGTGCCTTGCTGTGCTACACTTCAATTACCAAAAAGATGGAAAACGCACCCTCATTTACATTTTTAACTTAATTGGCATATAACTGCTCTAAAAATAGCCTCGAGCACTCCAAGTGCAGTTACAAACATCACCCTAAAGGCTTCCAATCAGCCAGAGCTGCCCGGCCAGGCAGGGCTGCCCCAGAGCCTCCTCAGAAAGTTTTCACTCAGCTCCCAGAAAAGAGGGACTTTTCCAGGCAGCACCCACAGCTCAAGCTCTGGGGGAAGACCCAGGCTGCGCTCTCCCAGCAGGTTTATAAGGATAAACACCCAGAGAATCTGCTCGGGACTGCATGAATGTTCCCCCAGGCTGAGCAGGCACCGCGTGAGCACCCATCCCAGCTGAGGACGTGCTGGGGGGGCTCAGAGGTTTTCCCACAGAACCCCCTGAGCT
>VYXC01000829.1:327945-438600 GCA_013397175.1 Platysteira castanea | reverse complement strand
TGCAGCGCTCGCTGACAGCGGGCGGGGCCGCGCCGCGGATCCCTGGGAAACGTAGTCCCGGGAAACGGGCGCCCGGCCAGGCACCGGCGTTCTCTGCCGCCGGCGGGGCCCCGGGGCGCCTCCGCGTGTTCCTGCCGGGCACGGACAGCAGCACGGGGCGGGCCGTGGGCTGTCAGAGGCGGCAGGGCTGGGGACCCCGATGAGGCGTTTGTGTGGGAGAGGGACTCTGCGGGGACCCTGCCCCAAGAAGCTTTATTTCACAGCTCTAGGATGTTTCTCTCCAAGATTTCAGTCATCTCAAACATCCAGGCTGACGGCTCCAGGGTAAGCCCGTCCTGTCCCCGTCCCACCCCGCCGCACGCCCTGGCTGGCCGGAGGAGTTTGTCCGCAGCGAAAGAAAAAGGCACACACAGCACCGGGAACTACCAGTCAGCACCTCACCCCGGAGTGAGGCCCTCAGTTTTTGTCCGTTCTGTATCCTATCCCACTCGGACAGGTCCTACGACAGATCCAGAAAACGAAGGAGATAAGGGACACCGTAGTGGAGCCGTTGCTTCAAGTCCTCTGAAATCTTAACACCAAACAGCCTGGCACCCTCGAGATCTGTCCTGGAAAACAGCTGTGGACTTGTACACTTTTCAGTTTTATTTTGAGACATCAGAAGGTTTTGAAGATTTTTTCCACTTCAGAAGTAGCCATTTTTTTATTTTTGAGTGTACCAGCAAATATTAACTAGCCAGAAAGAGTCTATGAATTACTCGACTCATCAAAGTTATGTCATTATTAAAATCAAGAGGACAACAGTAAAGGGACTGAGTATACAAGGGCAAACCCAGATAGGGCATGAAAACATTGCCACGTGTTCTTTTTGTTTGTTAGCAGTGGCTATTGTGGCTAGTAAGTGTTATTTGTGACAAATTTTTGCAAAACAAACCTTCCTATTAGAGTGCAAGAACATACCATATGCAAGTGAATACTGTCTTCATAAACCCCAGGAACTGTGACATCCTTGAAATATCTAAAGTAATTAAAAATTGAGTTGTCATTATTTATTTTATGAAGGAAACTCAGAGCCAGTAAGGAATGTCTTGAAGTCCAACTCTTTCCTTAAGCCTTCTAATAAACAACTTTGCCCTGAAGACCTGACTTCTTGTTTACTCTCATAAGTGCTTGAACTTACAGCCTTTTTGTTGTACATGAGTCAAGATACAAGTTTCCTGGAGCAGCAGCCTTGTCGTTCATGTGTTTGCGAAGTGGTAGGCATACTCACAGTGCATTATAAGTAAAAAAATTGAGAGGATATGCTGGTACTCCCAAGTGCAGTACAGTCACACACCTGATTCCATATGCTGGCAGAATGGACTGATCTTCACATGCTTTCTGTCGAGAAAATAGGATGATCCTAGATATCACAGTTTTCAAATACATGTAATGCACACATACAGCCTTCAATACATAATAAGCTTCTGTGATTTTAATGACATTTTGTATTAAGCTTATGTATTCAAATATTAATCATTTATTTGACTGTGACAATATTTGGAGCTATGTTGGAGTAATTACCTGGCTAATGCATATGTGAAGCAGTGCTTTCTTCTTTGGAATGAGTTGGGAGCCATAGAGGGAATAAATCAAGGCTCAGAGTTGAAACGGCATGGACATGGAGAGCTGGAGTCATATCCCATTAGTATGCTGAATTTCTGACTGGTAACTACATTTCAGCTCTGGACCCTGAGGACATCCCCAGTGAGTACAATTTTACTAAGCCCCTTAAACAGCCCTGTAGTTTTTAATTACAACTTCATGCCTGCTGAAGAACAGCAAAATTATGGCTGTGACTAGATAGCAAATAGGACATGACAGATGTTAAAAGGTGTCGTGTGTGATACCTAATAGCTAGTGAAACCTAATATTCAACAGTATCTAAAACCATCAGAAACTTAACAAATTCTGGTCAAAACTAGACAAATTGTAATTTAATGTATGTTGCTCATTAGAGAGGAGAGGCTGTGAATTGATTCAAGAGGTTGTGTAAATTGTTTCAATTAATCTATGGTAAAGTACAATTTGCTTTGAGAAGAGCTTTCAGAAGCATCAAGTGAAAGTGAGCTAACTTTCTTAAAAAACCCTGCTAAATTATAGTGTAGAAAAAGACTGTCTTTCTAGGCTAAGAAAGAGCTATTTCTTGCTCTCTGCCTTGCTTTCTTGCTTCTTATTTTACCTTGCCTTTCTTCAGAGAGGTTTCTTCTAAACTTTCTCTTAAAAGTGTAGCAAACTCCTTTTAAACAGACTTGGTTAGTCACAGCCACAGTGAGTTTGCTGTGTACTTTGCCCTAGGTCACCAGATGAAAAGGCAACACTGACCAGAGGCTCCTTAGCCATTCAAAATGTTTCTGAATAGGACTTCTGCCAGCTAACATCAGCTGAAAGTACAGTTGATGAACATCCATCAACATCATTGTTCTATTGCAAGAGTTCTGAAGTCTAAAAAGGGTTAGACTTGTATACTTCACTACACTACAATCCATCATCATTTTTCTCTTTTTATTCCCCTTTCACCTTACAGAAAATAAAGAGTCATTACGCTTTAAGCAACTCCTTTGTGCTCCTAAGTCTTTTCTGTAAAACAGTGACATTCTCACTTCATCTAATGATCTTGTTAGCAAGGTACTTCTGCCATATTATTGTGACCCAAGATTTTCAAACATGATTATTTTATTTTAGGTGCCCAAACACATGCAAAAGAGCAGTTTTCAGGGACAATTGAAGAAACATCTCAAAATTGTTGACCTCAAGTCAGGCACCCCGTGTCCCTGGCAGTGAACACACAGTGGCACAGCCGTGTCTGAACATTTTTGGCTGTGATTTGCTTAGCTGAGTGGGCCTAAACTGTGATGGTGAGATTAAAACCATTCCAAGTTTGTTATCAAACTCAAGTATGACAAGCAGGACCACACTATCTGCCTAAAATTTCAGTATCTGGACTCTAACATTCCTGGGAAAGAATATGTGGAAATGGGTGTGTATTTCAAAGGTAACTGAAGGTACGTGTATTTAGTTTGGGAAAAGGTGTGGGAGTAACACGTGTAGGACTATACAGATTTGATACTGTTGGGGAAGGAGAAGTGGGGCTTTCCACTTCAGTGTCTCTGCCAGTATGGAGGGCTGGAAGAGGAAAAGGGAAGAGCTGTATGGTGGTCCAGGCACACTCTCAGCACACACCCTACACCAGGAGTTGCACTTGTTTGCTAATGAAAAACAAGGATGTCTCAGCAGAAATTTTGTGGACGCTACAGTGTAGGAGGTAGGTGGAAATTCAAATGTGGAAGCAGTGAGTAGAGAATTCCCTTCCAATTCCCTTCCATTTGTCAGAGTCAGCCACATGTCTGGAAAAACAGCCTGAAGAATAGTGGGTGCCAGATCTGAAGTGAGAGGAGGAGGGTGTGGAGTTTCTCTGCATTCTTTTTTTTTCTCCAGGAAGTGGCATTTCCTAAGAAACCTGAGACTCATGCAAATACCTGAAAGGCACAGGGAGAAAATGGTGGGTGCATTGCTGCTTTTTATTGTTTTTCTTTTAATTAAAAAGCGCTCTTTAACCCATGTAAGCATATACTGAGAAAAGGGAAGAAACAGAGTTTCAGTGTAAGTCCCATGCTCTGATCCATGGATAGAGATTTTTATGCTAGTGTGGATCCAGGCATACTACCACAAAATGACCCAAGGTATGGTAAGTGTCAAAATGTAAGCACTAATGTTCAGAAGGAGCTTTCTGGGGTCTGAGGATGACTTCAGAAGAGCTATTAGGCAAGGAAAATGTAGATAAATATGTTTAAATATATGTAATAAGATTTTAACAGTGTTACTAAGGCAATGATATTCAGGTTTTTCTAGTGTAGTAGTCTAGTTACATGATTTTTTTGTTGTTGTTGTTTATACAATTGCTGAAATACACTTCAAGTATTGTTTATCTTACACACCTACATTTCCTAATTGTCAAAAATATTTTGTGCGATAATCCATAATACTACAGCAAGTGCATTTAGGGATTTGTAGGAGACTCAGAAACAATCACAAAGTGTTTGCAAAGTGTATTTTATCATTATCATAGCATTTTCTGGTGTTTTCTCTATTTTTTTTCCCGTTATTTATTTATTTTGTAAAATAAATTAAAATATTCTTAAAGAACCATGTTCTCTGCTCGCAATTTCAAGGAAAGAAATGGTATGTGAGTGTTAAAATAGAAGATCCGTAGAATTTTTTGTGTTTTACTTCATTTGATAGAAGATCAGGGAAGGGAAGTGGGTGGGTTAACATGATCTGCACATGTCTGAGGCATACAGCACTATATACAAATGTCACTCCTTTTATAAGTGTGAGGTTAATTCCATTCTACAGTAACATTTATGTCTTATGCACAAAAAATGGTACTGACTTCTGCCATCATCAAATGTTTTGATGGGTGTTGTGGGTTGAACTTGAGTTGATGGACAGTCGTTTAGACCCGTAACGCTTCTCAAAATTTACATATTTAAATATGTAAATGGAGATGCGGGAACTTTCCTTTTTGTTCCAGCCTTCTTGCCAGAAGTGGGGCGGGAAGGGAGAGCAGGGGAGGGGCTTTCCAGGCCTCTGGGCCCCAGCCCAGCCTGGGCTTTCCACTTTTCCCCTCCCTCTTCCCCTTGACCCCCGGCAGCGGCGGGCTAAGCTGCTAAGAAGCCGCCTCGGAGTCCTGAGTAGCTGCACGGCCAGAGAATTCTAACTGAGCCAGGACTGGGCGGCCGACATGAGAGCTGAAGTGACCACGACTTTTCTCTTCCTTTTGCTAGAGCTGGCAGGAGCCGGCAGAGATCTGCTGCAGCCCGTGAAAAAGAAAATCATAGCAGCTTCAAGGTCAGAGGGAAAGAGAAAGTGAGTCATGTGAGACAGAGCTGAAGATGGCGACAGGAAAAGAGGGCAGAGTCGCACCCAGCGCAAAGCTTAAAAATACTTTTTGCAGGCCGTGGTAAAAACTGTAATATCACAAATTGTTCTTTGCTCTTTAATCCATTTGAAAGACATGGGGGGATGAGAATTTTGTGTGCAGCCTGTGAAAAAGGAAAAGTAACCACGCCAGGTCACCTAGGAGCTATAAGAGACTTTTAGAGATTTTGTGAAGAAGAGAACAGTTGCTTTTTAGGCTGGAATTTGCTTATCCTTAAGAAAGAAACATCCCATGTGTGGTCCATGCTGGCAGTTGTGGGAAGACTGCAAGATTCATGGGAGAGATATTTTTCACGGCAGCAGAATTCCGGGTGAGTCTGTTGCTTTTTGGGCAGTTTGGAAACCACGTGAAGCAAAAGAAATCTATTTTCCTTAAATATTGGAGAGACTTTTAAGAACTGTAATACTGACCAAAATCATAATTTGTTATCCTTTTTGTGAGTTAAGTGAAAAAGCAAGGTGCTGGAGGAAAAGGGGTTTTGCTTTAATTTCTTATTATTTCTTTTTACTTTTAATTCTGTTAGTAATAAACTTCTTCATATTCTTTAAAGTTTTAAGCCTGCTTTGCATTTCTTCAAATCCCTTTTCTCACAGAAAGTAAGAAATGCGAACAAACACCATGCAAAGAAATGGTGTTTCTGCCCGATTTCGAACTGTACCCACTACAATGGGTTATTCCATTCATTGCTTTGTGGTAAATTATAGATAATTTTTATACAAATGTTGAAACATGCCACAGATTTTCCTCCCAAAGCAAGTTTGTGACAGCTCGCCCAGCAATACAGTCCAAAGGCAGCAGTAGGGCTGCAGGCAGAGACCACAGCTGTGACTGCCTTGCATGGCAGCTTTTTGAGTCAGGCTTTTCCACTCGTGTATGGGGGAGGCTGGGAAAAACTGTGCATAGACTGAAAAAATAGAAGTTCGGGCTGTTTATAAGGAAACCCCTTTTCACCTGGTGGCAGTCATTTATAGGAGCAGGTTGGTGCTCAGAGAAGTTTTGCAGCCACCATCCTTGGTGATTCCCAAGCCCCCATTGGCATGAAGCCCTAAGCAACCTGCTTGGATCTTGCACCTGATCCTGCTTGGAGACTGGGCTACAGACCTCTTGTGGTTCCTTTTACCCTGCATCATCCTATGTTCTCATGAATGCCTTTAGCTGCCCTGGACTAGCACTTCTATCTAAAGTGGTATATTACCTTCCCACTATCATTAACCTCAAACATCCTTCCTTTCTTCTGAAACCTGGCACAAAGCCTTTTGAGTGTTACACCCATCAGTTACCTGCTCTCATTCACTTATGACTGCCCAAACTGTGTGGTAGCACAAGGAATTGGGTGGTGTGAGGTGGGAACAAGTGAGGGTAGTGTCACTGATGCAGAATTTGGCTGTTTCAGTGATAGCCTCAGATGAGTTAGTTTGTACTGGAGATCTGAGAGCAGTGAATGAGATTTGTGCTTTCCTGAAAAATGTTTATGTCCCTTTCCTGCAGAGAAAAGTTACACACTGAGTGCCCTCCTTGCTCATGGTTGGAGAGTGTGAATCACTGAGCCCTAACACATAAATATTCCTTATAAAAAATGGAAGAACCATACCTAATAGAGGATGTGTATTTAAACAGAACTAGAGAAGCAGTCTACTATAGCAGGTCCATGTGACCAGTTAGCAAACAGTTGAGTAACTTGTTTAAACAATCCTGACTAATGCTGTTGTTTGTTGAACTGCAGCTTCATGTGGACTGGAACAATTCAGTGCTGTCAGTAACCTGCAAGCACTGAATTACAGAGACATTGCAGGTGGAAGGCAGCTCTAGGGATCATCTAGTCTAAACCTGTGCTTGGGGCAGGGGCAACTAGAGCAGGTTGCTCAGGGTCATGTCTATTTAGGTTTGAATATTGCCAAGGGTGGATACTGCACAGCCTTTCTGGGCAACTGGCTCCAGTGTTTGATCTCTCATCAGTTTATTTTTTCATTTAAATGGAATGTTCTGTATTTCAGCTTGTGGCCATTGCTTTGTTTCTGAGACACTGTTAAGAAGAATATGTCTCCACTTTCTTTACTCCCCACCCCCGGGTATTTATACACATTGATGAGATGCCCCCAAAGACTTTTCTTCTATGATCTGAACAGGCCCATCTCTCAGCCTCTTCTTGAATAAGAGATACTCCTGAAGATGATACTGCTTAATCATCTTCATGGCCCTCAATGGACACACTCCAGTATGTCCAGGCTCCTCTGAATGGCAGCATAACCACCCTCTGTATCAGCCACTCCTTCCAGTTTGAGATTATCAACAAACTTGGTGAAGGTGCACACTGTTACATCAACCCAGTTCATTAATGACAGAAGGGTATTGGCCCCAGTATCAACCCCTGGAGTAGACCACTAATGTCTGGCTTCCAAATGGACTTGGTGCTGCTGATCACAATCCTTTGAGCTCAGCATATCAGCCAGTTTTGATACACCTCACCAACCACTTACCTAGCCAGTATTATATCAGTTTTCTAAGACAGTGTTATTGGACACAGAATTGAAAGCCAGTCATTTCATCATAGGAGGCTGTCAGGTCGGGCATGTCAAGTTAGGCTTGATTTCCCCTGTGCAAATCCATTTTTGACCATGGAGTCCAGTACAGTGGCATTCCTATGTGAATACGGGAAATGGTTTCCCAGATTAGTTGCTCTGTCACCTTCACAGGCACAGCCAGCTGACCTGTCGTCCAGATTTGCTCTGTTCTGGTCATCAGGAATCTTCCCAATTGCCATGAGCTTTCAAAGATCATTGAGAGTCATCTTGCAATGGTGTTGGCCTACTCCCTCAGCACTTGTCAGGTGCAAACCTTCAAGCCCTTTGAGTTTATATATATATCTAGTGTGTTTAAATGTTCCCTGGCCTAGTCCTCATCCACCCAAAGGCTTGTCTTCATAGTGCCAGACTTTGTCACTGCTCCCAGGGGCCTGCGATTCCTGACTGCTGGCTCTACAAGTAAAGATGAAGTGAAGAAGGCAGTGAATACCTTGGCTTTTTTGATGTTCTTTGTCACTACAGCCTGTTTCCCATTCAGCAGCAGGCCCGTATTTTTCCCCAGTCTTCCTACTGACATAGATGTAGAACTCTTTTTGTTGTGCTCTATGCATATACATCCCCAGGTGGGCTTTGGCATTCCTAACACCATATCTGCATGCTTGGACAGTGTCTCCTGCTGCTTATAGCATTTTTCTTCTCTGCTGTTTTGAGGAACCTGGACCAGATCTGCAATGGAGCTACTATACTGTTTTTTACTGGTTGAGCATTTAAATCACTCCTGCTACACTCACACGTTAGACACTGGCAGACTGGTATTTGTGCTCAGTGTGCTTAGATTTGGGTAACATACATGCAGCTTTTCCTGATGGGTAGCTGCAATCTTTTCCACTTATGCAACATAGACTTTAAATTCCTACTTGTAGCTTTTGTTACAGGTGTAAATAACTTCTGAGAAATAAAGCTTTAGGTAGCACTATCATAGCTGTTCTAGGCCTCCCTGGCAATACATAAACCTGTGCAATGTGGGACTTGTGCATCTGAACAGAAATGCACTTAGAACATCATCTGTGTATGCCCAATGGGGCTGTCATATCCTGACCATAGTGCACTTACAATCTAAACACATAATTTATACCATCACAGTGCTCTGTTCACACTTGGGTGTGGAGGCCAGTGAGCCTGTTGACAGAGGAACCTTGAGGATCCCCTGAAGGGGAAAACCCTAAGAGATCCTCGCAGTTATGGAGACAGAAAAGGCCTCTCCCAGGATGCTTTGTTTCATTATGTAAATATACCCCAGTTCTGCTCCCCCAGTTGGCCACTTGGCCTCCCTGCCCCCTTCTACCCTATATATCCCAGATCCAGAAACTTCTCCCTTCCCCGCTCTCCCATAGGCCCTCGTTCCTTTGCCACTCCCTCAGATTTTCCCACTGGCTCCCGTACCCTGGTCCCGCCTGTGTGCCGCCCCCGTGCCCTCACACCATTGGTCTCTGAGGCTTTCCCCACTCCTGTATATAATCCTGGACCCCTGCACTGTTCTGGGTCTTTTGTCACTGGAATCCTTCATGTGTGTGGCTGAATAAACCTCTGCCGTGGAACTCCATACGAGGGCTCTTCCCGTCTCTTTGCTGTTGACCTGTTGAAGAAGCTGTCTGGTGTGTGTGTGTGAGTGCAGTGGCTTTGCTGAGCCACTTTCTGCTGGAGATGCTTTCAGAAGGTTGTGGCACCCCACCAGAACACTTGCTGCAACACCTGGGCAGAATTATTGTGCAAATGGCAAAGGGACATACCTGGATAATTCCTGGTGTACAGACGCTCCAGTCACGAGGAATCTGAAATAGAGAGCTTGGGATCTGACCTTTAACAACAGTAATGTTTGTCCCTTACCTTGATGCCATTAGGAAGAAGCTATAAGTAATAACCAATACTGTATTGACTTCAGTGTTATACACCTAATGTGATCCTCTGAATGTCAGAGCTGTCATGGTTTAAGCTGGAACCGGGACACAGCTAAAAAAAAATTACATCTCTTGTAAAGTTCTTTTATGTGCTCGATTTGGAGGGAAGCAGTTGTGTCATTGCAGAAAATAACAACTTGATAATGAGCAGAATTGATCATTACCAACTCTTAGCAAAGGTCTTAGCATGATGACCTTTACCTGCTTCTGAATGACTCAGAATAGTGTTGAAAAATTGAAGTGGCTGGCAGTGATTTGTGAGCATTTATTAAGGCAAATCAGATCATTGTATTTAACATCACAGATGTCTTGTATTTTCTAAAGTGCTTTTACTTCAGTGCAATAAGATGACTCAGAAGCTCAGTAGGATATTATGACCCTAATTTTTCATTGTCTCTCACCTCATATAGTGAAATTCCCAGTGCAGAGGAGGTGTAGGTCCAGTGTTGCAGGATTTTATGCTTTTACTGTGGAAAAATCAACTGCTAGGAGCAATGCAAAACATCACAGCCCTATCCTCTTTCTTATGCTACTTTTCCTTATCAGTTTTAAATTTTGAGATCATTTTTCCAGCATCACTTTATGTTTTCTCTTTTTACCTTACATGTTTTTACTACCTGGAGGGAGAAGGGAATTTATAACAATCTAACAGAACATTAAATTGTCTCTGGCATCCTGGATAAAACACCTCTTTCACGTTCCTAAAAATCTTTCAATTATTTCTGAACAGGCTGTTTTGGTTTGCTTTTTAATAGAAAGGGAATTCCACAATAATCCAGAGCACTGCTCCATATGGGGAAACATAATGTCTGCTATTTCTTGGCAGAGGAGCACCTGCATAGGTCTGCTTCCTCTTGACAGAGAGCAGGAAGGGTAGGATTCATCTCACTGAACTTTATCTACCAAAGCGTCAAGCACTCAATAAAGCTGCATTTTCTAGAAGTCACCAAAGGGAAGAAAAGCAGATCACCTCAGCAGCCGAGGTGATCAATGACCTTAAACATGTAACTCACAGGGGACTAGGTTCACAGAAAGAAATCTTACTTTCACTTCGTATTCACTTTATTTTCATTTGTCCTTGAACAGAAATGGTCACATACTTCTCTGGAGCCCCAGACTTAAAACTAGGGTTATTTCCCGTGAAGTGTTTTTTTGCCATAATTGGAACACAGAAGAACTTAAGAGACAGTGAAAACTGCTGCTATTTGTAACAGCATCACAAAACTATAGTATTTCTGCAGTGAGGCACTTTCACATGCTAAAAAACATCACTCCAGAAACAGCATTGCCCAGAGAATCTGAAATAGGTCTCTGCTGGAGTGATGACAAAGAACCGATAGTTTTTCTTGCTGACATTTTCAGGACCACGCGATGATCCCAGTAGAGGCTAACAATGGAGTTTGCAGCTGATGCGGACCTCTGACATGTAAGCTGAGGGACCAGAAGCACTGGCTGCAGGCAAGGCTGTGAATTGCAAACCACCGCGTACACGCATGCACAGGTTTTGTCTATGCAAATGCACAGCTCGAGCTCCTGGTGCAGTAGGGATACATCAGCTGGAATGACAATAAGTAATTAACAGTCTGTCCAGCCACTCTGCTAATCTAATCACTCAGCACTGCTAATCAAATCACTCCAGTAGCTGGAGTAGAGCTTCCTGAATGCCAGTGCTCCCTAAAGCTAGGCTAAGTACAAATGAAGTCATTCAGGTGTATTAAGTTAAGCTAATGATTGCAAACGAAGACAAGCTTTGGGAGTGCCAAGTCCTCAATTCCTACTTTCTCGAACCCACAAAGCATCATCTGAGGAAGGTAGATGGAGTTATTTAGATTAGGTTGGCATAGAAGCAAGAGGAGAATTCAAGTGCAGTATCTAGCACAAGTTAGTTGACCCACACCTCAGGAGAATAGAAATCTCTGTTCCCACTGTCTGAATTGGCTGTACATGGGTCTCACTGTTGGTGCCAAGGATAGGTCACAGACTGCTGGGGTGATGTAAATAACCCCAGTAATGCCCTGTGATACTTATTTTCCTGTTCTAGCAGGAGAAAAGACCGGCTTGGGGAACAGCACGTAGCCATGCGACCAGCTTAGGCACTGCTGCTGTCTGAGCAGGAATTGGGATGTGAGAGGTGTTAGTTTCCGGGGGAGGAAGTGCAGCTTTCCCATTATCACCCAACAGCAGAAGCAACAAACTCAGCTCACCAAGGCCCTTCAGAGCTGTCCTTCCAGCTCTCTGGCCTCTTCTCAAGATTTCCCCATAGCCAAAGAATGCTGCTCTCTCTCTCTGTCCCCAGAGTTATGTGGAGGTGAACATAGTCTATTTGGAGAGAGGGGAGGAGGTTCCTTCAGTGTTGTTAGCAAGAGAACGTGAAGTTCTTGCATTTCCATCTGTATGACTGCGAAACCTCCCGCAATCCCCTGACATTTTGCTTCCTTGGCCCAGCATTTTATAGTAACTGCAAAACTCCATTCTATTGTAAAGTTGGATTTTGCCATCCTAAAGATAAGCACAAAATAAGTTGTAAGTTATTTTGTGCCCATCTTGGCAAATGGCTTTGTGTGAGCTGCTGAAAAGCCTTGGGGGAGAGGACAGGGAAGTGGAGGGGAGGTTGTGGCAGGACATCCCCCCTTTCTCATGGCTGGGGCGTTTGGAAGAGAGAACTCAGGCCAGAGTAAAAGCCAGCGAGGAGCCAGAGAGTTCAGCAGGAGGTCAGGGAGCTCAGCGGGAGATCACCTCCAGGCTCCTGAGGGTCTGAGACCAAGCCCTGAATACACATCTTAGTCTGGAAAACAAATGTGAGAAGAGATGAAAGAAATACTCTTGACCAAAAGACAAGTTCTTATGTCTGTAAAAGCCCTCACAGTTATCACAGATGCAGAAG
Organism: Platysteira castanea; assembly: GCA_013397175.1. NCBI lineage: Eukaryota > Metazoa > Chordata > Aves > Passeriformes > Platysteira > Platysteira castanea. The sequence goes on along the minus strand of VYXC01000829.1, from coordinate 426,255 downwards.
TCTCTTACACACTCTGTGCAGATGTGTGAGAAGATTTCTCCCTGGAGCCTTGGACCAACTCCAGGTTACTTTTCCGGAAACTGAGGGTAAGGACTTCGATGTGTACCCCATCAACATAATTGGATGGTAAGAAATATTGAATCCTAAGTTATACTATTTCTCAGCTAGCTGTAATTTTAGTGGTACTTTGAACTCCGCGTGCAACTACTAGTATGCCATTTTTATCTTTACCCTGTGTAGTAATAGTCTTCTGTTAGTTTTCTGTCTATTAAAAAATAATTCATTTTATAAAAGACCGAATCAACCATTATTAAAGAACTTGCGAGTGGTAGTGGATTTTGGGGTGCTGGTCACATCAATAACGTGACTGCCTGCTGCAGAGACCTAGGCAACAGATAGGAGCTGATTTAAACCCACATCATCCATTCATAACAGAGGTCATGGAAGACAGTGGTGCCAAGCAGCATTGCAGGCTGAGTACATTACTTAAGTGCCCTTGCAGACATTATGCAGCTGTACCAAAGTCAGTGAAAGTGTCCCCAAGTGCCCTTCTCTGACACACTGGAATGAAGAAGCTCTGAATTGTATAGTAAGTCCAGAAATTCAAGTGGTGTTTGTGACTCTGGTGTGTAGAGGTTCCAGCATCAATTCAGCTGTCTAAACACAAGTGTTTGGTGTTGTTTGAGATTTCTTTCAGTGACATCTATGACAGTCCTTGTGGTAGACTTTTCCATCACAGTCCAGCTTCCTACTGAGCAGCAGAAGCTGTGTGACTGTCCTCTTGGGCTCTGGGGTGGAGGCTATGCCCAGCAGTTCCGTACTTACCGTTTGTTGTCCCAGCTGCACAGAAATGCCTGCCAGGAATAACAGAGAGCTGGGAACTGCTCAGTTCTGTCCTCCTCAACCCTGTGTGGAAGGTGCTGGTAGCCTTTAGAAGCTGCTGGTAGCCTTCAGAAGGTCCTGGTATCCTTCAGCCAGTCACCCTGTGCTCCTCCCAGCACATAACCACAGAGGAGCTGGAGGCCACCCGCATCCCCATCAGTACATTCACTGTGGGGCCGCAGCCAGACCCACTGGAGGTCACAGTGCACAGGGACACAGTTCTGACCCATGCTCAGCCCTGATGAGCACATTTTGTGTGTAGACCAGGAGCAAACTGCAGTCAGGCATGTGGATGCTCTTGGTTCAACTCATGCAGCTGAAGGAATAGTAGCCTGAGCTGGTGTTACATTACTGGTGTGATTTTTGAGGGCAGTAAGCAACTGTGCTCTGAGCCTAATAGCTTTCACAGCATTATTTGTCCAGGATAACGAGCAAAAGGAGTTTTCAACTTTGTGTCTTGCAGGTGAGAAATCTGTATTTTCTCTCCAAGATTGCTACTGCAGGTTATTTTTAGGAATGTCAGTTGTAATGACTTCATTATTTTTAACACACAGGAAGAAAGCAAAGAACAATCTTTTAGTTATGCTTTTATTTTTCCACTTTATTGCCTTTTTCTTACGAGTTTGAACACATCTGTTTTGCAAGCCTATAGCAGCAGAAATCTGAGTTATGTGACAGGACTACAGATTCCACATACAACGTTTTCACTCTTTTCCCAAATAAGAGTGAAAAGAAAACATATTGTAATACACAACAGCCTTGTAAGGGGTTTAATGTTTCCTTTTTCTTTCTACTGCTCCAGAAGATGTTTTCGAAGAGTTTTCTTTTGACTGCGTCTGGAAACCATCCATTTTTAATGAGAACTTACGGCCACCTAATTGCCATCTGCCTCCTTCGGTTTCTCTCATAAGACTGCTTCATTTTTCCTTTTTGCTCTGAACTGCTCCTCTGTTGCTGCTGCGGTTAGTACTCCAAGCAAATTCTTAAGTCTTCGTAATTTAAGTTTTAAGACCTTTATTCTATATTTCACCCCTGCCTATACCAGAACTACACTAAAAAGCCTTTAGAGCTAAATACCTATTAGCTGTAAAATGTAGATGCAAGATTCCTACCACATGGGTGATGCTCGCTGGTGTACCTGTTTTACAAATCTCTTTTCTTAACTGGTGACGCTGTATCAGAAAGGCAATGCAGTACACAGCAATATGGTGTGAGGAAAGTACTGCAACTCTCACCAATGGGGAAATGCGTGGTATCTTCCACAAAATTAAAACTACCCTTTTGTTGTGCAAGCCGTGCCTTTTATAAGGCCGCCAAAAGAGCTCTTAGTGCTGCCTTTTGGTGACCTTCAGCCCCTGGTGAGTTCACCTGTGTCAGAAGCAAGGAACCTTTCACTGACTGAGGGCTGAATAGGTCTTTCAAAAATGTTTGGCAAGCCGCATCTTAACATGACTTTTACCGTTATGCCATAAAACGCTTTATAGAGAGTCTCCAGTGACGACCTTCCTGCTTTCCTGCAAGTAATTTCTTTCATAGTTCTACTGACATTTTTGGGTTCTCTGGTTTCCTGAAGGTACGTTTCCAATGGTGCCCCTGCATCGTGCTTTTCTTCCTGAAGAAGAAATTCACATCCTAACATGGTGAATTGTGATCCTTGGTCAGATGTTGATTCTTTGAGATTTTCCTCCTGGCTGAAAATAGCAGGAAGAAAAGTGAGGTATAGTAGCAGGTATGCCTTGTGACCTTAGAGCCATTTCTAGTTACTTCCTACCCAGAGGAGAGCAGAGCAGCAGTTAAGTGGTTCATCAGCTCATAGGCCCATGTCAACCATGCGCTGATGAACATTTTAAGTCAGTCAGGCCATAAGAGGGGCATATTGGTCACTGTTGGCTTCTTAGGAACTCTGTAAGTAATTAAATATTTCATATTAATTCAAACTGGAGCATCCAATACACACTCCACTGTCGGGTTTTTCTTCTGAAAATGAGTTGAGGTTTAGCATGAGCGAATTTTACATATTCTATGTATCAGTTTAGTGAAATAACAAGATAGTGAGTAACTTACACTGCACAACTGCATTTGGGGCAAATCCATTTGCAATCTTAAATTAAGATATTTGGGGTTGTTAGGCCATCTTATTGCCAGAAAGCCACTTAACTTCTGTGGAATCAGATGTGATAAGGACTCTCTTTCAAATAATTGCACTAACAATTCTAGTACTGACAACAATTAGCTTTCACTGTCCATACACCTAGTGAAAATAAAAATGGGTGAAACATCTGTCCTGTGTTTGGTGTCTGATGGGCTTTTTATGTCAGTGAAGATCTGAATTTATGCGTGTAAATTCAAGTTGTCTCACTGACCATTAGGCATTTTCTATCTCTGTTAATTTGAATCCCTCTGTTGCTCACAGAAGAAAATAATCTGTATGCTGTTTGCATCTATGGCTTGAGGGGTAGTTTCTCTATTTTTATGTACACGAGTCTTTCAAGAGCAATATACTCCCTCTTGGTTTTATTAAGTGTTCTTGCATCACATATAGTGGCCTTACTATTATCCCAAAGGGCTTAAGCAGAGCTCTGACTTCATAGTCTGAGGCATCAGAGCTGCAGTAGTACAAAATGAAATAAGGTAAGTGTTGTGCTACTTATGATCCAGGATTTCACTGTTTCTGTGGGTCTGCCCACACAGAAATTCTCTGAAGTGGTTCTGATCGACACCTCAAGCAGAGTCAAGGACAAAGTTTCGTTAACATGCAAGAAATAAGCCTGAAAAACAGTTTACCTGTCATTTTTCTGGCAGTTCTAAACTTTGATACCTGCAAATTATTTGTTTGTAATGCCAAGATTAGATTCTTGTCCTGATGGAAAAATTACATTCCTTAGAAAAGATGACTCTCTCAATCTGAAGTGTTATCTGGCAATCAGCTTCTGTAATGCTGAGTTGGTGCAGGATAAAATGATTGGTGCCTCTACTGCTTGTTCTCTATTCCTTCTGAGTNAAAAATTACATCCAAGGAACACTGGATTTTGGACAATTTAATGAAAAACATGGGCACCATTTCTGAGAAGTATTCAAACAATTGTCCCAAAAGGCTGTGCAATTAGTTAAATTTAAAGTCTTGTCTATGGACAAAGAGGAAACACACCTTTTATGTAAAGTCAGAAATCTATGTTTTTACAGTAGAAGTCTTAATAGATTCATTTAACAATCACTATTGGCCCAGATTTAAGTACTGCAGAAAAAGAAAGAAGAACTACTAAAAAAATTCATATTTTACAAATATGAAAGGAAAGGAATTGTCAGTAGTGATAATGGTGGTAATAGTAATAATAGTAATGATGATGATGATGATTATATGCAGTTTAAATTGTTATATAGATAATTTCCAGTTCCTACTCCTTTTCCTGGTGTTACCCTTCCACTATGTCTCAGATCCTTGGGTTCTGTCTGGTGCTTGTGGGAATATTATGGTGAACCAGCAGCATCTGGAGTCCTTTGCCATTCACACCATAATATCTTACTCATTCAGTCTGAAATATATTTTTGTACCATAGAGTCTCCCAGCCCCGCTAGCTCTGCAGACCCAAACCGTGTTGGTCACAGAGGCCTCATCTGGTGCTCTATGACTTTGTTGTCATTGCAGATCATATTTTGTCATTCACAAGACTCAGTTTCTCCTAAAACATAACACAAGTTTTTCTGATTGATCATCTCTTGCTGTAAACGATTGTTAAAATAACTTCCATCACATGGGATCTGATTATGCTAAATAACTGGGCTCTGCACTGCATTAACATCTCATGGTAAAGAAGTGTAATTCCCATTACATATTTGCATATTTATTGTGGTGGTCCTGGACCTATATGCTTTTCTAGTAGAGAATTCAGGAGTTACACAAATCACTCTTACAGGCACATCTACATGCAAACAACCACGCTCAGGAATTTCATCTTCAGGTAACAAACTACACATAAACTGAGCTAGTCTTATGTTGTGTTGCACCGTGTCAGTCTTAAATACTCCAAGTAAACAGTTTGATGTTACAGGAAGTAAATAATCAACATCCAGTGTTAATTTAATAGACTTCTTGTCTGCCTGATGACACAACAGAAATGTTGACATGGTGTTGCATCTTCATTGCATTTGAGGTTGCTTCTGTCCTTATGCCAGACGTTACCTGATGTGTGTCACCCAAGTATCTCAGTACCGGTTTTTTGCAGTGTTCCCATCAAATTTTCTTCACAAGAATGTGAAGTCATATAAAGAAGATTTTCTGAGATGCCGGCAGCACTCTGGTTCCTGCTGTGCCTCTGTTTTTCCCAGAGCTTGGGGGTTGTGTCTGCAGTGTTGTGATTTTCTCTTGACCATGCTGTAAGCCATCTAGGTACTGCTCCTACAGCTTGAACAGTGTGAGCTGTGAATCACCTGCTCACTTAGTTCTGCTGTCGTCAGCTTGATCTGTATGGCAATGCCTATACTCTTCTTTCATGTCACACCTTGTTCAGGCAGTATGAGCTCTCTGCAGTAAAGTTTAGATGGTCTTCTACAAGCAGGTCTTTCAGTGTTTCATGTGCTACATTTGCAAGCTCACCTGTGACCACCACTTGCCATAAAATCAGCAATGCATGAAGCAGCAGGTTCTCTAACAGCCCCAATACCGTATCACATTTATCACCAACAAAAGGGCTTGAAGCCTCTTTCCTGCATTCCAGCCTAATGCATAAAGAGAATGTGTCTTTTTCTCTGTTGAACAATTAATGTTATGTGTTGTAAGTATCTATTTTTCAAATGTTCATGAATTCAAGAATTTCTCAGACTTTGGAGAAATTGTGCATGTGCACTGGTATTCTTTTTTCTGAATCATTGGGCATTTTAACTGAAGGGAAATCCAGGTTTTACAGTGCTTCTTCTAAACGCATAAAAGTACTGATGTAACATGGTCACTGCAATTGCATGACAGGAGTCTTAACACTAAGCACACAGAGACAGGGCAGCCAGATCAAAGAATCTGTCCTTCCCCTACTGCCCAGGGATGCCTGGTCAATGCCCTTCACAACAGGGAAACACCGACTGCATCTTTTTTTGATAGATGAGTGTTTCCCACCACATAGAACTGGAACTGCTGGGCCATCTTCTCTTCCTAGATTATCTGATTTGTATGTCCGATGGCAGCTATTAGAAGACTACAGTAAAACACAAAGTAACATAGGCTTTGATTCTCCTGTGAGAGGATATTTGGCTCTCTACAAGAAGCTGAATGAGCCTAGACAACATTTACTTCCATCATTTTGATCTGAAGGACACTGCTTGTTAGTGAAGGTAGCTGATTCTAACCACAGTGGAGGGCTCTCATTTGCTGTTCTTTCACGTTCACACTCTTCCTCCGAGATGGAGAAGAGGATGGGAATACTGGGAGTGTAGAACCACAAAGTGCTTATTGGGCTGCAGTAACAGTGAGAGTGATTTGCCAGTAGGGGTGGTGGTGTGTCTTCATCTTGCTCCCTGAAGAGTGAGGGAGAAGTGGGAAAGGGGAAGCAATTCTATAGGTTTCGTTGAAAAATCGTACAGGTGAGGGCAGACAGTGCTTACTCATTACTTAGCAGGGAAATGACAATGGTCAGGAAATGCAGAATTTGAGAGCAGGTGGTTGACGGGACAAGATTGGCTGGGGAGCAGGAAAGTAGAAATCCTGTCTGACCTCTGCCAAATCTTTTTGCTAATGACTATATTTACATTTACTGCTGGATTATTGCCAGTTCTTCAGTGAGTTGCCATCGAGGAGCTCTGTGACATCACTCTGCATTAATATACTGTATTTTTAGTACATTTGGATATAGTTCACTTTTCCAGTTATGCATCAAAAATCTAAGCCTGTTGGCCTTATCTAGAAACGACAGGATTGGCTTTTTTGTTTTGTTTTTTAGAGACAGCCATCTGTCTATCTCAAGCTTATTCAGATTTCCCACAGGCGAAGTATTTTTAACTATTTCAATTATAGTTGTATCAACTGTTTTGTAATTATTGCCTTGTAGCTCTTCCCTGCTGTATCAACATCTCCTTTCCCAGTCTCTTTTTAGAGAAATCATGAACTTATTCCTGTCACCCAGAGGAAGAATTTTCAATATATTATTTGCTGAGGAGCAAGTGTTTGTAAAGCTATATTTTCATATGTAGGTGCTTCTACCTACTGCTATCTAAATATCCTGTCCAAGTAAAAGGTATATGCACATTTCTTCCTCAGCAAACTCTCTCTTTTGTCGTTACAGTGCAAATCGTGTTTTATATTCACAGTCCCTATGAATCTCTTTAATTCATTCTCATTTTCCCTGAACATTTAAATTAAGAAAACAAAAAGTAAATTAATGAAAGATAAGTCAAATAAAATGACCTGCTGCTGCTGGCCCTGATTCCACAGGGAATATAGTATTCCCAGTCAGGTAAGTAATCTGAGGATTTTATTTAGTGGACATCACTTTTTATGACTAGATTCCCTTTTATCCTACACGGCGTTTTCCACATTTGTTAGTTAACTTCCTTAAATACCATATAATTGCACTCTGAAGACACATGAGATTGTCTCTCATCTCCGCATCAGCAAATACTACATTTTCCTGCCAAGATCATGTAAATGTGAAGACTGAAAGTCATCTGACGCAATCTAGCATCTACTTCCCATTCGTCTTTCACTCAAGGTAATGCATACACTATTTTATTCAAGATAATACCGTTTTCAGGAAGGCTAATATCTCTGCCTCTTAACTCTGAAAAAAAATTACATTGGGAATACTCCATGGCAACATCTGTAATGAGGAGTGAATTTTTGGAGTAGAAATAATTTTAATTACATTTGATTTTCTCCAGAGACTCAGATTGTCCTGTCTTTGAAAAAATCTAATATATTTTGCATCATAGGGCTCTAAATATATTTTGCTATGTTATTAAGTCCATTATTTAGTTTAATACTGCAGTAACTATATGCTGGATTGGCCCATTTCCTGCAGAAGCTAATAAAATACAGAACCAGGCAAATATTGCAAACTTGCTTCCACAGAGTTCTCTGTAAATCTCCCCCTTTAGGCTTTTGGATTTACATGAATATGGGATTGGCAGAGCATATGACCTCCTGCTGATAAAAGGAATGTAAGATGCAGAGAAACTCTATGCCCCTGAATTCTCCAGCAAAAACTGCATAGGCTTCTAGGGAAACACAAAGTTCACCACCTCCTCCTGTGGGTAGAAGATGACCTATTCTATAAAATAGGTGTTCGTAAAACCTGTCATTCATTTACTGGAACAAATATTTCGGAGTATAAAATATTATAGCAGGGCAAAGATACAGAATTTTGTCCAGCTGGTTGGTCCTGAAATACTGCCAACACATATAAACAGTTTCTAAGATAAGAAGGACTGGGACATCTGTCACCTCAATTGTCCACCTCAGTAATAATTCCATGAGCATCATGATCAGTTTTGTTAACCTTTTATTATTGTTTCTCTCACTAATCATATCAGCAAATACCTGCATGGATCTAGCCTACAGCAGTAATTAAAGCTGTGAAGAGACTTGGCGTGCAACTAGCCTAAATGGTACCCATCTCACCACACCCATCTGGTATATGGCTGTGGGTTTCGTGCCAAGAGCATTGATGATTACAGATTTGGGGCCAAAGAACAACTGGAGTCTATCTGAAAATACAGAATGCGAAGTGCCAAGTGTGGCAGGCCGTCCTGGTCCCAGCTGGGGTAGATACCATTTTTTTGTAGTAGCTGGTACAGTGCTGTGTTTTGGATTCAGTATGAGAATAATGTTGAAAACACAGTGATGTTTTGGTTGTTGTTAAGCTGTGCTTACCCTGAGTCAAGTGTCACATGCACTGTTTTCAGTGTCACATGCGCTGCCTGTGAGGAGCTGTGCCGGAAGCTGGGAGGGACCATGGCCGGAATTGCTGACCTGAACTGGCCAAAGGGATATTCCAGGTCTCAGAACATCTTGCCCAGTATATAAACTCAGGGTTACCTGGAAGTGGCCAGTTGCTGCTGGGGGACAGGCTGGGCATCAGGTAGGGGAGGAGTGAGCAACCATATTGTGCATCACTTACGTTCCTTGGGGTTTCTCCCCCTATCGCCATCTCCTTTTAATCACAATTATTATTAGTAGTATTATCATTACTACTGGTAGTATTATTATTATTAATATTATTATTATTATTATCATCTTTTACTTTGTTTCGGTTGTAATCAGTGGCGCAGGGTCTACTTGGAGGCCTCTTACTAGTGGTATCCCCCAAAGTTCAGTGCTGGGCCTAGTATCATTTAACTTATTTATCAATGACATGGATGAACGGGCAGATGCTTCCTCAGCAAGTTCACTGATTACACAAAGCTAGGAGGAGTGGCCGATACCCCAGAGTACTGTGAACCCTTCAGAAGGACCTTGACAGTCTGAGGAGAAGAACTCTGAAATTCAACAAACACAACTGCAGGGTGCTTCCCCTGGGGAGGAATAACCCCAGGTACCAGTACAGCCCAAAGGCTGATCTGCTGGAAAGCAGCTCTGCTGAGAAGGACCTAGGGGTCCTGGTGGACAACAAACTGTCCATGAGCCAGCAGTGCCCTTGTGACCAAGAAAGCCAATGGTATCCTGGGATGCATCAGGGTGAGCATTGCCAGCCAGTTTGGGGAGATGGTCCTGCCCCTTTACTCAGCCTTGGTGAGGCACATCTGGAGAGCTCTGTCCAGTTCTGGTCTCATCAGGACTCAGGACACACGGAGCTCTTGGAACAAGTCCAGCAGAGGGCAACAAAGGTGATTAACACACCTACCCGTTTCCCTTACTACTGACTGAACATCTGTCCAACTGCGTAAGTGTGGATTTGAGGATTGAAACAGGATATAGCAATCAATCACCTAAGAATTTATTGACACTAGAACCACCACAGTCTTCCATTTACATTCTTTTAGGTTGTTCAACATCCAGAGTTTCATGAAAACATGAAATAATCTCCTTTCTCATTCATTCCACTGCAGAAATTTGATTATATTTATCAAGAATAACAACATTTTCCTGTCTTCTGCTAAGAGTGACCCTCAAAAATAAATCTAAATATGGATAAATCTAAATTTAAATAACCTAAATCTAAATTAGAATAGCATGTGTGTCATGTACATACAGTGTAAATATGATGCAAACAACCAGCAAGCCATCCTTCAGTTTCTTGAAGATTCCAAAATACCAAGTACCAAAGACTAATATATATATCAAAGACTTGAGTTTTCAGTGAGGCATATTAGGCTGCCAAAGAGCAGTTCCATTACTTTGCCAGGTTCCATCATAAAACAAATTCAGTCTCTGGTTCTCACCACCTATTTTTTGAAAACTCCTCCTGAATTTAATTCTTGGGATGTTGAAAAGTCATCTTCTAAATTTCTAGGCTAATAAATACTCATGATTGTTTTATAGCATTTGATCTTAGGCCTGCATTTTTAATTCATGTAAGCAGTTCTTCTCCCTTTTTTAACAATTTCCCCTGATTATAAAGAATTGACAATCCTCTTCAAACTTTCATTTGCCTAAGCTAAATAAACCCTATTATTTTCATTTTTCCTTATAAAATGAAAACTCCATTTTCCAAAGCCTTCTGTGTTCTTATTCCAATTTAGTTTAGTTTTGTTTTGCTTTGTTTTTCTTCAATATAGGTGAGAATAGAACAGTATATTCCAAGGTATTTCAGTGTCTTCTGCAGAAAGATTTTCTTGTGTGACTCTCTACTTTCTCGCTGTTTGTAGTATTTCCCAACTTTGTGTCAGCTGTAAATTCCATTAGCACAGAATTTGATTCTGTCTCTTTGGCGACTAATATATGAGGAGTATAGGTCCCAGTACTGATCATTGGGGTAGTAACCACTGTCAACCTAATAATACTTTCCAAAATATGATTTAGGGCAATTTTTTTTTCCCTTAAACAGCTCTTTATCAATTTCACATTAATCCCTCATATCTTCAACTTAAATACTAATTTCCTGTAAAAGGGTTGTAAGAAACACCTAACTTAAACCTATCTAGATTGTATCTGCTGCATACTTCTGTGTAGTAACTCACCAACTTGATGTTAAAAGAAAAAAAAAGATTAGTCTGTCTTGAGTTATCTTTAACAAAACCATGCTGCAACTTGGTCTACTTTGTATTGCCTATCTGGTCTTACTTATGCATTCCTCCAAAATCTGTTCTAAAATTTTGCACAGTAAAAGTGACATTGAAGGGCCTGGTGTTGCTTGGAATCACGTTTTCCTCCTTCTCTGAAGATACATACTGCATTTGCAACCTTTCAGACAACATTTACAGTTTCACCAAGTGCCTTCTGCTGGACTTGACATATCACATCCCAGTTCTTTTAATAGTATGGAATAGGAATTTTCTGCATCCTGAATTTTATTACATCATATGGTCTATTTTTTTCCATTAGAAGCTATAATTCTCTGATTTAGTTACGGATTTGAATTTGTTCATATTGCAATTTAACATTAAGAACTCAACCTATCCATAGTTATTTTTACAGTTTTTTCTGTCAGAGCTTCACATCCCCTGAAACAGAGTCCAAATCACCACTGCTTCCTTGTCTTTCATCGACTATTTATTAAAGAAATCATTCTTCTACTCTGTTCTGACTTTTACTGCTAGCAGTTTCCAATCAATTGATGTTGGGAAATTCAAGAATTTTATACAGTTTGCATTATTAGTTATTTCACTTTTTGTTTTTTAAATAATATAACTGATAACTGCTGTTTAAAGATGCCTTTTCATAAGAAATCCCTTATCCTATATTTGTAGTGCTTCCTTTACCATAGAGATTTTCCCAAAGATATTCTGGGTTAACCATAGCCTTGCATTGTTGTCTTTTTACAATCAAAATGTCACTAATTTTAGAGAACTTTCCTAGCCCTGCTGCTGCTATAAGCCTGTTTTAGTTTGTTGTACATAGTCAGTGTTTAATTTTGTAGCACATATGACAAAAGGGCTTACTAAGTCATTGTTTTCTCAGACTCTAACATAAATGTTGTTTTCTATTTGGCATAAAATGCTATCATTTATGATTTTCACTATAAAATACCATGCACTTTCTATCAGAGTTTTTCTATAAGTTTTATAAACTCTATTCCTTATTCATTCTCACACTTTTTTTTTTTCATTTCAGGATATATGGCCTTCTCTAGTAACAAATGATTTCAGATGGAGTAGCCATTTTACTTCATAGTGATGTAGCTCTAAGCAAATCAAATTAGCAACTTTTTCTGGGGTTTTTCTGATACAGATACCAATCTATTAAAAAATTGCCTGAACCCTTCTCACATGTTGGCAGAGAGTCCTTATGTAGGAAGGATGTTTAACCATATTCTCATCTCTCACAAACTTAAGCATGAAATGAAGATTTGAAATGAAGATTTTATTTCAAGCACCCAAAAAAGTGACTTGATTTTCAGTAGGGCTTCACTCTCAGCAGCTCACCAAAGGGCCAGCATGGGAGGGTCTTTACCCATGAACTGTGCCTTTTCCAGTCTTCATTTCTGGTGTTCAGCAGTTTTCTTTGTGGACTTAAACTACATCTAATGAAACTCCAAAGATAGAAATGGTGATTTATTTCCTCCCTGTGAGCAGTGTCAGTTCATTGCAATTCCTGATATCCAGAAGATACATATTTAATATTGATAGCTCTCTGTTCTCTCTACATTTTGTACTCTTTCTGCTGTCCAAACCATGCTTGTCACTTAATATGTCCATGGAAGAGTGGGAAACACAATTTCAGATACAACTCAACTTTCCAACAGCAGTTCATCCAGCCCTCAGTTTTTCACTTTTGACACCTCTTTGCCTATGTGAGTGCTGAACTGTGCATCATGTCCTATCAGCCAGGTGCAAAACACCAGCACCCTCTAGCATCTCAGCCACATACCTCATGTCTCCCTCAAGGAAACAATGTCTCCCTCAAGGACAATATTGATTTTTAGAAGCATGAAAATTGCAAAAACGTTGGAACTGTTGATCCTGAGCAGTTGGGATTCCTGAAGCTGCCTCATGGTGTGATCATCTGCAACGCTCCTTAATTCCTGCAACTGTATCGATTACTCATTCAAATAAACCAAGTTTCACATTTAATTAGAGCTCATCAAGCAAAGATTTTTCTCCAAATGAAAATACTGATGTTGCAAAAACAAAAACAAACAAAAGAAAGGAATAATGCAAATGTCTTCAGCCAAGTATCAATTTTCAACTCCAAATTCTTAAGAAAAGAAAAAAAAAAAAAAAAAAAACAAAAAAAGAGTGTGGACATTAAAACACAATGAGCCAGGGATCTAGGTTCTAGACATTTTTCTGCTGCTTCTCTGTGAGCTAGACTCCTTGGCTGAACCTTGCCCCTCCAGCACTGATCTCCAACCTGCTGGCTTCACAGTGCCTAAGAGGAGACTGGCAGGATGAACTGCTCAGCCTGGGGTGGCCTAGGGTGACCCAAAGCTGCTCAGGCTGTCTCCAGGGACAGCTCCAGCTGGAGTGCTGTAAACCAAAACCTTTTCAGTCCTTGGAGACTAGGATACAGAAGGAGGTGTATATGTGTGAGTTAGGTTATTCTGTTGTTTGCTCACTATTTTTCATGTGAGTATTAGAAATACTTGAAATTATTTTGTCTATGTTTAGAAAGAGATTGAAATTAGTTCTCACTATTAGACAAATTGCTGGATGTCCACAAGAATCCTATATTGTCTGTCTTTACATAAATAATAATAGCTACTTTCTCTGGCTAAGAATGATTACATGTCAAAGTTAATCTTCAATGCCCTTTGCATACTTTTTCAGTATTTTTTGCTGCTCCTTTAAAATAATATAAAAATGGTTTTCAGCATGCTAAGTGTCTATCACCTCTTGCAGAGTTAATGTCTTCTTGGAGTTTTCCATTAATCCCATAGTAGAGTTTCATTCCTTTCATTTGTAAAATTTTCTTTCTTTCTGCATAACTATGTTCACAGTCTGCACTGCAAATTATTATTTCTAGATTATGCATCTTCTGCTGAAAGAAATGATCTTCTGCAAGTGTTTTCTAGTGGTGCTTTGTACAAAAAGATTTCCTGAGCTTTCTCCTCTTATTCCTTCTACATACCATCCTTAATCAGAAATCTCTCAGGAAGGTGAAAAGATATTAGCCAAAGGGAAAATTTGTCTTATCATTATTCCTGTTAGCTCCATGGCAGAGATTCAACAACAGCAGTTTGGCTTTTAGGGTGTGGGCTATAGTGAAGAGCATCACACAAGCATCTCTGCAGCTGCACATTGCTGTTGTTGGCAGTACTTGTAAGATTCAGAAGACTTTGACCATGGCTTTGCAATGCGCACACCCCTCAAAGTAGCACAAGCTTCATCCTAGGCTTCTGGTTTGTCATTGCATATCCAATTACAGGATCAGGAAACTGTATTAACATCTAAGTATGATTTTAGAAGATGTTAAAAAATTAGCCTTAATTTTATGTGCCTTTAAAAACCAAAAGAAACACTTTCTTCAATAGGAGTGGTCTAGCTAGAATCAAGAACCCGTTAGTGCTATCCCAAACCGACCTGTCCTAACAAAAAAAAGGTGTTAAGAAAGCAAATTGTCAAAAAGAAACAACAAATTAAAAATTTACTCTCCCTTGAGAGAGTAAACAAGTGAAAATATCTTTTGAGACTATTTTAATGGGCACACGGTGCCAGTGTAACCATACAGGTAACCAAGGTGACCACCAAACCTCAGCTGAGATGCAAAGATTGGATTTTTTTCATTACCTGGCTAACAATTTTGGACAGCAGAGACACATGGGGACATGGGCTCCTTTAGGCTGAGTTCATCCTAGTGAACAGTGGAGCTGTGGGGGGAGCACTGCCTGCTCCAAAGGGCTTCTCACACACAGAGTTTATCACAAGGCTGTGCCTTTAGCATCTCTCTCTCTCTTTCCCCCAGCAGGAAGCTCAAGCATATCTCTGAGAGTTACCTCCACACAGGAATTCCACCTCTCGAAACAGGCAGAGGGAGAACAATACTAGCCATAATATATAGAGTTTTCCCACACTGACATTCTTAGCATTCCTAGCTGCAAGGTCAGTTTGAGAGAAGCTATTTCATCCTCTTTGCCAAATCTTTTGGTTTTAACCCTTTCCTCCCAACAGTGACATAGGCACTGAGCTGGTGACAAGTCACAGAATCAGAGTGCAGCTACCTTAGGTACCATGAGAGAAGAGCAGAGTATGCCCACACATATACCCATGCCATATTGTAGTGTATGATTGGAGCTCAGTGACATTTTTTGTCAAGCAGGAATTGGGGGGGAAGGTCTTAATGACTTATCAGAACCATTAAGAAAATTGAATAGGTGGAACCAGTGCCTCAGAGCAAAATGATACATTACTGTATGACTCCTGAGATTGCACAGCTGCTCGTTTATTGAAGATGCAGCACTCCTGCTACAGCCTGTGAACCACTTGCTGGCACCGTCCATTTCAGGGGAATCATCACTAAATTCCTTCGTTCTCATTCTGTTTTGTTAATGAAGATCTTGTGTGTTTTTACATCTGGGATTCCTAATTAATCAAACACTTAAACCACCTAGGGGCAAATTATCTTCTTTGAGAGGGGAACATGCAATGAAAGACAAAAAGGTCTGATTATGTTGGCTATCTTTTTCTTGAAGTGTTACAGAAAAGAAAATATGGTAAAAATTGAATGCAATTTTGCTTCAATTAAGAAAAATGAAAATAATTGTATATTTTATTTCCACTTGTGACACTTTGTTGTATGCTTGAAGTACAATTAAATTCCAGTCAGACAATTTCAGAAGTGAAATTCTTGGTGCATCTGCCAAAGAGAGGACAGATGTCTACAATAACAATCATCTGAGATTATTCAATTTATGATCTTTGCATCCTGTGCTTGTTCACTTCTTTTTTTTGGCTTGAATTTTTCATATTTATCCCATTTTGAATCCTTAGTTAACATTCATACAGTTCACTTTTTTTTCTTTTTAATTTTGCCTTCTTTTCTATAGACACTTTTCCTACTTTGTCTATTTCACCTCTCTTTTTACCTGTCTCGCGTCCATCTGTGAAAGACCACTGGGGAGATCTTGTAAATAATCAGATCTCGTCTGAGTTTCATAAAAATATTTGGATGCATTTTAAGGTGATGCTGAATAATGATTGCACCCCTTTTGCACAGCCTTTGGAAGAGCATTGCAGGCATTGCAAAGGATTTGACCTTGACCTTACTACCTGAATGGCAATGATTACATATAGCTACTGCTTGTTCCAAGAATCATGCAAAATAGATATGCCAGACTATGTTCTCACTCACTGTCCAGTAGCTGTTTGGGGATAATTTATTTTTGAGATGACAGAATGCAGTTTACAAATTATATCCTGTATACCTAATGAGACAATTATTTCAGGAGTCTGAGCTATCCAGCAAAATTGACACAGAGCAAACAGAAAGCCTGTGCTGGAAAGGATGACCATGTTTGTTTAACCTGACAGGGTCCTGGTTAGGCTGTCATTTGCTTGCATGTAACTTCCACTGGTGGAAAATGAGGTCTTGCAAATTTGCCCCAAAAATGATTCAAGCCAGTTTTCCTAAGGCTGTCTACAAAATATTTGGACTTTCAGAAGATGTTGCTCTTCTCTGAATATAAAGTTTGAAAGTAAGTGTGAGTAAACTGAGAATGGGTGGGGGGAGAGGGACAGATCTTTCTTTCCAATGACACAGTGAGAGTGCAGTCTCCCAAAGAAAGGAGACAGCCAAGAGTTGAAATTCAAGTTGTAAGCAGAAATGGCTTTCAGAGCAGTGTAATAAAGTGCATATATTTAACTCATTATTTTTAGTTTACAAATGTTTGTTGACAGGAGTGACAAATATAATGTGTGTATGAGACTGAGGAGCAGGAATGAAACATTCTGTCTCCACTTGAAATAGTCTCCTTGTAATCCAAACAAACACACACACCTGCAAATTCCTCACAAGTCATCCAGCTGAAGCTCAGAAGATGAGTCATGTTGTGCTTGACTGGAACACTTGCTAAGGTAGGCCTGTGTGGACTCGATGTGCCGTGGGATGTTTAATAGCTGGGAGTAGTGATGTTGCAATGCAGCAATTTTAAGCAAGAACTTTCTTCATTCCAGGCACCTGAAAAAGATCTACCAGCAGAGTTATTTAAAAAAACCAAAAAAAGCGTAAATACAGTTCAGCAAGGGCTGGGGAGGAGGAAGAACCACTGCAGGTCTGGATGTGATGTATACTGCATCAGCTGATCTTCTCAGGGTCTCCTCAGTAATGCTATGGGTCAATTCCTGGGGGGCAGCCCTTAATCAGGAAATGTTCCTGGATGAGGTCAACACTGGTTTTTGCCATAAAACGCAAGTATAATATATTAATAATATCAAACAATGTATATTAGTCTTTAAACAGCCAGCTTCCAAGATGTGTGTGGCTGACATTTTTGTATGGAAGTGGGACTGAAGAAGAAACCACAATACGGTATGATACCATGAGTTGCTACTGGGTACAGAATCCAGTGCATGTGGAAATTTATAGCTCAAAAACGTAGCAGTAAAAACTAAGAAGGGGCTCACAGTTCGATATCTTTCCCCGTTTTTGCTATAATTTGACATACTCAGTTTCAAAGGATAGTAGAAGTATGTAATTACTCTTTAAAATGACATCTATTTTTAGTAGGTTTGAATTATTGAGAACACCGGAATGGTTTGAGGACACGCTGTTCAGTGAGCGGGACATGTCAGTGCTGTGCATCTGTGGGAGGTGCCTTTGCCACTGCTCTCTGTGAGATGCAGAGCTGAACCAGGACAGATGGGCACAGTACTGACAGAGCAGGAACCAACATCAGTATGTCACTGAGACTTCAGAAGGGCAGTGAAATCCTGACCTTCATGAGTTCTGGTCCTCTGACTAACAATTCTGTCTGGATGGCCAGTAGTCATGAAGTACTTATGTCAAGTCTCAGTGTTGAAGAGAATGTTGAAACTGCACTTCACATGAAAATAAAAATATTGAAATCAGTGCTAATTTTTGCATTGACTCAATGAAGACTAGGATTTTACCATGTGTTTTATCAGAATGACACTAGGTAGACCAGGATATAGTCATTACTTTCTCAAATAATGTCCTTTGATTTCTTTGGTGGTGTTATGTTCATTAAAGAAAGGGAGGAAGGAAGGAGGTTATCCTTAGTGCTTTCTGCTAGAAATGAGCTCAAACCTAGACTGAAGTTTGGAGCTGGTGCTCTACTTGGTCCTTCTTTTTATTTGGAAGCATGCAATAGACTAGAAAATAGTTTTTCCTTTGCTTTTCTGATGTTTAATTTTGCTCCCATAGTGACAAGTGCTTTGCAAATATCTTAGGGAGATGCTCTGTGCTGTGAGAAGCAATCCAGAGGGACCTGGACAGGCTTGAGAGGTGGTCCTGTGTGAATCTCATGAAGTTCAACAAGTCCAAGTCCAAGGTCCTGCACCTGGGTCAGGGCAATCCCAAGCACAAATACAGGCTGGGAAGAGAATGGGTTGAGTGCAGCCCTGAAGAGAAGGACTTGGGGATGTTGGTGAATGAAAAGCTCATCATCATGTACACTTGCAGCCCAGAAAGCCAGCTGTGTCCTGGACTGCATCAAAAGTAGCATGACCAGCCAGACAAAGGAGGGGATCCTGCCCTTCTACTCCACTCTGGTGAGTCCCCGCCTGGAGTACTTATCCAATTCCAGGGCCCCCAACATAAGGAGGACTTGTGCCTGTTGGAATAAATCTAGAGGAGGGCTACAAGGATGATCAAAGGGCTGGAGCACCTCTCCTGTGAAGGCAGGCTCATAGAATTGGGGCTGTTCAGCCGCTAGAAGAGAAGGTTCTGGGAGAACTTAGAGCACCTTCCAGTGCTGCCGCTACATCAAGGGGCTGCAAGAAAGCTGGAGAGGGACTTTTTATGTAGTGATCACATGTAGTGATCAAACAAGGGGAGTAGCTTTAAACTGAAAGAGGATAGATTTAGTTTGGAGATAAAGAAGAAATTCTTTCCTGTCAGGGTGGTGAGACACTGGAACAAGTTTTCCAGAGAAGTGGTGGATGCCCTGTTCCTGGAAATGTTCAAGGCCAGGTTGGATGGGGCTCTAAGTAACCTGGTCTAGGGGAAGGTACACCTGCCCATGTCAGGGATCTTGGAAGTAGATAATATTTAAGGTTCCTTCCAACCCAGACCATCCTATGGTTTCATAAATCATTTCAACATGCAGAAGATTCAGAAGGAAGTCCTGCTCTTTTTGTCCCTTCTGCACCAACAAAATACATATCTCAGAAATTGAGTCCGAGATTATAAAGAACATATACATGTCAATCTGGATGATAGGGAAAAATGTAATCAAAGACAAACAAAAAAGATTAACNTAAAAAAAAAAAAAAAAAAAAAAAAGAAACCTGGTCTCATTTCCCTAAATGGAATCTTATTATATCTGTATTTTGAAACTGAAATAAATATGTTATCGTCCACTTCTGTTTCTGCAACAAGGTTGCACAAGATATGGGGACAAAAAGTGGATTCGCTCCAATTGCCTAATTGGACAGAAGTAGTTGCTGAATGCCAGCCTGACCTAAATGGAACTGAAGGATTTTCACCAACCTTTCATCTTTTTGTATTTTCTAAGGTTAATCTTCCTTCCTTTGTGATTCCTTCACTGGGCTGCAGCTGGGAGAACAAGAGGTACAGCTGAACTCAGAGCATCTTTCCATGCCTAACTCATAAGGAGGTGGTTTGCTTGAGGCTAGAGCTAAATGACCTGTTCATAATCAATGTTTTTCAATTAATTTAATCTTTTCTCTTGCACATCAGTTTGTCATGAAGAGACCAGATTATATAAATACATTCCTCATCTAACGTCATTTGATCAATGCCTCAACAGAAAATAAAGTAACTGCTTTTGTATTCTTAAAAACTGTCACTTCAAGGCTATTTGCCACTCATTATGGCATCACTGCAGTAAAGACAACTAAGCAGATATCTGGGCTTGTCAGGACCAGTCTGAAGTTGTCCCCTGGAGAGGACAGAACAACAGGTAACATCTACTTTGGAAGTAAGCTTTTGAGTTTCAGTCACTACTAACCAGCTAAGTTGGTTCAAATTATCTCTGCAATTCCAAACTAGAGCTGGAGGATGCACCCAATCTGTTGCATTTTTCATGGATATGTTAGCATGAAATATGGCTAGAGCAAAAGTTAGAGCAGGGCTGTGTTTTGCCTCTCTCTTTGCCTTGAGATGGCCATCCTTCCCCCTTTTCCTAATAAACCACTAAAGTAGAGATGTTGAAGGTGTAAATTGGAGGGATTAAATGCTGTGGCTCGTATTCCAGCCCACCAATACAATGAAGTCTGCTGCAGAGAGCCATATTGTCAGGAGAAGAGAGATCTCAGGATCCTCAACCCCTTGCAAGAGAGTGGTGTGATACATGAAACTGATGGAGGGGGCTGCAGCTTTCACAAAATATTTGGAGTATCATTTAGCAGCAGGCTAAATTTGTGTGCTATAGATTGTTTTATATCAGTTAAGCAGATGTAATAACAAATAGCATCAGGAAAGCAAAATCCTTAAAAACACAATGCAGCCAGTGTTGGTTTGCTGTCCTGCTCCATGGATTTCCCGTTACCTGCTGAGCTATGCAGGCAAGGGGTTTGGCTGCTTCCTCCCAGTGGCCGCTCAGATTAAAAGCCTGAGCTCTGTGACATATGGCTGCTCCAGTTGCTATAACTTCAATTTACCAGAATGGCACTTAGAGATGTCCAATTAAAATGTCCCATTTTATCAGGGAAAATGCTTTCCCAATGGTACTATGTGCCACTGAATAGAATTCAAAAATCACTTCGTCTGTTATGACTTTTATTTTCATAAAGAATGCAAACATGAAATACTTAATGTGATGTCTTAATTAATGCAAATATGCCAAACCCCTTTATTTTCCAGAGAAAATTATATTACACTGTTACATTTCCCCATTTCATGTCTGCATATTTTATATACTGTAACCATGGTTACTGTGTCATTAAAGTCTATTCAGAGGGAGTTGGGCATAGCATCGAGCTATCACAGAGAATGATGGCTTTTGGAAATTTAAAAGAAGCTCTGCAGCTAATTACTGTGAGTTTGTGTAAACTGGACCAATGGAGAGCAGGAAATTTGGAACAAAGTATTCTACAGTCTGAAGCAAATTGAGAATATTTTTATTTGATTTAGGAACTTACCTTCTGTATCACAAGCCTCTTAAACTTTTAATTGTGTAAAGCTCAAAGCATATACTGGCACACTGCTGATACGGGAACACAGCCCTGGCTAAACTGGGGTGCGAATGGTCTTAAATGGAAAGTACTGGGGATGAGCAGAAAGGTGGGGAAAGGACAGAGCATGCCTTTGCTGAACATCAGGCTGTTCTGATTTTGCATTGTTTGGAAATTTTAGAAGTAAATTTGGTTGTTTGGGAATTTTTCAAGCTTTTACCTGCCAATTAAGTATGTTTCCTTCACGTGGTGCAGTATGTATTTGGATAGGGCAGGGCTCTCTCTTCTGTCCTTAGCAGCCCAGAATTGTAGTAGCAGATGTAAAGTAGGATCTTGCCATCACATGTTTCCTTAATTTTTCTTCAAATACTGATATCCTTATCAGAAAACAACATATCCATGGCCACACAGATGTCTATCAGCCTTTGTACTGTATGGAAAGCTGAGTCTAACAGTTAAATATCCTCCTACTCTGTATGCTACTAATCAAGTTTGCAGCTTGATCCCCCCTCCCGCCCCCGACTTTTCAATAGTTGCATGATTTGTGACATCCTGATATGTTAGTAAGAATTTTCCATTCCTCCCTGTACCCTTCTGCTGGTCAAATCCTAGCCTTTGAAACATTTGCATGGGACATTGCCACATAGAGTGCAGTAAGTGACTGCACGGAAGTGAGGGTGTGTGGGTTGATGGCTCCCATCAGCAGAGTGGTTGATGGCTTATCCTTGTCCTTTCTCTGTCCCTCTACTGCCATGCACCCTCCATCTGCCAACAGCCAGGGGCAGAATTTTCTGAATTTCATCTCTTGTAGTATTTTGCAGATATTGATAACTGAGCTTACTGCTCCTAATGGACTCAGAAAACCTAGTCCTGTCTTGATCCAAGCTGGTGTTTACTTTTTATTGTGTTACTTGTGTAACACTGAGTTACATCAGATATTTTTCCTTCTAAGAGATCTTAGAGAATAAGCAGAAAATCAACAGCACCTTCTCCAGATGACAGTGAGCACAAACTATGCAAGGCTCTGTAAAAACCTCCTGTCTCAACCACTCATCTTCCCCCTACTTTGAATTCTAACACAGGACCTGTAGAAGGAACCCCATTGTTTCCAGCAGCTTTGGGGAACACACTTCACAGATGTATGGGGGAAAAACCTAATGTAAATCTTGAGCAGTCACCAACAATCCCTGTCTATTCACAATTATCCAGTTTTATCCCTAAAAGCAGCTCTGCACAGCCTGGCTATCAGTGACCAGCATGACAGATTTGGCCAGAGAAGATGCAAAATCTGGGTTTCCCACTGACCAGTGCCAGTGTGGCCGGTCACAGGCTGGTGCAAGCAGCCCTCAGACAAACAGCTGCTAAAGTAGTGGTGAAAAGAAACCTGCCAGTGCTAAAAAAACCATTGAATCTCATATGCCTTTTTGTAATAAATAATTAATCTGTTTTGATTTCAGTACTGTTAATTGAATAAATAAGATCAGTAACATAACACAGGCCTGTGTGAGTGAGTCCATTCTCCCTCACCTGATCACCAACAGAGTTGCAATTTTGAGACTCAGGCTCTCTGCCAACCTTTTCTCCACTAAGTGGTCCTTTCTTCTTTTTGTTTGTTTGTTTGTTTGGTTGGTTGGTTGGTTGGTTAGTTGGTTTTTTCTGCATCTGTTCACTTGTGAAATTTATCAGCCGGATGTCTGAGCCCTTACCTAGGATAATACCCTGTCAGGATGTAGGTAATGGCATGGTGTACTATAACATTGGTGTGTAGCAATGAAACAATGAAATATCCAGGCGGTATGTCAGGAACATTGTATTTATCTTTCCGTGGTATTTTTGCATCATTTTGGAAAAGGCCAAGTACACCTGTGATGATGTGGTGTTATCAGAGATCATTTCAAAACCTATTTTGCACTCAGAGGGTTAACAGTGGGAGAGACAAGCACTTCAACACCACCAGCAGCAGGTGATCCTCCACCTCCTCATTTGCAATAGTTCAGCAAAACCATCCTTCAACCCTGTTTGGAAAGTGTGGGCATCACCAGTGTGCTTGGAGCTGTTCTCCTCTCTTGTTATGCTCCCTGGCAGAGTATTAACTACTTACTGGTAATTCAGGGTGGAAACACACTCTCAGTTAAAAGCCTTAGACACATACATGAGACACACATTTGTATGGGGAAACAGAGAAAAACTGCCCTCTTGACAAACATGGTAAGCACATAATCCTCCATGTGACAGGGGCTTGCAGCAAGTGCAATGCAACAGAACTCCAGAGCACTCCACTTGATATCTCAGTCTGCTGCTTTTTTCATGGCTTCTGCAAAACCCACATTGCATTTCCCATTAAGTTAGTAAATGCTCATTTCAGAGAAACTCTGGCTTTTTTTTTTTTTTAACATTTCCAAAAATAAAGCATAACCAGAGGGTTCCAGTTATATAACATAAATATTTTATTATCTTCCACATTACTCACTTGCAGAAAAATAATCTAGAAACACTTTTGGCCTCTTTCATTAGATAGCTTTGAAAAATATGATGCCATACTACGCAGGTTGTCCTTCTACATAAGCGTGGAATATTGCATTATAAATACCTAACCCTTTGCCAAGCTGATACTTGAAAAGACAGGAAAAATGGAAGTCTACTTCTTACACCAACTCCTATTGCTTTTTATCCAAAAATAATTGTGCCTGACAATGTATTCTTTCTGCTTCATGGGCATTATTTTTTTGATTTTTCAACAATACAATATTGTAATTTCTGCTAGATTCATCATTCCATACCACAGAGCTGTAAAAATTAAATTACAAATCCTGTGGGTCTTGGTCTTCCCAGGCTAAGTGCTGTGCCACAGAGAGCTCTGCTGGGTTTGCCAGGTTGCTGCACAGATGCAGCTGTTTGTGTGTTGGAGCATATGCAATGAGCCACAGTGCCACAGTCTCTGGGCTTACTAGCAGAGGGGCATCTCCACGCTTTTATTAGTTTGATGGTTCTCAGTTCCAGACTGTTCTGGTTTTGGTAGGGATAGAGTTGATTTCCTTCATAGTAGCTGGTATGAGGCTGTGCTTTGGATTTATGCTGAAAACGGTGTTGATAATTCAGGGATGTTTTTGCCACTGCTGAGCAGGGCTTACACAGCATGAGGCCTTTTCTGCCTCTCACCCCACCAGTCAAGAGGCTGAGGGGGCAGAAGGAGTTGGGAGGGGACACAGCCCAGACGGCTGATCCCAGCTGAGCCAAGGGACATTCCAAATCATACAGCAGCCTATTCAGCATTTAAAGCTGGGGGAAGAAGGAAGGGAAAGAAGTTCAGAATAGTGGTGTTTGTCTTCCAAAGTCACCATTACACATGATCGAGATCTGCTTTCCTGAGGATGGCTGAACACTGGCATGTCCATGGGAAGTGGCAAATCACTTCCTTGTATTGCTTTGCTTCTGCACATGGCTTGGCTTTACCAAATTAAACTGTCTTTATCTCAACCCACGAGTTTTCTCCCTTTTACCCTTCTGGAGGGCTGAGGGGAGGAGAAGGATGAGGATCCTGAGTGCCTTAGCATGGACTCAAACCCTTGTTCATGCAGTTCAGAGAGATTTGGGTCTGATAAAGAAATATACATCACAGCCCAGGCTGCCAGCAGCCATCAGATTTTCTGTTTTTCCTTCCCCCTGCCAGGGGTCTTCGGGAAGCAACCACCAAGCAGTGTTTTGCAGCTTGTTCTTAATCTCAGACTAGAGAAATGACCTGTGCATTAATGGACGAACTGCCATCTTTGCAAACATACCAGGCTTAATCAATACAAGCAAAGGTAGCAAGCAGAACACCCTTACTTGCTTGCAAGAGACATGTTTTCCAGGAATCAGGAACAGATAAGGCTACTGGATAGTCAGCCTCCTCCAGAATCATCTTCTGCAAATCTTCTCCACACATAATTTGGCAACTGCTCTATTTGTACAGGATTTCCAATTGTGTGGAAATTCTTCCCCGAATATCTGGGCCTCTTCCCATTCATTAAGCAGTTGCACAAAGTGCTCACACAACAGGCTGGACATGTCCATCAAGGGCCACTGCACATCCAGAAATCCTCGGTGCATCCACAGCATCAGCATTCAACATGTGCTGCTGGGTTGACCGTCTCCGAAGGGCACATGTGCTTTTTAGTCTTATGATAAAGCCTCAGGATGTCTCAAACATCAAGGACCAGGCAGAGGAAAACCTAACTAGGCTATGCAGCAGTCCAGCCTGGGGCTTGCTGCAGAAGGAGGCAGAAGGGAGGAGGTTTTCAATGCAGAGCCAGCCACATCAAAGGAAAGGTATCAAGTTGTCTAAGAAAACCCTCATTAAACACTTCATGCACCTACCAGGAATCACCCAACACAGTCCTTGTTGTTCAAGCACTACTTGAGGCCATGTCAGCCTGGCATAATGAAGCTCTCCATTTAGTAGATATTAGGACTATTTAAGGTTTGTTAATATTTACAGTTGACTTCATTTTTATTTGAATTACATGCCAGAGATACCAGTAATATTTTGGTATTCTTGCCAAAGAAAACTGTTAATATTTACAGACTTTGAACATGCCATCTGGCTGATGCTAAGAGTTTGAGTTCTCTTCAAGACAAAATTATTGGAGCCATTTACGTAAGTCTCGTTGACAGTTTACTTTAGCTTTCATTTCCAAGACATCAACATTAGCATCTATGATTTATTTTGCAGTCTTCTGTTGGGAAAAGGAAAGCCCTCACTTCTGTATTCATATTAACATTTGTACGAATCAGCCAGTAATCACTTGGATCTAAAAGCTGCGTGTCATGTTTTAAACAAGATGCAGTTGAGCTCCCAGACACAAAATCAGTAGATTGGGCCATCCGGGAAATGCACATGATAGGCCACCAACGGCAAGCCAATGCTTCAAAAAGTTGTGGTCCATGGATTAGGCAATGCCATGAAATATTCTCATTGGCAAATTTTATCTGTTGATCTTAGAACCCTCCTTCTTTTCTCAAAAGGATTAAATGACATTGCATCTCTTGTGCTCCTTTTTTTTCTAGGTTTTAGCTCCAAATCTTGGTCCTTCTTTAGGCTTTTCAGGAACCCAAGCATTTAACCCTCACTCTGTGCCTGCACTTCCTTATCTATACTGTATCACTTTGAGCTTTTTTACTCCTAGTCTTCACTTTACTTCAGACATTTCTTCTTCAAGATCACCAACAGACATGTTCGTATTTTGAGTGTCCCTCAGTTTTGAATGGTGGCATGAGCTTGTCCTGATGCTGGTTAAAAACACCTGTCCATCATTTAAGACAGATCTAAGAAAGGAAGCTGCTGGTTTGCTTTACCTGCAATACTGTCATGTTCAACACAGTTGTCATCGATTACAATGAAAGAATTATTTGATTTATTTGTTTGCAAACTACTGTGTATTATACTGCTTCCAGAGAGGAGTCATGGGCAGGCAGGAGGAAGGTGGCTGTTCTTTGCATATGACAGCCGCCAGAGGAAAAGCCAGCCCTCCATGATGGGGACATGGTGTTTCCACAGGGAATGGTAAGTATGGCCCAGTTGGAGAAGCCTCCACATCTCATGGAGTTTTGGTGTATTTCTTCCTCTGGATCTTCATGGTGCTCCAGAAGACTAATTCCTGCTGCAATTCAGCAGCAGGACTGTATGTTTTGCTCAGCAAATGTAGTGCCATGAGGTCGAGCCAACCCTACAGGAGTTTGTCCAAACACTCCCTCCCAGTCAGGTATTTGAAGAGATCTGATCTTTCAGCATTGTGACTAAGGTATATAGTGTGCTGAAATTTCAGCAAGATAGATAAAGAGTACTCTTTGTAGGGAAGGTCCTAAAATGGTCATCAGAATTACAACAGTCCTCATAGCTATCTGTGTGGGGAGTGCAAGGGATCTTCAGACTCACATCTTTTCTTGAGGAAGATAAGGAAAGAAAGTGTCATCTAGAACTCCAGTGTGGCGTGGCTGTCCAGAAAATATCTGTAGCTCAAAATTGTCTGCAAGTGTCAGGGGGACCAAATAATACACTTTTGATACCAGATCTGAGACTGTCCTGTGCCCATTGTAGGTGGTCCTCAGTGGGGTTGGGTAGGCTGTAGGCTCTGAGATGTGAAGTACATGGCTCTCCTAAGACTTGTTCTGCCACTGTCCATGGACACGCGTGGTGTAACTGTTCCCTTCTCTTTGTACTACTTTTCCAACAATGCCCTTCCCATCTCTAAAGATATGAGTATCTCTCAACTGTGGTGATTGAGGGATTTCTCCCCATTCTGGGGACTGAAGGTCTACTAGATCAGATCCACCCTTGCAAGAGTGCAAGGAGCAGCAGGTTGTAGAGCAAATGTAACCTGGTTATGTTGTACCCTGGAAAAGGTTAGGCACAAGCGACTTAGCATTGCTTCTGGGCTTCTGTAACCAGCACTGGCCGCTTCACAGTGCCCAGGAAAGGTAAACCTGCCTACATTATATCACTGTGCTGTTCTTGGTGGTGGGGTCAGTTTGTGCTCTGCTGACAGCTGACAGCAGGAATGGAAGGCATTAAATTTTATTTCTTTATTATAGTTTGCACTGGCAACTCCAAAAATAAAAAAGCTGGTTGAATCCTGACTTAGTAAGTGAAGAAAAATAGCAGTGTTCCTGTAGCATCAGAAAATCTTTTGAATATATGTCTAGAATAATTTGTAAAGATCCTAAATAGAATTTCTTTGCCATGTAGCAACTCCTATTGCCAATGTCTTGGGGAAATATCAGGAAATCATATTAAAGGAAGTAAAGAAAAGGTGGAGGAGGAAGCTACATGTGAAAACATTTTTTCCCTGATCCATATCTGAATGTTCTCATTCAACAAGCTCTCAAGTCTGCACTTGAACTGTGCATCAAAAGAAGCAGCCAATGTGTATTCTCTTGTCAAGCTCATTTCAAACTGATGTGTAACAGCTGTGTACTAACCAAGGTCATTTCAAAGGTGTTTACGTTGACTGCAAACTAAATTTGTCTCTCTTCACTCAGATATAAAGTCAGTAATATTTGTAAACCAAACATTGTAAGGCAAAGGTCTGACTTGAAGCTGATGCTCGCACCGGAGCTGGGAGCATGAAACAGCTGCATAACAGCAATATTTCTGTGGAAACGCTGACATATGTCTACAGTAGAGGCCAATTCATAGGGAAGGCTTTGGGAAATGTCTCTGGGGCAAGCTAACAATACCTCCCAGGGCAATACTAGGGCCTCTTCGAGGGCTGCCCTGCCTGCCCATGGGTGGCACTCAGTGCCTGGCCTGACCTTCACGTATCTCTTCTGGCCTGGCTTCATGTCACTGCCCATCAGTAGACACAGCAATGGCCCCCTCCTAGGGGAGAGAGCCCTGTCACCAAGTCTGCTACCAAGCCAAATGAGAGCTGAAGCAGCCTGAAAACAGTCTTGAGCATATACTTTCTTAAGCTGGACCTGAGATTGCCTTCAGCTTTGGCAGTCCCTGGGAGCAGCCAGCTTCAGGTACAGCAGGTCTCAGCTGGAGCACCTCATAATCTTAGGAAGTGCAGACTTGTGTCTGACACTCCATTTGCAAAAGGTGTCTCACAAACCGTGGCAGTTATTAGGTGGCCAAAGGACATGTACCATGTCCCTTCAAGGCTGTGCAGACAGCACAGGCAGCTGCCTGGACAGACCAGCTTCTGCCGGCATCTTAAGCAACTAATCAGGGCAAACACAACACTGCTGGTTTTTTTGAACCTGACTTTCTCTTGTGTATTTGGTTTATATTCTTTTGTTCTTGTGTGCCACATAATATGAATTTTACTTTGTTCAACCTTCTGGAATTTTTAGCATCCATTTACAGTGTTACCAGGATGGTTTGCATGGCTCCTTTAGCAGGGAAATATTTTTCCAAATTGCTTAAACTTTCATTTGCTGTTTCTGTGATGATAATGAATTAACAACAGAATGGTACTCCCTGTGTAAATAAGGATGGTCATCTTCAAATCATATATGTTTCACTTTATGACATTTTTATGTTGTGCAACATGAAAACAAAACAGTACCAAGTTTACTTTAATGCCGCTAATGGAAGACAAAATGAGTTCTATGTAGATAACTACTAGGTTCTTGACATTTCTGAGTAAATACAATATAGGGCTACATTTCCAGTGTGGTACTGCAGCTGCAAGCATTTGCCTGTGTCTAATCAAGCAAGACGTTAACCTTGAATACCAAATACAAAATCTATAAGCTAAAAGCTAGAACTAACTTGATTCCCTGAAGGTCACAGAATTTAAATAGAATGGAGCAAATCCATCTGAAAATGAAATATTCTGCATTATTCCACATGTATAACCTTATGTCTTCGATATGGGATTTTCAAACTGCTTCTTAACCCTTTAAAAAAAAGTTGTTTTAAGTAGTAGTAGTTTGAGTCAGATCTGTCCATGCGTTTTCAGGCTTTACTCAAGCCAGGACAGCACCCCGGGGCGAGGATGTCATTGGACCTGTGCAGCCAGGAAGAAAGAAGCGAGTCTTTCCTCCTCCCTTGCATGACCACAGAGGTTAACGTAATCCAATTCCTTGTACACCAGTAAATGGTGAAGAGGCTGCAAAAAAATTTGGCTCTGCAGCATGGGAAGGTGAGAGCAGATTCCCCTTGACCAAAGCAGGCACAGAAGCCCAGATCATTGCATGCATGGACTGTCATGCTCACTGGGTTTGCTCCATGCCTATGGGAAGAGCTCACCTCTCCTTCCCACTCTGCCCAATGGTACTTGCAGCCACAGTCCATCATCCCCTGAACAGCAGAGAAAATTCTGACTGAGAAAACACTGCCAACTCGGGTCTTCTGAGATTCACAGGATAAGATTCAAAGGATATATTTAGGAGCACTGTAATTTCTTTTTCCAGAATCTCATTTACAGACCAAATATTTGCTGTTCCTCTTCACAAAAATGTGAGGATATTTCAGATCCTGCACTCTGGTTTGCAAGGACTTACTATGTTACCATCATATATCCTTTAATCACAGAGCAGTCAACACTCAGCCACAGATAACACATTACAGGTTCCAGTTGCATCTCTAGACAGTGACATTTTCATCTAAATTTAGGTGTCTGAGCTCCTCTTTCAGTCAGTGGAGCTCAGGGCTCAGTCTAGGTGCCTGAACATCAGGGTTCAGTGAAGCATCTGAGATACCTGCATGGAGCTGGTGGATTTGACTCAAAACCTGCACATCCTGGAGAGGCAGATGCGTTTCCCCTGAACTTGGGACTGGATGGCACCAAACACTGCAGCAAGCCCACACTCCCTGCTCCCCACCTTTCTCATGGGCAGTGCTGAAGGCTTCAGAGAAAAGCACTGTTTTGTAGGCAGCTGCTTCATTCTTCCACCTCTGCTGTGCTGAATGGGAGACGGAAATTTCTCACTTAACCCACTTAGCAACCAATTTAACACCCTCAAATATAGTGCACTGGGGCCCATTGAATGTCCTCCTTGGAGCTGTGGCTGCTGGCTTTGCTTTTATTCTCATGTGGAGTGTCTCATCTTTCAATGAAGCTTCCTGTGCTACTTGTCACAATTTCATGTCCCAGGCAGCTCCACAGTGAGCCTTGTGCTAAAGCTGCAATCCCTGGGATTTGTTATAGTACTGTTGGCATAGGGGAAATATGAAACAAGAGTCCAAGTAAATTAGAGGCACGATAGGATCCTGGGCATCGGGGAGGAGTTGTAATCATGTGAGAGGTCAATGGATCAACAGTAACAAATGAGACTGGGTCTCATAGACTGACTCAGTGCCACTCAGCATGTTCTTTTGTTTGTAGTCTTCATTACTAGTCCCCCTACCTGGGAGCATAACTGTACGCAGAGTTACAGGAAATACTTCACTGGAATTTTCCATTTTAAATTTTGTTTCATTCTTTTATGCCTGAGTAAATTATGTTTTGGTCGGCTATTTTGGTTTTCAGAAGAAAATGCTTGTAACAAAAGCACAATTTTATGTATTGTGACCATTCTCTCCTTCCTGTGCCATTCTTTGTTGGAGTCCACCTTTGTACAATGCTTTCTGTATATAAAATTTCACAGATAATTGCTTTAATTTTTGTTCCCATAGAAAGAATGTTTTACGACAATCTGGAGCAGAACATTGCCTTTTCTGATGACCTCAAATTTCTTACGGGTGACAGTGGAAGAAGCTAAAGAACAATTGTCTGTGTGTGTGTGTCAATTAACACTTCAGAGACCTGAGTACTTGGTCTCT
The DNA here is from genome assembly GCA_013397175.1 of Platysteira castanea. Taxonomy (NCBI): domain Eukaryota; kingdom Metazoa; phylum Chordata; class Aves; order Passeriformes; genus Platysteira; species Platysteira castanea. The sequence continues at coordinate 394,790 of VYXC01000829.1, read as the reverse complement.
CTTTCTGTCCTAGCTCCCTTATACAGGCAAGATCCCTTGCACTGTTTATCCCATCCCCTACCAGTGGCTACCCATCTAGTTTGATCCTTTTTAGAATAAATTGTCAATTTTTCAGACAAAGCAGGCCATACAAGAACTGGAGGTAATTTCCTGGTCATGCTTGAGACAGTGTTCTTCTCTTAAAGTCACAGTAATTTTGATGGGCCCTTCTTTAGGTGAAGTCCTTTCAAGTACGTGGGCACCTGGGCATACACTGGTGGTTTGCTGGCATGGTCATTGTCTCAGGGAGTTTGTTTTTGGCAGAGGGAGAGGGCATCAGGAATCTCAGTGGCGAACACTTACAGGATAACCTACCAAGAGGAGTATTTGTCTTATTAATTAGGAGATGTCTGTGCCTGCAGCAGGGAGGTTGTGTTTTACCTGAATTTTTTTCCACCTCATTTGATTTAGTATTATCCTTGTAAGATATTATCTTTATTTTAATGCTGCTAAACTCTTGACTTCAATATTTTGTAAAAATGAGTGTCACAGTTTAATTATACATTGTGAAAGATAAGACATTATTTTTTAATCCTTTTCTTTTGGTTAAGAGTGATCCTTTCTGGCCAAAATGTGCACAAACATTAGAAAATAATCTCTTGAGCAACTTTTTCTCAAAAGATATGTCAACACTTGTTACTTGATATCCTCCAAATGTTACCTGTCTGTTAATTAGGAAGTGTTCAGACACTAGTATTGCAACAAAGACATTTTACCACCTCCCCATGTAGCACTACTTTGCACCTCCTAGTATTTTTGAAACTGTATCTTTGGCCAACAACAACTGAAGTGTTAATTGCTCAGACCCTGACTTCCTCAAATCTAGTTAAATTATTCTTCCTCTAACCTTCCCACAACTATTGTAACATTTAGTCAGATATGTTAAAAGATATTAGAGAAAATATAAGAGGATAAACCAAACCAAAGAATAAAATTGACAAATTGGGTTGTCAGAGACACTTTCTACCCTTCACCATCCAAGATCCCTGTGGTTTATGGCCTAAACAAATTTTAGTTGAGTGACAGATTGTTATTTTAGTACTGGAAAATCCTCTCACAATTTGGGAGAGAAAATGCTCTGATAATTCTTATTAAAATCAGTCTACAAATCATCAAGGCCAGAAGATTTTTTTTTGATTGCATTTTTACAATAGCCATCTGGACTTCCTCTGGAGATTTGCGCTTGAGCCTGGTCTCTATTTTTTATAGTCACTTTGCAGAAGCACAACCTGTCCAGAAAATCCAAGACCTCAGGTGCAGCTGAGCTAATGAATTGCATGCAGTGATGTGCTTTGAGGGGTCTCTTAGGATCTCCTTGTTAAAATTCTACCACCAACCCAGAGGCAGGAGGGATAATATGTCTCCTCTACTGAGGTCCACCAGATTCCTACTAAATCAGCAGTGCCAGAGTTGACTTATCCTTCATGCTCTTAAAAACCATCTGAAGGTGAAATTGTTTTCCTCTGTAATTACTTGCTCTACTTAGACTGGAGCTGCAGCTTACCACAGGCACATATCATTTATTTATTTTGTGATAAGTCTGTTATTGACCTGTATCGACAGCGCAGTGCTTTCAGAGCACAAGTGTGCAGAAGTCATTGAGTGATATCAATCACCTTAGCACTGGAAGCAGTCTCCCATCCCAGTGATTTCACATTTGCAATAAGAAGGTATTAAGTATTTTGGCAAGGGGATAATTAGACAGTAAGTGGCCTCTTTAGTCATTGCAGGACTGATCCTGAGGACCAGTCACATGAAGGAAAAAACTCCCATTGAGTCTAAGAAGGCCTGGACAAGGTGCCTGTAGACTCTCTGAAACACACCCATGGAAATGGCATATCATGGGGTGATGCACTCCATGTCATCCTCATCACAGCATCTGTGTGTGCATTTTAACCCACCACAAATGCATAGCCACTGGAATTAGGTCAGCCTCAGTGCAGAGGGTTAAACTAGATTAAATTTTACACATTTGCTTCAGGCTGAAAATTCTTGTGCTGACAGTAGTTGTATGTGTGAGATATTATTTTGGCAACAGTGACTTTATGTGAGCCCAGAAAGACCTTCAGAAATCTCTAATGTGTTCCAAAGATGGGGACTCTCAAGCTGATTAAAGGGGTGTACATCCTAAAGACCAACTGGACCCCCAGTAGAAAGCGTTTTGTCTTTTTGGAATTTGGAAGGTTAAAGCTGTATTTTTTTTTTTTTTTTTTTCACTTTAGATTTTCATGCCATGGTTTCAAAGTCAGTTTGAAACTGATTATTCTCTCACAACTGGTTTTCCATTTTTTCTCCTCTGTATTTTCAAGAGATATTTTGTTCTCCAGTCTTTCCCTTTCCTGTTGTCAGGTCTCCCTTTAAGACTCTTCTGTCCTGTAAGTTCTGACAAACTGAATCCCAGCTTCTGTTATCCAGGATTAGCATTGCCAGCTAGACTGCCTCCGGTGCATAGTGATGACCTGGAAGAAGGCATGTGCGTAAAAGGGATGAAGCTTTCCAATGGCACAAAGATGGCTGCAGGATTAGAGGAAAATGAGGAAAAAACTATGCCCAGAAGGCACTGAACAGAGCACCAGCCAAGGAAAGAGGAGAAGTGCAAGCAGGAAATTGAGCAAGAGAACAAATGTTAGATTAAAACCTGGGGTAAGTAAACAGGATGGAAAGATCAGGGGATTTGGATGCAAACTGGCAAGGAAAGACCCATTCACTGGGAGGAATTCAGAAACCCAAGGGCGTTGCTTGGGCACTTGGGCTGGGAAGAGCCCAAAATCCCAGAATAGGATCGACAGCATGGGATAGAGGAGGAAGGAGGTGGACAGACCACAAGCTAGACAACAGGAACAACAATGAGAACATCATGTCCAACACTCTGCTTCCTCTGTGGAATTAAACACCTCCTTTCTGCTCTGGGACAGAGTTCTGGCATCCATGACCAGAACTGCTGCCTGCACGTCAGCAGCTGTGAGTCCTGGGCACGGATGCTGGAACATGCTGTTGGTTAACAAAACAATTTTATCCAAGCAAACCTGAAACCAAATATTTCATTTTCAATTTTGCTCAGTAGAAAAACAATTCTATTTTTTCATGAAGTTGTTATTTTTACCATAAAATGCTTTGATTTTGCCAAGAAAATACTTGTTACTGAATAGTTTCAACTGGAAGTTATGACTCTGTTAGGGATGAAATTGTTATTACAAACTTCTATCTAGCTAGTTATAGGTTTGTTAGATCACAGCTACAAATATGTAGAGTTCAAATCTGTATTTTTCTTGAGAATCAAATCCCCCAGCATAGTCCTTTCTTGCAGTGTTTCACAATGCATGATTTTCAGGCAGAAGATGAGAGCGAGTAATAGCTCTTGCTTGTGTGACAGACACCTCGCTTTGAGAATCTAGGTTAACCCAGATTAGGACGGACGACAAAGAACAACATATATCACTATAACCTGCCTGGTTTTGCTTTCTTTGAGTGTCCGAGTTTGTTATCTGTTGAGACACACTAGGACTTTCTCAGTCTCTATAACTATATTACCAAGTTCTTCCCTGTGTGAAATTCATCTTGAGTTAAAGCATATCCAAACTAGGGTCAGTAGGGTTTGTATGCTTGACTGGAGAAAATTAATGGCTAAGACCAACACAGGTGAGAGCCTGGATTCAGTGGGCAATGAAGGGTGGGCATGAGGAACAGACTCATGGATGTCAGGTATGTTTCAAGAAACCTATATCCCAATCTTCATAACACTAAAGAGACATTTGTTCTGGCTGCATGAGTCTTTGCATTAAACTGTTGCAAATAATCTGCAGGTCTCAGTTATATTTCAGGTCTGTAGGATAATACTGTGCTGTACAGCTTGTGCAGGGCGTCTGTGCACTTTATAGTTCACCCTGTTTCCTGGGCCTTAGTTGCTGCTGGTTTTAATCAGTACCTCCAATTCTTGGCTGTCACACTCTATAAATACTGATTTAAAGCTATGTCATATCAAATAAAGTAAAAATAACTTGCTCGAGATCATATTTAATCAAATGAAAGAAATCAGCTATAGGTTGGCTATTTTGGACAGGTAATAATATCACTGATTTTTTCCCCCTTTGCTATGGACATTAAAAGAAATGCTATTTTTAAAGACTTTCCTCCAAACTGCTACATTCATTATTGATTTTCTTTCTACAGTTGTTTAAACATCAATATCTAACCAACCACTTAATGAAAATGCAGTTTACTGGAAGTTATTTTTATCTTACTATTCTTAAGTAATTTAGTTTACATCTCAGCTGCATGGAAAGGTAAGAGTTCAGGGAGATTTAAACAAGCAAATATCTGTGTTCTTGACTGTCTAACCTTTAGCATTAGAATTAGTCAAAATATCTTTTACCTTCCTCTTTCACTTTCCCTTCTCTATTGATATTAACAACACAGACTCAGATGTACTGCAGGATATTTTGAAGTGAACAAATAACAAGTGTTTATTCAAGAAGAGGCAATGTCCAAAATTCATTCTGCAACAGATAAATGTTACCAAATATATTTTTTAAATGGTTGTTTCCTGCCTTTCCACCGGCTTTGGACTAACCTTTTACATAAATGTTTTGCTGTGTGTTCTTCTGTACAGGAAAGAAATCATTCCTGAAGGGCTTTTTCCTCTGTACCTTGCAGTTACTTATTGGCATTTAGACTTACAAATCCTAATTAGCACATCTCATTTTCCTCTGGGAGTTAATATAAATGATAGCAGGAAGAAAAAGTGCTGCTGCATTTCAGCATTGCAGTCACTCTATCACAGAGCTATCTTAGTAAATCCTTTAATTATGGACAAGCTGTCAGGTTGCTTAATGCTTCCAAGCAGTCAAAAATGCAGAGCATTCAGCATCAGGATGGCTGCTTCCTCCCAGATCACTCCTTGCCCCGGTAGGAGTTATCCTCCAAAGCCACCCCTGTCAGCTCCAGGCATGGTCTGCAATAGCTTGTGGTCTTTTTTATCAAAAAGTGTTGAAAGATGCAGTTTAGACTAAACTTTTTGGATCGATGTATGTGCTATGTGTATACAGGAGTCCTGGGCACCAGGATTAAGGCAATTAGAAAGGTTCCTTGAACAGTACTGTTTGTAGCAATTCACAATGAACTTGGTAGACTACCTCAATACACACAGAAAAGGGAAGAAGGGGAAAGAGAAGAAAGACACAGATAAATTATTTCTTGAGGAAAAGTGCAATGAGGATGTAAAGCTGAAATATCCTTCTCCCTACAGGACAATATTAAAATGTTCTCAGCAATGAAGAAATTAGTTGAATGCACCAATATTGAGGAAACAGTTTCACAGAGATTAGCAGCAGTTTTTTTACTTTCCTAAGTAGAGTAGGGTTTTATCTTCAAAACTGGCCTTACAAGTAGCTTTAGAGAGCCTCCTTCTACCTAGTTAGGAGGTCAGAGTGCACTCCACAGAATCAAGCAATGCATTGCTGCCCCTACACTCACCTATGCCCATAGCCTCAGGCTGAATGTAGCAAAGTTGGCAAAACCGCCAAGCAGCTGGACAAATGTAAGAAAACATTCTATTCCTAACAAGAAATAATTGATCTGGTTCTCTCCAGGGACAAAGTCTATGTTAATTCAACCTGTTCGTCACTTGGATAATGCCTTCCCTGTAAGATTTCAGAAGGACGTGTTTTGAAAGAGAAGAATAACCTTTTGGTTTCAATCTTTTTACATCCATTTGAAAGGTTTCCCACTTCCATATTTCTAGGTGTGCAGATTCACTGAAGGTAGAGATATTACTAACAGGACCTAGAGTGTAGGCAGTTTAAACTGTGTTACTGAAATTGGAAGTGGGCAGACCGAGAGCAAGCAGTTAGTAACAGTGTTCATACTCTGCCAGCCCTAACCCCTTTCTGTGTTAGCTGTAGCAATAATGGCTACTTTATTATTTAAAACAAAACAAAAAGCAGAGGAAAACAGAAAAAGCGCCAGCCTTAATTTCTGTTACTGGGAAGGAATGTCCCACCAAGGTGAGCACCAGTTTTTATCCTTTTCCTTAAGCTCTCAGTTTCACCTCTGCTCTCTTGTTTTATTTACAAGTGATTTGCAACACAATTTTATCTCAAAGTATGGTGGAAGGATGCATCCGGGGACTCTGATGAAGAGCAAGATCATTACAAATGGTCTGAAATCACCATTCATATATTTTCCAAAAGGTGCTTCAAGGAACATTAATAAAAGAGGATTGCAAGTGGAGGTTTGGGTACTTGTCTTCTGTATGGAGAAGGATCTGAAGGGTAAGGTTTCAGAAGTGGTTTTAGGAAAGTAGTTAATCATTGGTAAGAGTCTTTAAAATCTCAGTGGGATATTTTAGCACTTGCCAACTTTTTTTCTTCTTCTTTTTTTTTTNGTCCAATTTTTTTTTTTTTTTTTTTTTTTTTTTTTTTTTTTGGTACAGCTTTAATTTAGTCTGAAATCAACCTAGTTAAAAGAGCGCAAGTCCCAGGAGTGTGCAACATTATTCCAATAAAGTGAATGTCCTCTGCTGGCATAAGGCAGTTTTATATACCCCTCTTGAAAATAGTTAAACTTTTTCACAAATGTTATGTGTAAATAGCTGGAGAAAACTGGCAGGAAAAGCAGAAGGAACCTTTATGGGTAGTAATGCCGAATTGATTTTTGCTTTTTTCTTTCTTCGTACATCTGAAGAGGGAGATCCCTGACCACAACACAGATCTTGCCTCTGCTGAGATAACAGAAATTACGGGCAGATCTGATAAAAAAATGTCCAAAGAGACAGATGTAAGCAATTGGCTTCTTTTGGAATGCTGATGTGGATGTTTTTCAAATCTTCTTTTTAAATACATTTTCTCTATATTTTTTGATAACTACTCTGCTGTTTGGTTATTTCACACTAGTGTTTCCAGAGAAAATATAGTCCTGGAGATGTGCTAATGGAAGAACTTCTGAGACCCCATCCCTAACTCAGGACTCAGATAAATGGGTGACTTCTCATGGATCAAGGAATCGCAAGATGAATTCCCAGTGGTTTAGAAGTACACATGTAAAATGATGTGCATGTTTTCTATTGAGGCTTTATCTCATGTTTGTCATGGTCTAAGGGCATGCACACAGCTACTCATCAAAGCCCATAATGCCATAAATTGTTAGACCACTTCTGTGCCTCAGCCCTCAGCCTCTGGCAATGAGGACAGAAAATATGCTTACGTCTACCTGAAATGCACACATATCAACTCCACGTATTACCACCACAAAGCTCATAAAGTAGCTGTCACTGTGAATTTCCATCAAATGGGGTCTGTCCTATGGTAAAAAGTAATGTTTATAGAACAACAACAACAAAAAAATAGTTTCTTAAGCCATACCTTTTCAAATCAATTGACTTTTATTAAAATCAAGTGAAAGTAGTGTGTCAAGAAATAAAAATGTAGTCAATGGTTGCAGAAAAACCAGCAAGAATGCTGGAAAGCAGAAGAGAGAAGTATAGGCTTTCTCAGAATCCTTTATAAGAGAGCCAATATGGTCACAGGTGTGTCTAGATATGTCAACACAGGAGCCATGGGTCTTGGGATTTTCCTCTGTCCATGGTCTTCCTGATTGGACTGAAACTGCAGAATATTTGAACAAATCAACACTTCACATTTCAGAGTGGATATTGAAGTATTGGAGTAGATACTAGAAAGAATAAAAATTGCCAAAGCTCTAGAGATATTAATTACAATGGTAACTGTAATAGGCTTAGCTGGTTTAGCTAATAAAAAACCCCCCAGACAACTGAGAAAATGTGGGATTGAGTTTCTACCAACTAGTAAAAATAGAGGGGGGAGGGGGGAAAGGCAGAACTGTAGATAAAGCCAGAGAAATGCAAATTAGAAATTAGTAATTAAAATTTAACTGAGAGGGCAGTTAGTCCTTGGATCAAATTGCCAAGGGAAGTTACAGATTCTTCACCTCTTGATCTATCTTGAAGGGCATCTTTTTCTCAAAAACTCAGTGTGAAAGTGATGGTAAAATCCATCAGAAAGTTATCTGAATCTTTTCCCCCTAAAACTTTATGAATATGTGGTAAAAATGAGCTGAAAGTGTGAGCCAAAGACAAGCATTTGCAGCAAAGCAGGTCACACCAGGCCACTGGCAATGAAATGGTAATATTATTTCTCCAACAGTTTTCCAATGTGAATAAACAGCTGAGATCATCTCATTTTGCTCCATCTCCTCCAGTGATGTACTCTCACCTTGGCCAGCCTCTCGGCTCCCAGATGCTGATTACTGCAGGAGGGAATATTTATGCCCCCCAGAGACAGCTTAGTGGGGCTAGCAGGATGCATGTTCTCAGCAGGATGCATGTTCAAGGGTTGCTGAAGGACTGTTTTGGGAGGATGAGCCCTCTCATTGCTTCTGGAAAGGAGGCTTAGGCATTTAGAAGAACTCCTTTTCCTGCCAAAGCTGACAGACCCATCAGAGAGCAAGGGATTCTTTCCTCAGGGAGAGGCTCACTGCAACATTCACTATGGACGTTTTGGTCAAGTCTAAATTACTGGAAATAATGATGCTGTAGGTTTGCAGATAAAGTTCTGAAATCAATTTAAAGCCACCTGCAAGAGATAACAAGAGCCAAGAGCTGAGTAGCACAAACCCCTGGCACACTAGTAGGTATGAAGATGACACTGAGCTCAGCCTGAGGGCACTGGCAGAGGGATCAGGGTGGCTTGCAGCAGGAAAGGCTCATGGCCCTCTTCTTCAGCACCCACTTGTCTCAGAACCTGTCAGGGACTGGAGTTGGGATGCTGGATATTTGGATGCTGGCTGTGCTGGCATCATGCTCAAGGTGAGATCTCCACTGCCGTTGCCCCTCTGGATGATGTGCCATTCCTGTGCTTTGTGCACAGGGAGAGCGATGCCTGCTGCCCTGTCACCCCCAGACCATGCCAGTCACGGACAGCCACTCTCACAACTGGGTGGGACAGATCTGCTGCCCACACACGGCGGCAGGCATGGGGCAATGGCAGGCGTGGTGGGCGCTGGTGGCAGGCCAGCTACAGGTGGTGGTGGGCAGTGTTGGGCACAAGTTACAGGGTGGTGTCAGGCGGTGACAGGAGGGGCAGGGCACATGTCACGGGGCGGTGGCAGGAGGTGTCAGGCACATGTCACGGGGCGGTGACAGGAGGTGTCAGGCACATGTCACGGGGCGGTGGCAGCGCAGAGCCCCCGCGCGCCGCCCCCCGCCCAGGAGATGGCGCTCGCGCCGCGCGCTCCCGCCTAGCTGCGCTCCCGTTCCACAGGAGCCTCACCGCGCTCCCCTCAGTCCCGTCCAACAGGAGCCTCACCGCTCTCCCCTCAGTCCCGTCCCGCAGGAGCCTCACCGCTCTCCCCTCAGTCCTGTCCCGCAGGAGCCTCACCGCGCTCCCCTCGGTACCCCCGTCGCTGCCTGCCGGTGTCCGGGCTGCTCCCGCTGGCCCGAGGGCCGCGGCCGCTCGCAGAGGGACCCGACGCGGCGCCTCTGTGCGGCAAACACCCGGCGCCCCGACTCCGGCCCTCGCCGCGAACGGCCGAGCTGAGGGCCCAGAGTCCCCGGGTTCCGCGACATCCCCGCTGAACAGCATCGCTTAGGATGGTGGAGAGTTTCAGGCTTCGGAGTCAAGCTGATAAGGTCACTTCTATCCCACAAACTCACACTTTAATTAGAGCTATAGATGGGCTTTATTTTACCTCCAAGCTATCTCTTGGGGGACAAAGAAATCTTCAGGATCCTTCCAATGCACACAAGNACCGCTCTCCCCTCGGTCCCGTCCCCCAGGAGCCTCACCGCGCTCCCCTCGGTCCCGTCCCGCAGGAGCCTCACCGCTCTCCCCTCAGTCCCGTCCCGCAGGAGCCTCACCGCTCTCCCCTCAGTCCTGTCCCGCAGGAGCTTCACCGCGCTCCCCTCGGTACCCCCGTCGCTGCCTGCCGGTGTCCGGGCTGCTCCCGCTGGCCCGAGGGCCGCGGCCGCTCGCAGAGGGACCCGACGCGGCGCCTCTGTGCGGCAAACACCCGGCGCCCCGACTCCGGCCCTCGCCGCGAACGGCCGAGCTGAGGGCCCAGAGTCCCCGGGTTCCGCGACATCCCCGCTGAACAGCATCGCTTAGGATGGTGGAGAGTTTCAGGCTTCGGAGTCAAGCTGATAAGGTCACTTCTATCCCACAAACTCACACTTTAATTAGAGCTATAGATGGGCTTTATTTTACCTCCAAGCTATCTCTTGGGGGACAAAGAAATCTTCAGGATCCTTCCAATGCACACAAGAGTGAAGCAGACTATTCCCTCACAAGAAAGTGAAAGGAAAGGGAAATATTGGTCCTTAAGTTGTACAGTCCCCTCTAGTCACAAGGATGCTCACATGTGGAAATCTCAACGATTAGGATGACTCCTTGGGTGCTATCCTTGACTGGCTTGTTTTCCAGTCCAGTGTCCCTCTACTTACTGGGTCTTTCTCACGGCTGGATGTCATTGGCCCACAGGTCCACGGCATGACTGATTTCTTTCACTTAAATTCCTCACTGCTTTTTCCTATCCTGAGCCCATGCCTCCGTAATCATTGTCCTCTGATCAAGCCTCACTTCCCATAAAAGCTGTTATTTTTCAAAATACCTGTGAAAAGTGGGACAATACAGAGACTGGTGATACCTTGGGATGATTTCCCAGTCACACTGAAAAGGATTTTCATATTGTTTTCCTGCATTCCCCATGTCTCTGGATCTATTTGTGTTCTGTTTTCTAAAATTTGGATTATAAACTCTTTGGAAACACAATATTGCAGACATGTCCCTGTTCCATGTTTGCACACATTTTACACGGTGGAGCTGTGGTCCCTGAGCAGCATTTTTGGCACTACAGTAGTAAAAATGGTTGTTATCGATACTATGCTAACCAATACTGGAAATTTGATCAATGCTTTTAATTATAAATTCCTCTTCTGGTTATTTATAACTTTGTGAATTTTTATGCTGGGTGTCTGCCTATGTTTAGATTATTTTTGGAAAGTTTCAGCAAAAATGGTTATGCTACTTCCCAGAAAAAAGATTATGAAAAAAGACATTGTTTTGCCAATGTTAATGAATTGGTTGCAAGAATTCCTTTTTGGAAACACTAGCTACTCCATGCTTTGACTTGGAGGTTGGCAGGCTGGAGACCTCCTGGTGCCAGATGCATAAGCATTTGCCCATATTTGGCTGAATTTTAAACCTTATTCTTTAGTAATATGGTAGAGTTTGGCAGATAAATTCCTCAAAATGTCTTGTCTGTCCTGAGCATATACTACCTTTTGCAGGCCAACTGCATTATCTCCACAGAGTAATTTATGCCTTCTGCATTCTTACCAACCCAGGATTTCCTTGCAGATGCTTTTAAAACTTGCAACAAGATGGCTTGTGACTGATACCTTCTGTGCCCACACACTGCCAGCTCCACAGAGAGCAACAAACCATCTCTCTTCAATCCAGGCAAGAAAAGACCAAGATGTCAGATATATGTCCAGAGAGGACCACGAGCTTAAGCTGGAAAAGCATGGGAGCTGGTGGATTTTGTCAGAAAGAAAATAAAAGTATATGTTGTCCTGTTTCTTGCTAAGCCTTCTGTTATAACCTTGGAGTCAGAGAATTTTCACAGTTTCATGTAAACAATAGCCGATGTTTACTTAGCCGTCTTTTCTGTTTTTCATTCCTTTTGTGGTAAGAGAAAGTTTGATGAGCATCCTTTTTCTCCAGTGGGATTGAGGAGGAAGTGACATGTCCTCCAATCCCTTGTGGAGTTGAGAATCCTATAAAGTATGATAAATGTAAATAAAGTTTCTATTTTCCCTCCTTTCTGCTGAACCTAGCAGGTGTGAGAGTGTCCTTTATTGTGTCCTTACCGGCACAGGGATAAACTTGTTGGATAAGGAAGGAGACCATAACCTAAAATCAGTAAGAAAGAATGGGTTATATGAAAAGCTGGTAAGACTGACTAGATCAGAACAGAACAAAGACAGGGATGAAGAAACTTCTGCTGGCCACTTGAAAAGCCATAAAGAAGGATGAGTGCAAGGACATAGGTCACCTTTAGACACTAGGAATGAAGAGGCAGTTACAAAAGAAAGCAGAGCAGATGAGAAGTCAGTCTGGATGAAGAGAGACCTAGGGAGAGATGACTGAGCAGCCTAAGGACAGGATTAGGAATGGCAGTTTGTGAGAATTGGTTGGAGGAAAGGAAAGATTGAAACAAGGACCCCAGGTGATGAAAAGAGTGGGTGGAAAGCAGACAGTAGATACAGAACTGATTTGGAGAGGCTGGGTGTAGAGCCAGGCTCATGTACATGGAAGAAAAGAAAAATGAAATCGGCAGAAAAAGAAGAAACAGGAGGGACTGTGGATGGGGAACAGTATGTTTAGTGTTATGCTGAATAATGTTTGAGTGTGGGACTTCCCATGCAGAAAGACGGGAAAAAGAAGCTTTGTGATAAGAAAGGATTAGAGGGAATAAAGAAAAAAAGTCATGAATGTGTCAAGGGAGAAAAGAAGAACAAGAAAGGAAAGCCTTGTAAGTTGGCACACGTGATCTGTGACCATGAAGACTTGAAATTACACCCAGTTGCTGAGACTTGCTCTGTCTCCGTGTAAAAAGTATCTGTGCAGTTCACTTTCAGACTGTGTCTCATGCTCCCTTAGAAAGCTGAAGCACCCGGAAGGTGACTGTGTGGTCTTACTTTCTCTGGGTAGAAATTTCAGCCCTGCCAATGCTGTCCATGCTGTCAATATGATTCCACATAGAGTAATTGAGGAGAGGATTTTGCTGGCTTTTCAAGGAACCTTAAAAATTGCAAACAACACTCCTCCCCACCTTCATATAAAGAAAGCTTGCTGCAAGACAGCCTATTAGCTGCTAAGAAGCATCGAAATTACAGATACCAACTGTAATCTTAATTTAATGTGTAGCTGCATGCAGAATGGCTCTATTTGGAATTCACTTTCCTGCTTTTGTTTCCTACACCCTCAACCAGATATAGATATATACACAGAAGTCATAAGGAATTTTGCACTGTAGATAATTAAAAAGTGAATAAGCAAAGAATCATAGAATATGCTAAGCTGAAAGGGACCCATTAGGAACATTGAGTTCAGCTCCTGGTCCTGCACAGAACACCCTGAGAATTCACTTCTTGAAGTTTGGCAGGCTCGATGCTTTGACCACTTCCCGGGGGAGCCTGTTCCAGTGCTCAACCACCCTCTGGATGAAAGAAGTTCTCCTAACATCTAACTTAAACCTTGCTCTAATACAGCTTCATGCCATTCCCTTGGGTCCTGTCACTGGTCACAAGTGTGAAGACATCAGTACTTGACCTTCACCTAGTGAGGATGTTGAAGATCACAGTGAGGTCTCCTCTCAGTCTCCTCTTCTCCAAGCTGAACAAAGTGACCTCAGCTGCCCCTCATAAAGCTTCCCCTAGAGACACTTTACCATCCTGGTGGCTCTTCTCAGGATGCTCTCTAATAGTTTAATGTCTTTTTAATAGTACAATGTCCAAAACTGCACCCAGAACTCGAGAAGCCACCTCATTGCAGAGGAGAGCAGAGCAGGACAATCGTGCTGCCCAGCTGGACACAGCCCAGATGCTGTGCCTGATGCACTCCATGGTAGAACAATCTTACTGAGCACTAGTTTATACTGTCCATTATAGTGTGTGGCATTGTACCTGTGTTTGGAAGGTCACACAGAATTACTGTGATTATCTGTAAACATAAGAAAATCTTAGGAAAGTACCTGTGATAATGGTCTGCAGCTCCAATCTTTCTTTTGGGAGAGGAGATTAACTGGGACCTATATAATTTGTATTCCCCAAATAACTTCTATCCTGTTGTTTCTGGCTTAGCTTTTGTATGAAGACATTTTTTGAAAGATTAGGAAGGAATACTGGCTTTGGTGCATCCAATTCACTGATGACTTTCAGTTCCTATATCACTGTCATTTCTGACATGGATGATGGGTGATACACCACTTTGATGAACGTAAGCCCTGGGCGAGATCTCACCACTTAGCCAGACAGGAGGAACTGAGTAGGGAAGGCAGCCAGAAGACTTGGCAGAATTTATACCAGCACTCCTCCTTGAGAAAGTACAACTGACTCTTGTAGCATGGTGAAATACAGCATTCAGCATATTCCAGCTGCATACCTGGACTCTCCAGGAGAAACTCGGTCCAGAACCAATTTTTATGGTCATGTCAAGGCATATATGACTTTTTCTGCCAGATGCAAACCTGTAACAATCATCAACATTTTGGATGCCCAAAAGGAGGTTGCTGTAATACTCCTCTGATGTTGAATTATAAATATGCTGAAGATTGTGAAGATTTCTGAGGCTTGAAAGGCACTATATATTAAAGGCTTATGAACTAACTGCTGAACCAGAGTGTAGGTCCACCCTTAATTGTGTTTCTCTATACTGAGCAGTTTTCTTGCTTTTCCTCTGTAATTCTTCCATTTACAAACTTTTCCCATGACCCTCCCAAGCCAAACGACTCTACAGATTCCTGGCTGAGGGAGCCATGCAAATGGATCTGCTTCCTTCTGAGATTAATGGACAAAGATTTTTTCAATATTCTGAGAAGTTTCATTCATGCATTATAGACACATTTATTCACCTGCTGTTTGTGAACTACAGATTCCAAAAGAGATATTTTTGAATGGGAAAAATAAGGATATAACCCAGTCCTTTCTATTAGCATTCTTCCTTAGAGTGTAGGAAGAAATGTATCTGGCCTCTTACTGGATGTGAAGGCAAAACAGTCTCATCTTGCTCTGACTGACCTTCCTGAAAGATCTGAGGATTCATGGCCTAATAGAAGCAGGAATTATCTGTGCTGTAGGGAGATAAGCTTTGTGAGCAACCATGTGACAGAAGCGAAATTTAAGAAACCTATAATGATAATGTAGGAAAGCGGTGGAGATGCAGACTGAGGGTTTCAAGTGCTGTATGGAAACATGAACTGCAAACTCAGTTTGCTCAGCAAAAACTGAGCTTGCTTTTGCTTTGCCATGTGGACCAGGGTAGATGGCTATCAGAGCTTCAGCAAATCTCCCCAGTTTCTCTTGTTTAAGTGTTCACAAGTACTTCCCAGCCTGGATGCAGGGGATGCCACTGAAATATGGGCTCCATGCATGTCACAGGAGGAATAATGGCAGGAACCTGGAGCCAGAACCAGGCAGCACAGTAGGCTCAAAGACACTGGAGGTGGGTGGCACTGCCACCACCTCAGTGCTCCCTACATGCCCCCACATGCTGCTCAACGAGTTACAGGACCCTCGACCAGGAGTGGTTAGTGACAACTGGAAGAGGCTGCAGATCCTTATCTCATATCTCTGTCTTCTGCATCTCCACTAGCATGTGAGACTGGCTTTGCATCTTAGCCTGGAGTCAATTTTCAAATGCAACCCAGTTACAAACGCATTACTTTGGTCCCAGAACGAAAACTTTTCAGGGGAACTTAGGTGAAAGAATTAATTCCACTCAAAGTGTTTTACAACATATAAGAGAAGAAAAATTAGAATTTGATATTTTTGGTGGTGTGACAAGAAGTTACAAACAGAATAGTTTGTAATGTACAGGAGATGTAGCTGAGGTGCCTGTCCTTTTTGACCTGCTTGAGATGTGGTGATTGCTTGGATCCCAGCCACCATAAGTCGTATGGCAGCAACCTCATCCTTACCATCATTTTTTTTCATTCCACCAGAAAATGATGATTGATTGTTCTCTTCACATGTGGACTTTGCAATAATGATCTGTCTTTTTCCTCAGAAAGCTGAATTACTGGCCTGAGATTTTTCTGTGAATTCTTTAGGACCACACTGAAAGACCCATATACTTCTCTGAGACAGCCTGGGATGTCTTAGAGGTTGCAACACAGGGCAGAGAAGGGTCTTTAAGAGTGCATATGGTTATGACAGAAGAACCAGCAGCATCTGCACAATTTTGGACACTCAAAAATTAAAAAAAAGATTAAAAGGTGCTTTAGCTGATGAAAACTACCCTTTCAGTCATCACAAAATCTTTTTTCCTGTATTTGAGTAACAAATAATGTCATCAGATCACAGGAAATCAGATAATTTAAAATGCAAGAGTAAAAACGAGATACAATGAACAAAAGGCCCATGTTTACATGCGGCAAGACAATGCACCATGGATATTGAGATAACTCTCTGTTTGTTAATAATGCAGTAGGCCAGGGGACCTATGTTATTTTATGGGAGGGTTCAGACCTATTTGTTATGCAACTTAGACCTAGGAAGTGGTATGGTTGGTTTAGGCTTCTTTGACATGGTTTTGGATAAGAATTTGGTATGTGGGCTTAAAGAGAGCTCAGATTGCAAACTTCAAGAACTCATCATTTTTAGTGGCTTGAAAAAGTGGTCCAAAACCGAAATCCTGTGGGAGAACTGATGTTTGAAGAAATGCCGCAATTAAAAATGAAATAGGGAACATGAAGTAGCTATTGGAAAATGTGGTTCATTTTATAATATAATTGAATAATAGAACAAACACTTACGAATCCGCAACTAAGCCTGAAAGTGTGGGACCAAGTTTTAGACAGAAATAATATGCAGCCAACTATTTCAGAAATAAGTGAAGTGCCATAATTGGTGAGGTCCTGAAATGTGTGTGCTGCCAGTTTTTAGATGCACTAGACAAACTTGAATTTGTATTTGTTTTGACTCAGTCCCCTGAAATAAATTTGGATCAGATATTTAAAATCCAATTATGCTATCTACCATATTTCAAATGCTAAAATAAACCCCCCAAAAGGAAATAAGGTCTCTTACTGCTTTCAAGTGGGTATTAGTGCTGGGAACAACCGAAGAACACTATCATCTTGGTATCCTCTTGGTTAACACAATGGTTTCATTTCACATTTGACTCCCACTAAAGCAATGGTATATTGAAAAAAAAACACAGTAAAAATATACATGATGCTCATTAAAACCCAAACAGGTTGCCAGTGTATCCACATGCTTTATTGTTTGTGTTGTGTTTTCTGAGTGAAAACTTCTCAAGCATTTAAAATTGAAAAAACAAATTCCAATATGTTTTTCTTTTTTGTTAGTTGTGCTCAAGAAAAAACAAAGAGCTGGGACAAATTTTCCACAGTAATCCTATTGTCCCCTAGCTTGAAGTAGAACAAAATTCATCATTTACATTACTTCTTTGGAACAAATGATTCTCACATATTTGATATTATTTGAAATAGAAAAACACTGAAAAAAAAGGCAGGTGTTTCATCCCTTTCCTCTTTTTCTTTCAGCTTTGTTTTCAGAGGAATTCAGTGATGGTCTTCAGGAGCTTCTGACTGTAGGTGTGAAAAGTACAATAGGGAATGCACTCTAAAACCAGCCAGATAGGCACCAAAACGCAACACTCCGAGAAGAGTCACATGCATTGCACTCTGCTGGCGGGGCAGGGAGGCCTAGAAGAACTCTGGGATCTCAGACAATAAGCAATTCTGTTTAGCCTTCCCAGTGTACTTGCGAGTATTTTGCATGTGAACATCTATCTCATACAAAAATCTCATATGAAAAACATTTTTTTTGTGATTTAGGAAATACTGATGGCTAATTCAGTGTATGAATTGTAGAGCTTTCACTCAGACTGAGAGGAACTCTTGATACTGTGTTGCATTGGATTGATTACTTCAGCTTTCCCTGATTTCTGTACTGTAAGTGGAAGAAAGGATTTAAAAAAATTTTAATTGCTATTTTCCTTTAACTTGGGCTCAGCAGAAGTTTCATGTCATAGTAGCAGTTTGCCAGTTCTCACAATCGTCTCTGTAATAGCTTGATTGAAAGGCTGGAAAAATGTGGGATATCTCTGGATTTGAGCAATTTTATCAAATTTAGACCTGTCTGGCATGAGTTTGGCTGCTGTTTGCTTTCACCACTTGACTTTGTGGTGATCTTTCTGTGGATGGAGCCCCAGGCTGAAATAACCCTGCTTGGCCGAGGTCCTTCCGCACCCTCGGAAGTAATGATTTCACTGCAAGGCCTCTAATGATTTATTTGGTGGGGGTGAAATTCTCCCACTTTTTTTTTGACTGACAGCCTGAAACGTTTTCTTTCATGTATCCATTTGCACAGACAAATTTGTCCCTAGCTCCTGCATCCTACCAGCTCCAGTCCGGCCTGTGTCCACTAGCTGTACTCTGTGTCTGGGCTGCAAAATTTCCTTCCTTTCCTGGCATTTTTAACAAGGCACTTCCTCAGCTCCAAGAAATCCACTTACTCTGTCCCAGGCTTGAAGAGACCCATGGCCCCACCTTCTCTTTGCCTGCCAATCTTGCTACTGCAACTCTTTCTACTTTTCTCTTTCTTTTCGTTCCTATGACCTGTGGGGCTTTTAAGTCCTATACTGTTCAGGTGGGGTCTTAAATGTCAATCAAGAGACCAATGTCAGTATTATTTTAGACCTAAAACAACATAGTTCTTACTTGCTCTATTCTGGGTACTGTGGGCTATAGTGTAGAGAGCAAATACTTTTCTTAATATATTTCTAAAGCTTGAAATAAACAATGAAAACAAGATTGGAAATGTTGTCATTGTCTTCCAGAATTTCCACTCTGGAATGATGAATTTTTTTCTTGTGTTTGTTCCATAAGAAATGTTGGCTGAGAATTTTTGCAACCTTCTTTCAACATCTTGCAAACAAATTCTTGAACATTTGTCACCTAAGATCTGTGCCACTCACACCTCTGTCCTAGCTACCCCAATTCTGCTTTCATGACATCTCCATTCTTATACCAGCTCATAAAGAAATTATTCTGTGAATTCAGTGTTAGTGCCCCTGAAATCCAATTATTCCAGGAGTATGTTTATTTGAACCTTTTGTGCATGCATAAGGACCAACCTTATGACAAGTTTAGCTGTGTTTTTAGTTATGGATAGACATGCAACAAAAACACTGCATCAGTGCAGGCAGCCTGTAATCCCAGATAGTCCCCTTTATGTCACCACTTCCTTCCGGTTTTTGTCATTGATGGAAACAAGCACAAAGAGTGCATTGTCTCATCATTTGACATTCCACATCTCCTGTGACAGTAATTTTCATCTGACCCACACCTAAACATGTGGGTTGGCATCCAGGTAATTTTATGCAAAATTTGAAAATTACTCAAAGTAATTTAACTTCCTTTGGAGCTGAGCCAGTAAAGCCTCATGGTCATCCTGAGTGCTCAGGTGATTTTCTTGTCATTTTCTGAATGGGCAGAGGAAGGAAAGAAGGAAGGAAGGAAGAAAGGAAGAAAGGAAGAAAGGAAGAAAGAAGGAAGGTTGATCAAACTGTACATTAGCATAATGCAAGCAATAATTCTTTAGGATATTGATCCATTTCTGGCAATTTTTACTAAGCAACAGTCAGACCCAGTGAGGTGGCTACACTCAGATGTTTCGAAGTGATATTTAACCTCTCATGTGTTAAAACTTTTTATGAAAGGTGAAGGAGTTTTCTGCAGTGACTTGACCAGGCTTATCTAGCTGAGTGGTTGAGTGAACATGCCTGATTTTAAAGGAAGGAAGAAGTTCCTATGCCATACACATGTATTTCATACTTCCTTATTTTTTAAACTTACTTTACTTCAAATACCTAGAAGTATCAATTCCCATGTTCCCAAACTTATTTTAATATTGATTCTATTTTTACCCAGATAAAAGTGAAGGCTCTTTCTGATCATTAAGAGGAGTAAAAAATATTGGCACACGTATAAAGCCCCAGGAGCTTTCAAGTAGCATTAAATCATACCTTTAATAAACTTATGATTTCTCCCAACTGACTTCATTATCTGAAGACTGCCTTACCTGAGCAACTAACCAGGAGCATTATTTTAAAAATTAGAGTTTCTGTACTTCTTGTTTTACTTTTTCTGGAGTTCTTAGGATATGCCAAAAATGTGAACTTTCACAACTCTCTCACATCATCACCTGGGCATTTTACTGCATCTATTTCATATAAGGGCACTAACATGGACAAAATAGAAGTGACATGCCTGGTAACACTGAAATTTTTTTGGGGGGTGGAGGGTGGTATGAGTAAAATTAATTCAGTCCACTGTCTAAAAGAATTTTAATCACATTCTTTATCTAAAGTTATTGCTGACTTTAAAGTACTATTTTTACCTTTGCACTTGAATAGCTACTTGAGTTAGCAAGATCAGACTTCCGCACTGTAAAGCCTTTAGGAGAAGGTCCTATAGTGTTCTTGCCGTGGACATGCTTGGCATGGCAGACACCATAACTGGGCTCCAGCCAAAGGCTCGTGACTTCCCATTTTTGGCTGTGTGTGAGACCTCACTCTTTCCACAGGGTCATGAATGCTATGGGAGTGAGCAGCAAGGGATCCGTCAGGAATGCTGCATGTCATAAACATGGCCAGTGCTCCCAGCAGGGCTTGTGGCCCTCATTCTAGGGATTGAAGCAAAATATTTCTTCATCACTTCTGAATTTTAGAGCAAATACAGAACAAGCCCATGGTCTCTCCAAACCTCAGGCAATTTACTTTGGCTACCAATACACCCACAGAAAGAGTTTTGCGATTTATATATTTATCCTTTCCTTACTTAGTATTGATTCTAAATAAAGAAGAAACCATGCTTGACGGGAAACCTATGAGTAAGGACATATGAATTAAAGAGTTTGTTTTATCTACCCACTTTCCTCTACTGCTGCCAAAGAAAGTTTTCTTCTTTGTAGTAAAAGTAATGGTGCTCTGCATATAATCAGTATGATATAGATCAAGTGGAAGCTTCTTTTTCAGCTATTGAATACTGAGAAACGATCAAATTATTATTCTACTCCATTATTCATATTTCATTAATCTTATCTAATCTACCCAACAAGGAACATGTACTGACAAGCATTCAAAAAATTCACCTTTCTTAATTCCCTATCACTATAATCCGTTTTATACATCTAATTTATTTAGTTTAACTTTAGTTTGACAGATCTTATGTCTGCAGCAGAAACAAAAAGGAGATACTTCTGTGACAGCAAGTGTCATGGAGAAAACTAATCTGACTAGACAACCCTGTTATGTTTTTAAAGTACCAATGATTTTATTTTACATTCATATGCTTCTATCAGAGGTAAAATGCAGCCATTTTTCCTCAATGGATAAGTTTAAAATAATATTTTTGTTATGTCTGTGGAGAACTATAATAACCTTGAACCAGTACTCCAGATGCAGGTTGCACTATATAATTAGGTCCCCTAGATAAACATTAGTGTAGAAGTTAGAACTGAATGAACTTTTAAGCAATGGAAAGAAAAGGAATTATGATCCAGTGGTAAGAATACACTTTGGGCGATGGTCATGTAACAGTGTTTTCCTGATGATAGTTTTACCCATTTGTTTTAGTAAATAAGCAAATGGGCTTGGAAAAAGAATTAGGTTTTCTTCTATATTTTTTAAAAATGCATGCTCACTCCTTGTTTTTGGATTTCAATGCAATACATACTGCTGCATGATGAGATGACAAAGCAGTTCAACCCCTAAGCACTTGCATGCACATACTTTTCAGCTTCCTTAGAAATTTCACAGTTTAGTTTCATTGATATGATTCCAACACTTGCCACTATTGTACTTTATAGAAATGGTCATGAGGGACATGTTGGACTCAGTGATATGGTTAATGGCAAGAAAAATAAAAATATCGCACAGAGAAAACCAGTCACCAGAGGAAGATGCTTGCAGGATGCAGAACCAGCGGTACTTTCTATACATGCCAGGTTCTCTCTTCTCCATCCAGTAGTGTGAAATATGGGTGGCTGCTTCTCTGCCGCTGTGGCCTTGGAGTCCAGGTGATTAACTCATCAAGGCAACAGAGGTGAATATCATGTGATGTAGCTCCATACAAGTAAAATGGGCACATGACATTAGCCAAAAACCCATCTGAAGTCACAAATTTCCAGATGTTTTGGAGGAGGCCTAGAAGTTAAACAGTGCTCTGTGAGAGGCTTACACTGCCAGATAAATGGTCCTTCCATGTGTGTGGCCCAAATGAAGAGGCAATTTTTTTACTCCATGTGTTAGTCTATGAAGTTGAAACTCAATTTAAGAACTGACTGATTATTTCCTCCTGTGCCAAAATAAAGCTGCCTTAATTGTAGCTCTGAATTGGCCTGTCATGGTGATAATAAAGGCTTCACTTGTAGTAATGGAGAGCATCTTCTCCTCACCAGTGCTCATACTCTGCATACCATTTTCCTTACTCATGTCTTCATTTTAGTTCTGGGAAAGTGGCCCATGCCTAAATTGAACATGAAGGAAATGGGTGCCTGTAACCAAAATAAGACTGTAAAATGACAGAAACTTGAAAGTTTAAAAAAAGGAAAGGGAAAGAGAGGGAAGGACAATGCTTAGACATTGTCAGAAGTATCCTTGCTAAACTTGAGCATCACATATAAGAGGATTTGTGAAACATGTATGAAACTACCAGCTTAACTTCTGTGAACTGTCTTGGAAGAGCATATATCTAGGAGTGACAGATACTTAGCTCAGTTTTGGGGGGTGTTTAAGGATGGATATCTAAATCAGTTGACTTTTAGTGTTATAACATGTACTAGTTCAACCAAGACATGGAACGGCCTGTAAACTACCTCAGGTCCCTAAAATAATTAAATAAAAGCTGTGTGTTTATGGCTGAGTGTCATTTCAAGATCTTTCCCCAGAAGAGCATTGAAGTTAGGGGCATGGCACACAGCTGGGAGTGATCACCTGCCTTTTCACAAAAACTTGAATAACTTACCCAGCCAGCATCAGATAGACACACGCAAAAGCACGTACTTCAGCTGTAGAAATGACTACAG
This sequence comes from Platysteira castanea, assembly GCA_013397175.1. Lineage (NCBI taxonomy): Eukaryota > Metazoa > Chordata > Aves > Passeriformes > Platysteira > Platysteira castanea. The sequence goes on along the minus strand of VYXC01000829.1, from coordinate 371,902 downwards.
ACATCACAAAACTAAGTTGTTGCCTTCACTTTCATGTACAGGAAGTAGCCTGGTTAAGCTAACATCTCGCAGGTACCCCACAGTGCTGGCTTTCCTGTTTTCTTTTTATTTTACCTTTTTTCTTTTCCTCTTAGTCAGAATACTTGGAAATGGACCCCTGAACCCTGATGTATGTGGTCCTTGCTTGGTGATACACAAAGGCTTTCTGAAATAATCTCTATTTTTTCTCTTGGAGCTGCAATTGTCATCCGTCAGGGTCCAAATTTGCTTTAAATCCTATCACACTATTGCCAGGAGGAACAACAAAAAAATTCATAGGTTTCCAGTACCTTGTTGCAGTGAAAAGAGCCTTTAATGTTCATTCCACCTTTAACCCTGTGCCTCTCTGCATCATGATTCCTTTTAAAGGAGGTGATAAAAAGAAAAGTATAGAAATTGCCTTTAGATCAAAAAATAACCTGAGAATCTATACTTTTCCTCTAGGAAATTCCTTATTTTCAAGACAGGCTCATCTGTCAAAATAAACTATGGTGACATTTAAATATTCTTCCTTAGTAATTATGTTTTGCTTTGCAGTTTTGTAATTAGTTGTTATTTCTAATACACAGTGGCTGCAAAACTCTACAAGCTCATAACTCATGCTTGAGTTCTTGAAATGTGACGTTTCTTTGTGTGGAGGGGAATCAGAAGTGCTTCTGTCTTTCTAAATCACAGGTTTGGTGAGGGGAGAAACAGCAGTTTTTCAGTGACTGGAATAGTATAGCCTGAAGGCAAATTGCAGAAAAGTTGATCTGGAAAACACAATTTATATTAGGGTTCAAAAAGACCCCTCATAACTTTTTAATAGATACTCCAAATATCCACAGTAAAAATGGCTGTAGTATAAGTAACCATAGGGCAAGAAACCCTTGGCAAAGGTTTGGAAGTGGTTACACAGTGGAAGTCTGTTCCTTGGCTCAGAAAAGAAATGAATCATGGTATAAAGCCAGGGATTGTTTCTGGGACTTGGGTTATCTCAGGCATGGATGACCTGCAGGAAGAAGAAGCTAATTAAAGTCTGCAGATGACTAAGTTGTTTTCAGTAATAAAAACTGTGGAGGCTTGTGAGATGCTAAATGATTTGTACACATCGGAAATTTCCCACATGATTAACTTGTCTAAATACATTTTTGTCAATGTACTTTAAACAGAAAAACCTTCTTCTGTACATATAGGACCCAGAAACTGCCAGAAATTTTTATAGAAAAGCTCAAGGACATGGTGACATCCTCCTTGATTATATGAAGAGGAGACCTGTGCCTTTACAGCTGCAGATCAAAAACCAGGACAAGTGCTTGAAAGACCAGGACCACACCTGGGTCTCTTGCCCAAGAGTACATTCCCAGCCACAGAGCTGGAAGGAAATGCCTAGTGTGGCAGAGGAATACCCTGTGCTGCTGTCATGCACTGCACCACCCAGGCTTACCCATGGCATGCCCACAGTGGCACCGAAAGTGTAAGTGTTGTGGCAAACAGAGAAACCCAGAGAGCCACAGTGTTTGCCTGCAACTCCACTGCGCAAGTTGTGACACCACAGAAAGGTCAAGCAGACTGGATGTCCATTTGGCTGCCTACCTACTCACTCAGGTAGAGACCCCTCAGCCTCAGACTTCAATGCCACATTTAGCTGAAGTCAACAGGAAACAGCCTGTGACGGTGAGGTGTCGTTGCAGAAGGAGGCTATATATAGGTATATACTCAGAAATTGTGTGTACTTTCAGAGGGTGAGTTCAAGGAACCAGGATAAAAGTTTCCACCAAGCTAGGAGGAAATGGGGAAGCCTTCAAGCTAGTCTGAGTCAGGCCTTCAGGGAAACCTCGGGGAAGCAGCCTGTCTGGATGCTCATCTCTTTCCTCACTCCTTTGATGTTGTCAGAAGAAGGTTTTTCCCCACAAGTGGTGGCCTCGGACCAGACAGCTCTGGCTTAACTCTGGCAGGGCCGCTGGGACAGCAGGGCCCAGGGCAGCCACAGGCGCTGCTGCCCACAGTGTCCTCCAATGCATTCCACTCCCAGTGCCCCTCCTTTCCCCATAGCCCTTTGACTACTAACACTTTTGGTATGACCACCCATCTTCTTTTCACCACTTGATGATCTATTTCACAGGACTTTCCATTTCACAGATTCCCAGTTTGTAGTGTGTCGCTCACCTCCAGAGTTTCACTCAATTGGCAGTGCAGGGCACTTATTAAAGAAATCTTTGCTAGCTCCTTACCTGCCATTCACATGAAAAATAGGAGAATGTGAAATATAAGCCTCTGTTCAGGCTCCATAAGTATAAGGTTTAGGCAGCAATAAAGCATCAAGAACACTGAAATCACTGAAGAAGCTAAAGAAAACAGACAAGACTTGTTTTCCTTCATAGATACCAACGCATTTACTTCTTTCTATTAACTGGATTTCCTTGACTGTGTCTCCAGCCATCTCAATTGTAATTACGTAGCAGTTAACCTGTTCCCCATGCCTAACACAACCCATAATTAGTTGTCTTGTGTCCACAGTTTATGACTCAATTCCGTGTGGTTTTTCTATATCAAAGGCTTGGTTACCAGATTTTTTTTTTTTCTACCACAGTACTTGTGCTTGCACTGGAGGAGGGCAGCAAAACCTGAGCGCATCTGTTTTGTTTGAGGACAAAACCACCAGAAAACCAGACAGTTTTTTGAAGATCTTACTTGGGCACTTTCCAAATACTACACAGTCTTGTAGGAGAAACTGTTTTCTTGAGGAATGACCCTTATATTTATATATTCAAGTTGCCACTTGGACATAGATGTAAAACCTTCTCAAGACAAATACTATCTTTGTGCCTTATGTGGAGACAGGGAGAAATTCACATCTTAGGATGAAGATGAGCTATTCTTCACTGACAGGCATGAATTTTATATAATGAATTCATAAACCTCTACATTAATTATGTTTCATTATCTCTCAGCGTTCCTCATGTGGACAGATAAGATCATTCCACATGAGAAAACAGATTACTTTGATAAATAGATAGCTTTGCTGAATAAGAATGAACATTTTAATAAATGCTTATGCAAGTTTTCCGTTTGATTAATTTTGCAGTGACACGTGGGCAGAAGAGATGTACAAAATAACAAGCAAGTCCTTTAGACTGGTATAGGAAAACAGCCAACCACTATTGGAAAATGTTTAGACAAGAACAATTAAAAGAACTGACTTAAATATTAGCTCCATAGCCTGTGTATGAAGGCAAACCTTCTGACCACCCTGGATGCTGCAAGCTCAGCTCAGCTGCTGCATCAGAGACGTAGTTGCAGCGGAGGAGCAGTGTCATAGGCACTGAGTTATGTCCTCTCCACCCGACTGGAACAGAAACTGCTGGGAAAGCTTCACTGTTTATCTTTGCAGGAGGGATGTATTTGCCCTTCTTAAATCACAGCTGGAGACATTATCTCAAAGCTGAGATGTAGCCATTGCTGAGTAGGCCTCATTAACGAGACTTGTGGTTAAAGGAACACAGCAGTTATAAAGCTTCGGTATCAGATAAGAAAGAAAACCACTCTGGGAAGGACTTCTTTTTTTTTTTCCAAATGAATTGGCAGTTTATATGAGATTTGTTTGTTGAAGTCTCCCATTTGACCATCAAGGCTGTGTGTTTTTGTTCAAGGACACGATAAGAAAAGTCTGATGTGTGCCTTCAATGCTTTACAGAATGGGCAGTCTGTCTTTCCCCAATTTTCTGGTTTTTGAGTATAGTTCTACTGGCAACAGAGCAATGAGTACAAAGTCCCTTGTATAATTTTCCTGGCAGGAAGGAATAAATGATGTACTAATGCTTTGGCTCTTGAAGGATTATTAATTAACACATATGAATAACTGAATTGTAGCTCAGTAGAAGGGGAAAATACCATAGCAGATGATTCAGTCAATGTGGCCCAAATTATCTTGCCCCCAAAATATTTAGAAAAAGTTGAACCCTGATGAATTTTGTCATTCAAAAAGAGAGATCTAAGACTCCCAGCCTCTAGTAGGACACACTCAGAGCAGTGGTCTAGATGGGAGGAGTTGTTCAAGTGCAAAATCTACTGCGGGTTTCAGATTCCTTTGAAGTGAGGGAGGGAGAAAGACAGCAAGCTGACCAGTCTTGCATCAGTGTTTATAGTAACCAGAAGGACAGAGCTTTTGAGATGGACTTATGGCCAGGTTCTGACAGAAACATACAGGGGAACAGGTGAGAGCTGTACTTAACAGAAGGAGCAGCAGTTAAATCAGCCATGATGCTCATTTCTCTTGAAGAAGCTACTGCTATTTTTCAGTTGCTTTTAATATCCTTTTTAATAATGCAACATTTTTGTATTTAAAACCTGAAGTGAGAGACTGCAGATGCTCCAGCTTTTCTCTTCTCAGCAGAAAGGGATGTTTACTGTTATACTCTCTGGACAGCAATGCAAGGCATCCATGTATGCATAAAGGCCAGAGTACCTTTTCACAGCTAAAAATAGAAAGGGGACTTCATGCAGAAATTTAGCAGCTATTTAAAGAAGTATGTAGTGCTGCCTGTTTCCTGATTAGAAAAACATTAAAGTAGGACTTTCCATTAAAGTAATGGCAGCAGGAATTCAGATGTCATTATCATATGGTTTTAGATCAGCTTCTAGTATCTGCTGCATTGATTCCTATTGGCTAAAAGAAATGTTATTTATATCAAGGGGAAAATCTATGGCAAATCAGACATGACTTTTAAAACTTCTTTCTGAGAGAATATTTTTTTAAGGTTTTCCATTTGTTAGCTCATCAGATATTTTACAAACAAAACAAAATAAAACAAAACCCAGGACCCATTATTTTTCAATTGGAAAAGGCTAAGAAATGAAGCCAGCCAAGAAATGGTAAGAAAACATTTCAGACCTAAGGGTAACCAGACAGCCTAGATTACTGGTAGTTCATGATTTTTTGCTTAAGGTAGAGGAACATGAACAAGACTAACAAACTACAAATTTAAAAGACACATTAACATGAGAGATTGTGGGTTCTAGAACTTAGGCTCTAGGAGGTATTTTCTCACTAAACTTGCTATAATCTTGGGAGATTATTAGCTGTGTTTTAAGTCTTTAGCAGATACCATTTGACCACAAGTTTGGACTTTATTCCTTTGCAGTCCTGAAAATAAAGGACAAGATTGTACTTGAGTTGGTAAGTATGCATTGCATATCTAACTGAAGTAATTTTGTCCCTTTTCTGCGGGTCTGTTTTCTTATGGGAAAATGGGAATATTTGCTTTCTTCATAGGAATGTGATGCATCTTTATATATAGAAACACCTTTAGGTCTCCATATGGAAGGCACCTTAGAATGAGTGTACATAGAAAGAAAAATGTTCATTAGTTGAATCCAGCTCACCTAAATTAGGCAACTAACTAGTGGCTAAACTTTGGAATCTAACACATTTTAGGGGAGAACATTCCCTGTAAAATAAATGGAGAGAAGTACGTTATTGAAGACTCCTTGATTGGAGGTCTTCCTTGCATTGCATTAGAAAGAAGAAATTTGTTCTGAAGGTCTTCTGAGGCATCTCCTTTACTGCATGGACAACTTAGGCACTTAAGAATTTTGTTTTTAGGTTCTAAAATTATAACAAAATTTCTGGGGCTCCCGGTTTTGCAGGATGGAGCCTATCTAGGGCTTTCACACTTACAAAGAGAACTGCTAAGTCTTTGACTGTTTGTCCATGAGTTGGGTTAAACACAGCAGTGAAATAACAAGCACTACCACCTGGGATATTTCTTTTTTGTTTTTCAAAGCACTGAAGTGAAAACTTTTAATTTGAATATTCAAAGAGAAGCTTGAAAAAAGAGCAGGCTGTTTTATTTGATCATTGAACTCTTCATTTCATAGATGGCTGCTGCAATAAGCAACCTCTCCCTGTAATTGTGGTAGTGCACAGTCACTGCTCTCTCAAGTTGGCTGGTTCATTTGAGATGGGAGTCAAAGTATGCTGCCTGTTTTAGCATTTAATCCCAACAGTTTAGAACAACCACAGTTTTATAAGCATATAATTCATGTCAGTTTCCTATGAAAGTTTTAGGGGTTTTCATGGTCATCCCAGTTTTCAAAGATTAACTTTTCAGGCCACCAGAAGCTTATATGAACATCCCTTTGCACAGTTCCTCTCTGTATTTTCCACCTCCCAGATTAGATACTTTCTGCTGTGTTGGGTGTTATAGAGGTCAATACCATCCAGCTTTTCACCTAGCCCTCTATTCAGAGGTCTGTGTTGGCCAGTCTGGCTTTCAGCAGTGACGCAGCTTTATTATAATAATAATGCATTTTAATTTATGGGCATCTACGCCTGAAGCATCTTAACAAAAACAACTAAAATCTAAATGGCAATAAACAAAGGCAAAAGAGAACTTGGAAGCCAAGAGCTTAAAATCCCTGCAAAACAAAACAGGAAAGGAAATGAGAAAGTCAGAAGCCTTGCCTAAAAAAGTGTTCTGGCATAAGCAAGAGACAGTGTGTTCCTGAGGCAAGGGAGTAGACCATCTCTTTTGACCTTCCAACAGACGATGACCAACACCATCAGCTTGAATTACTGAGAAAAGACACAGAGGTACAGGAGGTGGCTTTCTCTTACCTCAGAACAAGTAACTTCATTGGAAAAGCCACAATAATCTTGAAGTTATGTTGTCCAACTTTGCTTCCCTGAAAAGGTTCACTGCAAATGTGTCTTCTCCTCTAGGTTTTGTTTCATTTGTTTGAAGACATAGCAACAGGTCTCTCAAATGGCTGTGATGGTCCTGCAGCATTTGAGCTTAAATTGGATCATTTTGAGAATAGCTAACTGTACTGTGTATGCATGCATGTGTAACTATACTACCCATATATAGCTAACTACACTGTATATACACTAACTGTATATACACTAACTATAGGATTAGTAGGTTTAAGAAAAGCACAGAAGGTGTGTTAGCACAGCTTTTTTTTTTTTTTTGTCTCTTCAGCAGCATTTTAAAATCAATCTTATTATTTCTGTGCCTCAAGTGTCTGACCTGTGATGTGAGAATACTTATCTGGTATGATGGAAAATACTATTGACATGGCAAATCTCCTCTTGTTCACTTACCTCTGTCTGCAGCAAATCCTAGTCTCAGCTTGGAGCTCTGCCATATGGCACACTTAGCTCCTCTGGTCTGCCAGGGTCCCCTCCAGCACCTTTCCCAGGTCCATTTAAATATTAACAAAGTTCTTGACTGGAGGTTTTGTCCCTGCTTTGGAGGAGCTAATACCAATTAAAAAAAAAAAAAAAATCCGCTGAAACAACTTTAAAAAATGCGACTTTTGGTTTTCAGCCTGTAATTACAGCATCAGTTCCCTTTTATGCTTCTAAATTACAGAGAAGCAAACTGCCCTGTGTTCTGATGTTTTATTTTTTTAAATTACTCAGTGGCTTTGTGGGGAAAGAGTAACTGAATATTTTTGGTGGTGTTATATAGGCGACGCCTTCCCCATTAGCTCTTAGGGAGCGATTCTTCCTCACTCCCTAAGGCTCACTTCAGGGGGAATGGAAATTAATTCACTTCAAGAGAAGTGGTAATAAAGAATGTCCCCCTTTCATGGTTTAGCCAGCTTGAAACAAACTTTTAAAAATGTGCACATCATTTTTAACAGAGGCTTTGCGTTAACAAGGATTAAGGAGGCTCTGTTCTTGCTTCAAAACATAATTTTCCGGGTAGCCTTGCAGCATGGTTGGCATGGGCCTTGGCGCAAGGTATGAAATGGCACCTTTGTGCCAGACAGCCACAAATATCACCCCACCTACCCCTGCTGGCTCGTCCCAGCTTGGCACCCCCATGCCCCTGCACCTGGGCCTCTCTCCAGCTGCATCACTCATGCAGACGCTGACGGTGTTGCTGGATCCAGCTGTAGCCTGAAGAAACATGTTTAGATGTTTTTAGAGGTTATAGGAACTATTGATCCATCTTCAGTAATGGTCAGCTACATTTCAACTTTCCTTGGAGGTCTTGCCTTTTGCTATTATTCTTCCCCCATCTCTCCAGTTTTAGAGTGTCTGTCTTTCAGGTTTCCCCCTTTACACTGAGGACCTGGCTTTCAGCTGATTGCCACGTCAGCCTTCCTCACAGTTTACACCAGCAGCTGTCCCTCAAACTGATTGCACGATGACAGGAGGGCTGGGTGACAGAAGCTAGGTTAAAGCTGTAAAAGAATTTACAGCACCTTCATGTTTAAATACTTAATTACTGCACCCAGAAAATGTCTCAGCTGAGGAATTGCACACTGCTGGTAGAGCACACAGCAGGTTCCCTGAGCATCCTTCCCAACAGTTCACCAGATTTTGCAGAATAGAATGGAATAGAATAGAATAGAATAGAATAGAATAGAATAGAATAGAATACTGTACTATACTATACTATACTATACTATACTATACTATACTATACTATACTATACTATACTATACTATACTGCAGTTGGAAGGGACCTACAGCAATCATTAGTACGGCTGCCTGACCAATTCAGCATTGACCAAATTAAAACCTGTTATTAAGGACATTGTCAAAATGCCTCTTAAACACTCACAGATTTGGCGCGTTGACCACCTTTCTAGGAAGCCTATTTCAGTGTTTAAACACCTCTCATTAAAGAAGAGCTTTCTAATGTCAAGTCTAAACCCCCCTGGTGCAGCTTTGAACTATTTCCACATGTTCTATCACTGGATACTAGGGAGAAAAGATGACCTCTCCCTCCACCTCCCTTCCTCAGGAAGACACTCCTCTCCCAATTTATTCTTGTGCTTGGCATTACTTCCAGTGCAGAGCCCAGTACTTGGACTTGTTAAATTTTATCCTATAGCTCAAAGCTCCAATCTACCTAGATCCCCCTGCAAGACGTCTCTGAAGAGACTCAATAACACCTCCCAGTTTGCTAACATTGGCAAAATTTCTAATGGTGCACACAGCTGGGCTGACAGTGCATAGAGGTGGGCATTAAATCCACTCAAACATGCTTGTGCTCTCTGTCCATCTCATGTAACCACTGTTCTCTGCCATGCCTTTCCTAACATTTAAACCCAGTTGCACAGGCCTTTGTAACCAGCAGGTCATTTATGACATTGCTGAGATGCAGTCATGGGCCCATAGCCATGAAATTGTGCCTATTCATTATTTTCTTTCCAGCATGGGAAATGAGCAGCATAGACTTGTCAAGTAAAGAGTTGTCTCAATTTACTGCTTGGTTCAAAGAAAACATGAGGCATTTCAGAGATTCTAATTTCTAAAGCATGTCTCCAATAACTCATGGATTAATATTTATTTATGGATCAGTAAGTGGTTTGATTCATTTCTGCTGGTTTTTGCCCAGGCTGTTCTGTTATAACTGGACAATGATCCAGCCAGACCACTGACTTTAATAAATCTAGGATTGCCTTTGGACCCCAGACTTGCCAGATGGCAAAAAAATGAACACTTTCCACTACTTTTAGATTTTAATTTTCCTGGGCTATAGCAGACGTTTGAATTTACAAAATTACCAACTCACTAATTTACAGTCAGGCCTCCTTATTCTTTTAATATTTTTTAAATTTTAAATTTACTTTTCTTTAGTTTATTATACTCAGTTTACACATACTCTTAGGTCCTGCTTCCTCCTAGAACTAACTTAATATTGTTTTGTGTCAGCCTCATAGAAACAATGCTGGATGAAAACTAATCCAATGGTTGTTACACACAAGTGAGGAAAATCTCATAGGCGGTGGAATTCCATTTTTCCTGGGATTATTCAAATTCTATTATAAATTATATTGCACTGTGAATCATATATTATTTGTAATGTGCTTTTGATTGCCTTGTATGACTAGATATGTGGTTGGGTTTCATGTATTTTGTCATTGCAGAGTGGAGCAGTAAAATGAGAAAGAAGTAACCATTCTCTATGGTATCTTTAATAAAATCCTTTGAGAACCTCAAGGAAAAATCATTGTTCTCTGTCCATCTGTCTCACTACAGGAAAAGCCAGGTCCAAAACACCTTCAGGTCATTATGGCCCATTGTTCCAACACTGGGATTAAATTTTGACCCAAATAGCAATTGTTCAGTCCTTGTAGAAAAAAGGGAACAAGAGGGAGGTTTCACAGCTGTAGGTAGGGGCAACACTTGAATTTTGGCTGGCAGAGTTTGCAAAGGTGAGGTTTTCCACAAAGAGTCCAGTGCTTCCATAGCCACTGCTCTGCAGAAAGGGGTGATTCTGGCTGCCCAGCCCAAAGGTCCTTTCAGGCTGCGCCTGTGCTCGCCGCAATCACACATTCACGCACCCAGGCACATCCCTTGCTGGGACAGCCACCTGCTGCCGTGGGGAAGTGCTGACAGTGATGCCTTAGGTTTTAACGTCTGTATTTTTCAAATTCTGTACTGCCTAGTGTGTAACTCTGAAGTTTCTTGTAGCTCGTTAGCTGCTCGCTTAGGCCAGATAGACACAACAAAGCTTCTCTGAGCTTGTTATTCAAGGACACTCAGACTCTTCTAGGCCCAAAGGTGTAAACTAGTACCATGAAAGAGGTCGAGAAATTGAAGAGAGCTAAAGTTTTAATTAGTGAATTTATGCTGATATGCAACTGGACCAAACCTATAACAGTGTAAAAAACTCGTGACCCATCATCTATCTTGGGGTCCATTTTATGGAAGCAGCCTCTGGCTCCCCAGGGTGTACCTTGAAGGCCTTCAAATAAATACCTAGCTTTTATCCCCTTACTCTTGTCTAGTCTCTGTTTCTAGGTGGCTGAGGGAAGGCATCAACAGGAGCAAGGCCAAGCAGCAGCCCCCGCCTGTGACAGCTCCACCCAGCACAGTGATCACAGAGCATGTCAGGGCTATTTTGGCTGAATTGAGAAATGAATGTTGAAAAGGCTCTTTGCTTCGGTGGTGCTTGGCCACTCATCCTCATGCTGGTCCCAGGAGAGTCTGCAGGGGTGGGCTGGGTTTGCAGTGGTGGGGCAGAGGGCATCCTTCTCTCTGCTGCACAGAAAGGAACAGCAGGAGAGAAGAGGCAGTTGGGAGGTAAGAAGCGTCATGGAAAGACAGAACTGGGGGGGAAATTTGCGTTAGTTCACCTGATTCACCACTATTACCACAAATTTAGATTAGTGTATTCAGATTGTTGAGTCTAAGGATTTTGTTGTCAACTAAAGTTTGAGAGGGAGAAGTGAAAAAGGTGAGGGTGGTGAGATGTGGGGGGTTCCCCTGGGCTTGAGGACTGACCCTGCAGGTGCATCCCTGGGTTACAGACCAGGAGGAAGACGCAGTGGGGTGTGGGTGGCAGGGGTGAATAGAGATGTGTAGGGGAAGGCAAAAGGCCTTGCTTAGTCTGGCCAAGGCACCAGAAACACAGAGCACCCTCGGGCTGCTTGGGAAATCCATAGGGCTTGGACACCAGTACATGATTGTTCCCACTGCTCATGGTGTCTCCAGCTTGGGAGCAGTCAGGGTCAGCTGGCACTTGCCCAGCTGAGGCTGGGACATGGCTTAGAGGCCACCACTGCTAGAGACCATGTCTGTATGGGGTCAGGACATGCTCCAACACCTGCCTAAGTGAGACAAGGGGGTTGTATTTCAGTACATACCATGAAAGAGGGCATTTAGCCATGTTTTGGGGAGGCAGCTTTGAGGAATGTCGTTCAGTCTTGCAATATGATTCTCAGTAACAAGTGAGTTTGATGTGTCAGTAAGAAAACCACTGTAAATCTCTGTTGTATTTCTGAAATACAGTTTAAATTGATCAAGTTCGGATTAGAGTTTCACTGCTGATGGGAGCCACAGAGCAGGAAAAATTGTGATCTGGTGTCAGAATCACCCCTTGATTCCAGTGTGATCCAAGTGTTCCTGAAGACATACACTTTCTATATCTTTCCAAAGAGACTTGGGCATGATATCAGATTGAGAGATAAAGATAAGATTTCTTCCTGGCAGAGAGGAGATTTGTTTGGCAGGATGGCCCAAACCATGCCTTTGTCATCAGACTTTCATGCAAGAGTAACTGGCATAGTCTGTACAGACTGTGCTCACCACTTTTGACTATCAAGAGGACAAAGAAGTATGCTGATAGCTTGATTTTTCCACGTGCACAGGAGTCACTGAGCTGTCATCATCTCAGAAAATGGTTTTATTGGTTTCCTTCTTTCTGTACCAATTCTGTTCTTTCAAAGAGCCAGACAAAGTGGATGAGATAAACAGAAGTGGCAAAGGGAGGATAAGACAAATGAATGAAAGCAGGAAATTGCAAAAGACTCCAAGCCATTTTTTGGAATCTTCTTGGAAAATAAATCTTGATACCTACCTTCAGCTTAATGTTTGGCTGCAGGACCCACTTGCTTCTCCAAGCATTCAAGTATACATATTTTAATGAGATGATGGAGTGGAAAATATGATGCAGTCAGCAGATTGTGTAACCCTTCATGTTAAAGGAAAAATTTGTGATGATGAGTAGATGGATTATCATTTGCTTGTGAGGCAGATTTAATAGACTTCTGGTTTGCTGTTGGAATAAATGACTCTGCAACCAGCTTGTGTCTTTTTGCAGACCTGTGGTGCTTTGACAACAGCAGCCAGTACCTTACTGGGACCTGAGTCCAACAATAAAAACATGAAAGGCAGCATCATGACTTCTAGATGGCTTGGTTGTTGGAAGAGCCGACTGGATTTTATCGTGGAAGGAGATGAGAAACATCCAGGCACAACCAGCTCAGACTGAGATGGGCACAATAAATTAAGCCATGTTACATTTCTTGAGGGCATCTCGATAAAAACTAAATTAACATCACTATTAATTGGCAACTATGCTTTTAAGTTCAATTAAGTTTAAGCCAGTTCTTTGTGAAACAGTTTAACGACTTCCTAAGGAAAAAGATGACGTTAGTAACATCAAGGCTGACATAAAAGCTTTGTTATCACAAATGCATCTTTCGGCTCTCAGCATATGCTGTTTCTGAAGCGTTGCCTTCCCAGGCAGGAATAATTTCAACTGTAGTCTTTTTTGTTGCTTGCTTGGGTTCTACTCTTGGATAGAAGAGACATAAGATCCCAAAGTGGTAGTACATGGTGAGCATCCTCAAGGAACACTGGGGAAGGTTACACAGGTAGTGTAGAGACATGTTGCACGGCTGAGACATTATTTTGCATGCTAGTCATGCCCATGGAGATCAGTTAATCCAGAATTAGAGGAGTTATTGACATTTTTTCAATGTTCTTTACTGAAATTGATTAACATAATTCAACACCTTGGAGCTTAGGAAATACACACAAAATGTGGCAAACTTTAGTGAGGTCTGTATTTTGTATTCAGTCCATGGACTTGAAGATTGTTCTTCCCCACTACAAGTACTTTCATGCCACATTATTGTCTTTCTTCAGTTAGCACTCTCAGTCTCTCCTATTTTGTTTTATACCACCAGTGGTATCTTTCCTGGAGCCAAAGACTCGACTTCAGATCTCTCACATCCCAAGAATGTGCCTTGACAAACAGCCTGTCATGGAGACTGAGCAGCCTGTTTTCACTTGAAATTCCAGGTAGGCACTGCAAAATTCTTCCCAAGAAAGCTGGCATGCATGCTCTCACTGGAATGGGTTGATTTAGACAAATACACACTTTCTAACAAAATGGAAAATTCCATGCTGGTCTTATACTTGCAGAGATGCTGATTTAAGTGCACTTTGCCTGAGTGGACGGTGCAGTAGTGCCTAGCACCTCAAGAAAATGAAAAGAAAAACCCCAACCTGACCTCAAAAATCAAGAGAAAAGGGAAATGTGAACCCAGCCTTCGTAACATGCAGAGCCAAGAGTATAGTGGTCAACCAGAAAGACAAAGTTACAAGTCACACTTCTGTCTGAACTTCATGCTCACTTCTGATGAACAAAATCACATACAGCGTTGGTCTGTTCCCATGTTTGTTTGTCTGGAGTCCCTTTGCAACTGTTTGGTATTCAGATCCTTAGATCCTGCTGCATCAGACAGGCCAACAGATCTTTCTCATTTCTCTTTTTGTTTTCAAAATTTTCTGAATTCTCATCCAAATTTCTTTGTTCTGCTTCCCTGTCCCACTCACCAGAGGCTACCTGCCACTCATGTTGGCGGACATGCATGCAGACACCCAGAAACAAATTTTAGGTCAAAAGAACATACTGAGGAAGAGGTTCAATGGACATTCATAGCCCTCCTGTACTCAGCTGCTCCATACTTGGCTCTCTCCTGCCTATTTTTCTCCTCTCTTGCCTGAGTCCACTGCTCTAATCTGCAAAGTATCTTCATGTGCTATTCAAAGCACTACACCAAAGAGCAAATAATCACAGGACTGTTTAAACTGGAAGCAAATAAGAATGGACAGTCAGGTAAAGGACACCTTATTTGCTTTCTTGCAAGAACAAGGAGATACTTAGTCATTTTTAAAGCACTGCAGTGTAAATCTTACCAAAGGGAAATGATCTTATATTATGCAGAAGCACTAATGCACAACCACAGGATTTAAGTAAAGCCAAGGTCAATAGGAATAATGAGGGGAATTCAACATTTGTATAAGACTGTAAAATTATGTCTGATGGGAATCTGTTGGTTTTTTAAAAGAAATGTTAAACAAGCATGTTTTTAAAAACCATCTGGGAGTGTTGCTGAACACGAGTCGTAAAGAGAGCTGGTGAGAAATGACAGGCCAGTACACAGAGGGCAAGAGGGAAGTGATATAACTCTCTTCCAATATCTAAACCTTTAGGCAGAATAGTAGAGAGTTCCAGACTCCTGGTCTGCCTGTGCCACACAAAAAGCTGGCACAAGCAGTGTGGACACTCAGCACTGTCTCACAGCCAGTGTGAAGTGCCTTGGTCCAGTCAAGGTCACACTTGCCACAGCTGGTAAAATGGAACAAATTCCTACCACCGGATTGGAGAGCTTGAGATTTGGGGTCAGACAAATTAATTTATCACATCTTAATAAATAGAAATTTTAACAGAAGCTCCACTGCATTGCTTTCTGTAGCATCTTGCAGAGCTGTCTCACTTGAATTCTGAAATCATCTTAATTCTTGTATTTCATTTGTTCTCCATGTAAACAGATTGGCAAGACTTAGCTGCCTAATGAGGAAGAATCCCTTCATCTTACATCTCTGGGAGCTTCTACTGTCTGGAAAAAAGGCTTTTGTGAGAAATTGTTTATTTTTAAATTAATTTTTATCACTATTTTATCTTAATCAGAAAAAGAAAACATGAAAGCAGTTTAAAGACATTTACTTAAGCTTGTTTTATATAAGTAAATGAGGGATTTTCTTGTAAATTATGTTCACCAAAACTGAGAGTTTGAGGATTATTTAATAGCAAAATCAAGATAAACAATAGTGCAATTCTTGATATACTTAGTGTCTATTTCTGAACGTTGAGCTGAACATATTAGATCAACATTAGAATTTCATCATTTGAAGAATTACTGACTGCAAAATTTAGCAATCACTCCAACCAAGCTGAAATGTCACATTAGCAAAGAAATGAAAAACTTAAAATAAAGCCAAGCTGTATTTATCCATTTGCTTTAAAGCAACTTTTGTGCATGTGTTAACAAAGTAGACAGTGCCTTCAGAATAGCAATCCTTGTGAGTACTGGGTATGTAACAGGAAGGATTTTTTTTTTTTAATGTTCAATGGAGAAAATAGAAAGATTTGTCCACCCTGATGCTAAAAATAAGGAATAATTATCATCTGAGGCAGGTGCACTTCTGACCTAAGCATGCATGCACACCATGTATTTTCAAGCCCTCTTTGTTAGAATAAACAGATGAATTTTCCCTCAAGTACATACTTTAAAGGCAGATGCGAGTGGCTTCGCTGGGGAAGGAAAAACAGCCCCAGAAAAGCAGAGGAAAATGGAGTCCCAGTGCCTTTGACACTTTGTTGCACTGTTGCTTCCCCAGCAGGCCAGTGACTGTGGAACATGTGCCACAACCCCTCTGAAGATGGTGCCAGGTGACCTGGACCTTGGTGACACAGGCCTACACCGTGTATGGCCTCTTCTCCTTCTGGCCAAGGTCCCACACAGCACAAGGATGCACTGTGGCATTCACAGGACCACAGGATCACAGGATCACAGGATCACAGGACCACAGGATCACAGGATCACAGCATGGCTGAGGACGGAAGGAACCTCTGGAGGTCATCTGGTATAACCGCCCTGTTCAAACAGGGCCACCTAGAGCCTGTTGTCCTGGACTGCATCCAGAAAGGTCTCAAATATTTCCAAGGATGGAGATTCCACAACCTCCCTGCGTAACCTGTTCCAGAGTTCAGTCATCCTCACAGTAAAAAAAAAGTTGTTTGAAGTTTTTTTCATGTTCATAGGGGAACACGAAAAAAAATCCCTGGTGTTCATAAGGGATCTCCTGTTTTTCAGTTTGTGCCCATTGCTCATTGGGACAGTCTGTCTGGTACTTTGCTATTGTGAAGTCTTTCAGTAACCTCAGCTATTAACAGAATGTGATTCCTGATTTTTGACATGCTGTAGGTCAATAAACAGCTTTTCTGATTTCCTGAGTGGATGCTAAACCTTCAGAAAACCAGGAGTGATATAATAAATGAGTAGGTGTAAAGTCAATGCATATTCAGCCTGCATATTTTTGGTGAAGGAAGGTGAAATTTGATGCTTTCTTCCTTCTCCTTGGATTCTGGTTCAGTTTGGAATCTGGTTCAGTGTCAGTATGTTTCACTTCTACTTTCCTCTAGGTTTTTCTTCTCAGGGTGCGGTTGAGATCTGCACCTCTAAGCATGCAGGTCACCAACAGCCCCTTCTGGAATAACTCTTTTATGACAAAAAGGGTTTCTAACAAACATGACATGTGCCTTGTGAGAGCTAGGACACAGCATCCTATTCCAAACTGCTCCTTTAATTATACTGACTCCTATTTTATCCTTGCTGCTTCACTACTGTCTACTCTTTTTGCAGTCCTACTCTCCTCCACTTCCCTGAGGCCTCTTTTTCTTCTCAGCCATTTTGTAATGGAAGATTATTTAGCCATGGAACTGCTGGTCAACATGGATAATTGGATGAACTGCCCCCAGAAGACACATTTCAGACTGCTTCTCCATGTCCATGAAGCCAGTAAGGCTTCAGACTGGAAACACACTTTTTTTCTTTCTCTCTCACTGAGGAGTGCATGGGTGGGAGAAAAAAAGGTGGGAGAGGGTTTGGTGTACTTGGTCATAGACACTGGGGCAGAGCTGAAAACCTGGATCCTAATCACAGTTGTGCCAGAATCAAAATGTGGCTCAGATCCAGGATACAGGTCTGGGCTCAAAAACCTTTAGTATGTCAGCTTTTCTGAAATATTTCATCACTACATCATTCCCCATCATCTATTCCAGGGCCACAGGAAGAAGGGCAAGTTACACTCCACAAGTGTAAAGGCCTTTTTTTGATTCAGGGCAGTGTGAATGAACATAGGCTGCTAAAGCAGAAACATCACCAGTTATTTAAAAATGAAGGGCCTTTCTTCCACAAAGGGCTAAATAACTGATTTCCTTCATGCCAGGTCTTTCCAGAATTATTCATTTGTTTAATAAAAAACAGCTACACTTCTGAGAAAGAGACAGTCTTGCACAATGGCAAATAAAAGCCACTTTCAGTGTTTGTTGAACATGAATCAAGTGATTTTTTGTCTGAAATAAAAAGTAATGGATAACCCAGGTAAAAAAAAAAGCCATGTAAGCATGTTTGTATTTGAGCTGTTTTGAAGGTAATCAACACCCAGTTTTTGCTCTCATTTGGTAAGAAAAGCTCCTTTAATACCTTCTGCCAACTCTCTTAAAAGTTTGGCTTCTCTTCTGACGAGATGCAGGAGTGCAGGCAAAATCCTTCTTACTTTGCAAGTTTGGGCCCTATTTGTTTTGGATATGATGGTTTGTGGGTTTGATTTACTAATCTGACTTTATTAAGAGGCTGTACAAGGTCTCCCACAAAGAACATCCTGCAAAGCAGAGAAAGACAGGGGTGTGCCAGAGACAGGGGACCTATACAACCTGAATGTACCATAATGTAACAAAATTGTGGCAAAAAAAAGTAGATCTAAGCCAAGGGTTCATTTTGTTCCTCACAGTCCTTTCAGGCAGAAGATGTAGGCAACTGACAGAAGAGACTTGCTACAGTCAGGAACCTAGGGATACCTTCAGTCCCTATTTTCTCTATTCCTTCATTGTAGGCAGTTTGAGGCCAGTACTTTTAGTCCTTTTTGCACAGAGCAACCAAGTAGTTCTGTCTGTGCCCCATCAATTGTTTGTGTCAGTGCCTGCTAAAGGAAACCTGTTCTATATCCATTTAAACTAAGAAAATATATCCACAATACATTTACACTGTGTAAGATAATCCCTTTTTTTGGTTCCCCTGCCTTCTAAGTAAACGGATCTAACCATTTGTTGTATCACCATAAACACACACAATTTATGAATAATTTAATTATTCTGAAGGTTTAATTCAATTTCACCCCACTAGTTTTACAGGTATATATGGTTTTTGTGTGAACTGAAACCATTCCACTTACTGCAGTCAAGTGGAGTTGACATCCATGTTATGTCATCTCAGCTCTTTTATGCTTAGAAAACAGAAACAGGGTTATGAAACGAATTTATGTTTTTCCTCTTTTGTTTTAATTTAAAATGCTTTAAGTTAAACATATTACATTTGCTTTTGTTTGACTTGGTGGGGGAGAGATGGAATTGCCTGTTTAACTTCAAATAAATCAATCTTTCCAAAAGGAAAAGCTTAGTTTAACCCTTTGCTTTGAATTCAAGAGTGTTTTCAAATTTTCCCATGTGAATGATCTAAACTCTTTGACTTTTGCAGCTGGGGTTCCCTCAACCCCTGGTGGCAGAGGAAGGGGAAATTTCACATCAGATGAAATGCTTGAACCCCTGTGGGCTTTGCCCACCCATGGTTGCAGCGGGCTCTGTGAGCAAGGTGGCTCTGTGGCTGTGGAGAGGAACAGAGCAGAGTGCCAGACAGATGCACTTAGTGATCATCCAAGCCAAAATTCCCTCTCTGGCCATATTCAAACAAACCTTGGTGCCAAATCTTTCTGAGCACAAAGCCACTGGACTGAGTAGTGAAATGTGGAGTGTTAACTGCAATTGACAGAGACAATATGAAATACTTTGCTTCTCCACTTGTAGCATACTGATATTTAGTCAAGCAGTTAAAAGGAAACCAAACTGTTACTCGGGGTACACTGGCAAAGTGACCCATGGATTTGAGCTGGGATTACTTTTTTTTTCTCTGTTCTTGCCATCAACAAGCAGCAAGCAGGCACTAACCCTTTCCTCAAGCTTCCTGCTGCTTCTAGAAGCAAGTAGACGATAACAGGAGTTCCCAGAGGCTGCTCTTTAGTAATAACTCCTGATTTGTCCTCTAACTGGAAATGCATCTCCAGGAATTGGATAGTTCATTACTCTTTCATATTGTCCAGGGCCCCTTTCTGCTGGTGGAGCTGTAGCAGCAAGAAGACAGAGGTTGATCTGGGGTGGGCTGCAGTAAATTTAAAAAGCTACAAATCAAGGTATACAGCTGTGCAACATCAATCTGAGCAAGACCAGAATCAGGCATCCACTGAAATTTCTGTTCACAGAGAAGTTCACAAGAAAAGAGGAGCTGAAACAGGGTTTGGAGAAAATTTGCAGAGACCAGACTGAAACCAGACACATTAGCATAATCCAGAAAGTTTTTGGATAATCAGGTGTCTGTCTCTGTGGACTCAAAATTCCCCTCTGGCACAACCAGCAAATGTTTGCTTGGGA
This sequence comes from Platysteira castanea, assembly GCA_013397175.1. Lineage (NCBI taxonomy): Eukaryota > Metazoa > Chordata > Aves > Passeriformes > Platysteira > Platysteira castanea. The sequence goes on along the minus strand of VYXC01000829.1, from coordinate 352,075 downwards.
GGTAGAAGTGAAAAGCCAGTGGCTCTGAAATCTGAGCTTCCACAAGAATTTCTCTGGTCGGTGCTCAGCGTTGCCTTCGGGGGATGAGAAGGCTGGGAGGCAGGATGTCGGCTGCTGGGCTGGCTCCCAGTGCCTGCGGTCATCGCCCGGGTAATCCCGCATGGTATAGCTGAGCTAAAACCAAATTGTATCCATTTCTCCTCAGCTCATCTTTCCAGAAGCAAGGAGATTTTCTTACTCTGAATAAACACCAAAATAGTATTTTTTCCTTATAATTTTTTGTCTGAACACTGTAGCTGAAAGTATTTCCTTTTGCAGCAACGACTATCTACGCTGGCAGTAACTGCATTGGCAGTGGTGCTGACTGGCTCTATTTTATTTGCCTGTGGCAATTTAATTTTTCAGTAGCTCTTCCCTTTAAAACATTTAGAAATCCCACAGAAACAAGTAAGCCTTGGACACGTGAAGAATTCCAGGCATAAACCTTAAATCATAATTAGAAAAGAAATGTAAAAAGTAAGACATATCTTTTCATGCTTGACATGGGGCTGAAGATTGCCTTTTACTTTTGAGAATAAGCTGTGCACCCAAAGCCACGATAAATCACACAAAAATAAAACCATTCCATAATTCAGATGCCCTCCCACAAAGGGCAGTTCTAAAATGTTCATTTAAAGAAGTGTTTCCTCATCCATCTCAGGTTTTACTCAGAGAACAGAGTACTACAGGGTGTTCAGAGTCTGATGGAGAGAATGGAGTGGAAGACTCTTTTCAAGGCTTGGGAAAAAAGCAAAGCTAGATGTCCTAGAATTTAAAATTCAACATTGAATTTGTTTTCCCTAAGCACAACACAGCAAACCTCAATAAAACAAATTCACGCAGATCAGCTAAAGCCATGTATGACAAATGAGTCTAACCTCATTCTTCTTACAATATGACTTCATTCGTAAGGAAACATAAAACTCTTTTCTTCATTCTTGCCTTCTCATTTCTACTGCTTTCTTCTTCCTGCCTGAATAATGCAACTGTCCTAACTCCTCATATCAGAGCTCAGTACTGAGCCTTCAATACCAGTGAGTCAGCATCCTTTCCCACAAGATTCAGTACCTGGGATTTTTCAGGGAAACACTGCCAGCTTGTTATGTCTCAATGGGAAATTTTTTGGAAAACACCTTACATTTGGAACATAAAAAACAACCGTTGCGCATTATGTAGATGAGGACCAAGGGCCCATTATATTCCCGAAGGATACCTTACCAAGAAGGTAGTAAACTGCCCAGGAGGTGGGGAAATTACTCCAAGCCTTCCTCCAGTGTTGGCAAGCGGTTCCCTTCAGGCATGTCAGGATTGAACATTAACTTATTATAGACAGAGTGAAAAATATCTCCAGGGCTGAATTTGAAACCCACCGTTCTCCTACAGAAAAAGAACAGAGGTGGCTATTGAAGAACTGTAATGATTTTATTCTTATTATTGTAATTATTTTGATTTTGTGTCTAAATAGCCAACTCTGGAAGTATACATTTATTTCTACAGCTAAACTTTCTATGGGAATGGTATCTCTGGGACATGAGAGCAAACCCAGGAAACTGCTGATTAAATACTTACTGTGCTGAATGGGCTTGTAGGTATTTCAGCCTTAAGCAAGGCTAACCAGGCAACAGGACTGATGCTTTTTTTGTATGTGTCAGATTTATTGTTGCTCCAGCAAAACTGGAGCATGTGTCTTATAATACCTGCCCTGTGGGAGCAATGATGATTCTTCACAGGGCTGTATTTTCCCAGCTTAAGTGTTTTCTTAGTCATTACCCTACATGTAATCCAGGCTTTTTTGTTTGTCAGAGTCATTTTATTCTGTATTCCGTGGGTGTTTGAGTTCGTCCTATACCCTTCAGGATTATACTGTGGGATGTTCCAATAACCACTCTCTTATCATCATGTGAGAGGGAGCAGGGACAATTCTGTGGGAACAGGTGCAATTTCTGCACTTCCAAAGCAGCTTGTAAATACAGCATTGCACAGAGCAATAGCACAGTGCTCTGCCATCCTGGTCACCACTGATGGAACCTTTGCAGTAACAAAATACTTTTTGTAGAGTCAGTTATCTATAGTGCAGTAGCTCCATGGTTAATTGTTGGTCCTTGCAGCCTCAGTATGTACTTTGCAGGTTTTCTGCACAGTGACATGAGGATGACAGCATGGCTGAATGGAAGGGGTAAAATGCAATGTAAGAACAGAGCCATTCCCTCTGCCAGAGCAAGGGAAGGAATTGCATCAACAAACTGTGAGCAGCATGAAAGCAGAAAGAGCTGTAATAGGGCTATTGTGTGATGAGAATGGTTTTAAGGGAGCAAGGAAGATGGGACATGAACAGTCAGACCTGTGTGTCTTGCTCAACACTGTTCTTCTTGAAATTAATTTCTTTGTGCACGTAGAAATACTCTACAATTAGTTTAACTGAAGAGAACACTAAATTAACAGTAGTTCGCTCAGAGTTTGAATTCACAGAGCTGTACAAAGGGGTTTTGATACTCCCCTGGTTGTGGTTCCTGGCCATCACTTTTTGTCTGAGCAGGCATATTTTTTCTATCCCTGTTCATTGCAAATGCAGTTCCTGCCTGCCCATTTTTCTATGACTGTTTAATATGCACTCAGCCACTGGTGTGGCCCCATTCCAGGAGGGAGGCTGGAGGCTGGTGATTCCTTCAGGCTGTCAAGGCCCCTTCCCAGCAGTGGTGGGTAGGATCCCCTGAGGCTGGGGAAGAAGAATTTCACTCCTGTTACCTCCTGCCTTCTGTGTGTGCTGTTGGACAAGGAGAGGTGGGCGCCAGCAGCTCCAGGTGTGGCAGGAAGTTGAAGCAATTATCTGCACCCAAAGGAATCACTTGGCTGGATTGCACCATAAGCGAGAGCCGGGCTGTAAGACCATGTTTCACTAAGATAGTAGTGGGTGGGAAGGGAGACACCCAATTTCAGCACACAGACCTTTGCAGCAACTTCCTTAGTGGGACTGAACATCCTTGTGCTGAGTCTAAAGTGTCCAAGTCCGTGGAGAGAGCCTGGGAGCATCACTGGGTCGCCACTTCTACAGCTGGGCATTGAACTGCTTTGATGCTGCCATTGCCTGCCTGTGAGCATCCTCTGACAACACAAAATCACCCAAATACTGCTTTGGGGTCTTTGTCAATAACTGCCAAAGAAATCTCTTCTTTTCTGACTACTTGGTTTTTGTGATTGTTTCAAGACAGAAAGTCTAGTTTTGAGGCACCAAGTGCAAAACCTTTCTGCGTCATTCCTCTGTCTTCTTGAGGTTTCAGCACATCAGTCTTCTCAGACTTTCAAAAACACTTCTCAACAGCAGTAACTACCCATTCCTTGTATCCTTGTGTTGGGTCCCAACCCACGCGGCGTCAAACCAAGCTGCTTCTCTCTAGCTCCAAGAGACGGGAATAGCCCAGTTTCCCAACGGCTTCACCAGCCTGCCAGCTACTCTCAGTTTGTTTTGTTGCAATCCAAAAAACACACCCTACTTTAAGCATTGACACATCTCCCAAGTGTGGACACCCTTCCCAAAAATGTGAGTCTATGTTAGTCTTCCCTAACTCCAGCCAGGACAAAGAGGCTTCTGCAAAACTGCTGGTGTTTAAGCACCTTGGTCTTTGATGTCTCAGTTTCTCCCCTTCAAGGACCTGACCTATCTCTTAGCAACACTGAATTTCCATTGTATTAAATGGGAGTAATCATCCTGTAGGATGTGCTGTTTCACTCATCTGTAGTGCCACAGGCAGAGCTGTAGCACAGCACAAATACCAAACCACTGATACTGTCAATAGACAGAAATCTGGTTTTGCCTGATGACAAAATTCTGCGTATCCAGAATGATATATGTTCTACTTGCCAGAAAGTTTATTTATTTATTTAGAAGAGAATGAAGACTTGCCTTCTTAGATAAAGAAATACGGGAGAAAAATATTCTCTGGAAAGTTCTGTCTTCACCATTATTGAACCACACCCTATCTTCTTCATATAAGAAATATTGCCAAAGCCGCAGTCTTTCATCATGTGGTTTCTTTTAAATAACCTCCTAGGTACTAAAGGTCAGGATGATTTTTAAAAAAATAGCCTGGTAGTATAAAAGAACTTTTTTTAAATGCAAAAAGACAAACAGAGGAATCCTACGCAAACTTGCCATAAATACAAGGGATGAAGATGATGATGAGTGGAATAAATTACATTCACATTGTGTTCATCTGCTTTAATTCGTCTCAAGTTTTGCTCAGTTCAAAAGTCTAATATAAAAATAGAATTATTCAATTCATTGCAATTCTGAGTCCATTCTTTTAGTCCTTTCCCATAGTTTTGTTCTTGAACTCCGCTGGGAAAAGTCACACAATGACCACAGTCTTAGCTTTGTATATATTTTTTCTCTCCTCAGTACTAAGCTTATTGTCAATATTGCTTCTTCATCTAACTAAAGTATAGGAAGAAAAATGCAAAACTCTTTTTTTTCAGTTATTTTTGTCCAATTTTTATTTCTCCATGTTACTTCAACAAAGAAATATTTTGAAGGGTGGGCCTTTCTCATATTTGGCATTTGTCCAAAATTGAATAGTTTCCAATAGTCTGCAGAAATTACTGGTAGCTTTTTCTACAAATATTTGCTCATTTCTGAGCCATGGTTTTGAATTACCTTAAGTCTGAAAATTTGGCCACTTTGAAGGTGATTCATGAGCAAACCAGACACCTCTACCTTGGATGTGGCAATGCTGACCCATATCTGGACAGGCAGGGTGGGTGTCCGAGGATGATGAAGGGCTTGTTTGAGTGGCAGTCCCCACCACGGCCTGTTGAAGCCCCAGGATAAGCTGTGTTCCTGGTGTATGGTGTGTGGGAGCACCAGTGTGGTGTGGTGCTCGGTTTCGGTTTTGTGCGCATTCCTAACCATCACTTTGAAACTTCATTATTTGGTTCTCTAAACTTTTAAAAAGCTATCTAATACCTGGCATTTTTTTTTTAAACATTCAGTCTATAGCAGACTATACTATTGATTTTTGCTATGAGAGCATTAATGGCCCACAGTCAGGGACCAGGTCAGGGTCTATTGTGCTTGGTGATGTGCACAGCATCAAAAAAAATTATTACAGAGCTTAGTATCTAGTTTCTTCATTAATTTCCCTCATATTCCAAAGCATTTTCTGGGACTCAAGAGACTGCTTTGATGGAGGACAAGTGCATATAAAAAAAAATTTAAAAAGCAGAGTTGTAAAAGATTTTGGAATCATAAGGTTGTGCTTTAAATCCATTGCATTTTTCAATAGGTCAGGGTTGTTTCCACACTTCGAGAGCAGAGCTGGACAGATGACAGCTGAAGAACCTGCCTTAAAGGCCATCTCACTGTCTCCCTCAAATATTCCCAAAACTGCTTTTCCTTTCTCTCAGTGAAGAGGAAGCTGACAGGACAGGACAAGCCCTGCCCCCGGCTGGGGCAGCAGAGGCAGCACATTCCTCTTGCTTCCCTGTTCCTCTCTTCCTTTCCACCCCAAGGCAGGGCCGGCCTCACCTCTGGCCAGAGGATGGCAAAACATTTGCTTCCCAAGTCTGGTCATCAGCCAGGCTGGGAGGAGAGCAGGCACAGCTACCCTGCCAGGTCAGGACACCCTGAGCACAGAATCCCTCTTCAAGTCACCTCCAAGGCCCAGCTCTGGCTGGTTGTCCCCAGCCCTCACACCTCACATTTTCCTCCCCACAGCAGCATTTCCTCCAAGCCATGGACACAGGGACCCCTCTCCCACCTGTGCCCATTGCACATCTTCTTCCTCCTGCAGCCTTCCTTATAAAACAAGCTACCACCCCCAAACCCATATTTTTTTCCAAGCATTCCTCCTACTTTCTGTTTGCCTCACCCTCTCCCTCATTATCCTGGGTCTTGCTTTTGTTTGTCTTGGCTATTTCGGGCTGGAGGCTCTTTGGGGAAGGCAATACAGTTTAAATGTCGCCTGCTCAGGATGTGTTCAAGTCATTCCAGCTGAGTGAAGCTGAATTGAAAAATGAGGCACAAACTGGCCAAGAAGTGTCTACCTGAGCATGGGCAACTGATTAACTGAATCAGCTTTAAGAGATATAATTCATTAAGCGTGTGTAACTTCAACTTTAGGGGGGAAAATCCTATTTTGAACGGCATGGGTAATAGTTTAATGCTAAATTTTCCCAGGAAATCCAGTCCAGGCCATACTCTACTGTAGTGAAGCACAACATGTTCACATGGTAGTTATAGCATAAACTGTAGGCTCTGGCTCCAAGCACCTTCTTCACTATTGTCATTCCTGAAGGACCACAAACACTGTATAGTTTACAATGAGAGTTATATGTAACTACTTGAAAAATGGAAGTATAAATGTATAAATTAAAATCCATGCATTAAGAAGCAACTGTGCGTTTCTCTAGAGTGCTCTATCTCTGTGATACATTTTAAAATTATATTACTACTTGATAGTATAACTATACTATCAATTACAAAATTGTTGTATATGTAGAAAGGATTAAGATGGTATTGTTTACAAGGTGTGTGTGATCTTCTTTTTGTTGCCAGTAAGATCATTATTCTCATTTTAACACCTAGAACACCTCAAAACTCCACACCTGTCAAAGTCATGGAAACATCTGGTATCTATTTGTAAATTTGAGACTCTGTTGTTATAATCTTTTAATTATATGTAAAACCACTTTCTGTTGTAGAAGTATGTAAATTATCCTGAATCAATCAATACAAAACTAGGAAATTTTGTGTGTTCAGCACCATTTCTCAGCTACACTGATAAATGAGATGCTAATAGCATGTGAAATTTAAAAGGGAGTTTATTCCTTTTGATAAAAAGGTGATGTGAGAATTCAATGAAAAATGAATCCCCAGTATTTTAAATCAGTATGTCCCATTTGTATTCTCTGTATGGAGAGCAATTCTGATGAGCACCTGTCGTATCAACCAGAAATCTCTTTCTCATTCTTTGTTAAGATCCTCTCATCTGCAGTAGAAGAATATTTATCATACAAGGCTATATGCTTATGGATTTTCTTTCCTTACACAATGGAAAAGAATATGTTGAATATTCAAGCTCCGTTCACATGGTTTAGAGAAAAAACCCCAAGACTACAGTCTCTCTCTGAAGCCACCAAAGCCTTTGTCTTTCATTGTGAATGACCACTGGTCCTTAAAATTGTGCTTTTGATAAGGACACTCATCCACTCTCTGTTCTGTTTTTATGGGGCTCAGGGCTTTGTAGGTGCCTCATTCTGTAGCTGAGGGAAATGGTAAATGGCTGTTTTTCTTATTTGACCTCTCTGTGCTCCCTTCCTTTAAACACAGTGGCAATATGTGAGGCTTCCCAAGCCTGTCAGGCCCATGCATCATCTTTCCTCCATGAAATTACAAGCTGTGGTTAGGGCAAAGGTTGTGAGCTCTCCAAGAACGTCACTGGGCCAAGAGTAGTGCTGGGCCAAATGTGTCTATGGAGTTGTAATCAGTCGTATCACAACCATGTGGGCTTTTTAGACTGGAACCATTAATACTTTTTAAACTTCTTCTACACCTTTGCAGTGATCATGAAAATCCAGTGCTGGTCAATATTTACTTGCTTCACATATTAACTACTAGACCAGACAGGGAGTAGCAGAGACCTAAGCCCAAGATAAGGTGCAAAATCCACACAGTCTGTCTTTGTAATTAGTTCCTACTTCAGAGTCAAGAGTAAAACACCAGTCAAAAAGTAAACTGAAAAATTTATTTGTTTTATAAAACAAGATTATGAAATTCTATATAAAAATCCAGCTTTTTAAATATGGTACATTCACTTCCTCACAGAATATTTAAATATTCACGTCACTTGAGCTATATTTTCACCATATTTGCGTTAAAATCATTGGATAAATTAAAACATCCTTACCAAAAGATATCACAACTTATACAAATAATACTAAGCAATAATACATTTTCTTAAATACAAAATGTAAAGAAATTAATAACTCTTAGGGCATGCTACAAAATTTTGCCAAAAAAATATATGGAATCATTTTTGTTTAACTAGAAAATATACAGTGTGCTTTCCATTTCTCTTCCTAAAATTCAGTCTCATACAATTTCCATTTAACTTAATAAATATGTACAACAAAAATGTTTGTTCTTTGAAGAATATAAACAGCAAATACTGGAGTAGAGAGCCTGGTCTGGCATTCCTTTCTCATCTAGTGACTATAGTGGGACTTTTCAACTCTGAATGTGCAAAAATGCAGAATCAGGCTCTTAGTGTTATCATCAGGTTAATAGCTTTCACAAAAGTGATTTTTATTAAAGAAAAAAAAAAACAAACCTTCAAAACCACTGCAGGAGACTTAGAACTATTCCAGTCAGGCATTTCTATAAATAGTAAATCAAAATGTGGCGAAATAATGTTCCAGTTTAATTACTGCTGGCAGTAATTAGAGAAAAATAGTCAGTGGAGAAAGAAACGTATCTTGAGTTAGACACATCTTACTTTCACAGATTTAAGTTGGTTTCCTACCATTTCTAAAAAGAGTTTCTGGTATAATCTATACATTGTAAATCTGTGAAGAAACTTAATCACCTTCTTCAGACTTTGGATGGTTCGTTTTGGAAAGTGGTACATTTTTAAGTGCTTCAGTCCATACATTAAACCTTTAATGGTGTCCTGGTCACCATTCTTTATTCTCCACAGATTGAGAAGCTTCAGAACTTGCTCTGTGGGTTGACACAGTTTCATTGTGCGCTCAACATCTTCTTTTCCCACCTTCTTGCCCGGTAAGCTTGCCATCAGCATGTTGAGATGTTCAAAGGTGAGGTTCAGGTGGCCAACATGCTTGAAGACACTGTTTTCGCAAAGATCGATATCTATGGAAAGCAAAAAGAGAAGAGAGGTAAGTACAGCACATTACAACTTCACTGCAGCCTGCAGAAAAGCTTCCAAAATTTCAAGGTGAATTTGCTTTCCAAATACCTTTGCTTCAAATAATTTTCTCATCTTTGCTTTTTTAAGCTTACCTATCCTGTAAAATGTTGTGTGTATGTGATAGGACTCCTAGTATTTGGTTCTAGTGAATGAAAGTTCAGCTCATTCTCTTCAGAAATGCCTTTTTAGGCAAGCTTTGTTAAAATAGTAATTTTGCATTTTGAAGTACTCTAGACACTTCACAGTCTGACATAAGCATACATACTAAATAACAGAGGGGTAAAAAACATTTCTGCAGCAGTTTTCAAATCTATTCTGAGTGGACTACATGTCACTCGAACGTGGTGGTTGTTGATGATGGCTTACATGAAAAGAGTTGGCTGCACTGTTGTAAAAAACCTTGATAGTAACACTGCAGCACTATTTCATCTTTGAAACCTTGGTAGATTCAGCACAAACAAAGCAGTGAATCAGCATGACAAATAGGTACCAGAAGGAAAAAAGAAGGGAAAGCCTGTCTGTGTAGTCCTCACTCCCATGTGCCCACACCCTGTGGATAGATGTCCCAGTCCAAAATATCAACCTCCACTTTATAGAATTGCACTCTCAGCTGCAGGCAACGAGCTCCCTCTAACCTCAACTGCTCAGATGTTACAGTGGGAAACACTTTCCTCACTTGATCAAAATTCTTCATATGTTGTGCAGTCTCAAAAGGGGACCTTGGTCATGGCACAACACATGCTCCAAAGCAAGCCACAAGTCTGGGAAGAATTCAGTCCTTGACTGATCTGGAGAAGTGGAATTCTGTTCCTGCTTCCCCTCGACTTCTCTATGCTCACTCAGCCAAGCCCTGTGGGCTCTTCTCCAAGCACAACACATCCCCAGGGGGTATTTGATCCCAAACAGTTTTTAAAATACCTTTCAGAAGGTTGTTTATAATGCACATGCTATCACAGTAAGATACCTTGGATAATCTTCTTGACCATATCCTGTTCTTTGTTTTGCTGCTTCCATAGTTTCAAAAGCTGGAAGGTCTGCTCTTGAGGACTGTGCCCTTGTTTAATCCTTTCAATATTTTCTGTGCTAACCTTTGTCCCAGGCAAGCTGTCTGCTAGTATGTTCAGCCAGTTAGGTGTGAGATGAGTAGGAACAGCAAACCTGAACATAGCCTCCTCACACAGGGTTACATCTGAAATGAGAAAGAGAAGGTGTCAATTGTTCTGATCTCTTATCTTGCCTGTCTCAGAAAAAAAACCCCAAAACCCCAACAAACAAGCAGCAAGAATGATAAGAAAATGTGTTTAAAAAACAGACTAAGTTATCTTTATAGTGCTGTTTCTCTTTGTGCTTGAGCTCTTTTTGGTCTGAGCTACAATAATTAAAATTCTACTATGGCCATCACCATAGCAGGCAAAGAGCTAACAAGCTAGGTATTTTTATCCCAGATTTTGATAAATTAATTTTTATGATAACTAAAGGTACGTTTTCAGAGCACTCTTCTTAAATGTGATACACACCTATTCCACATTTTTGAGGTGTCGTGTCTGTATTTTCCTGACAGATATTGTCATGAACCTCATTTCCTTTCAAAGCTATTTTGAAACCCAGGGCACTACAGTTTGTGTGCTTAAGACAGGCTGCTTTGGATGAGGTTTCATTTGAGAAAAATCCTTCTGGACATCTCTCACATACAGTGTCACTCTCAGGGGTACCTGTGGAAACAGGAAAACAATGCATCCAATTACGTATAACCTCGATCGTGGAAAAAAAAATTAAAAGAATACAGAAAGCAAGGAAAACATTCCTCTGTAAACTGTCATGTGTCTGCTTTTCATGTTTGTGATCCATTAAGGAATCACTTAGAAAAAAAAGTAGACAGAAGATGCCTAAAGAGAATAATGGTCCTGCTGGTGTAATACAGTAAATAGTACTCTTAAATGTGCTTGTTACCAAGTTTAAAATCAGTGATTACTGATTAAATCAGTAATTTAGTAAAGCAATATCTTTGAAACCTCAATTACTTGAGTCTTTTCTGACATTACACTATGTCTGATATTCATCCTTCAACTGTACAAATATTCTGTAAAGTAATTAAGTGGCCAAAAAATGTGTTCTGAATTTCACTCTGAAATAACTGCACAGAACCTTATTTGAATGAGTTACTTCAGTTCTAGATAAAAATACAACCCAACTAAATATCAACTAAAGACAACAATTTTGAAATTCTTTTTGAGGCTTGAATAAAGTATTATTAAAAGCAAAGAAAGTAGAGTGTCTGATATAACAAAAATATTTAATAGATATGGATGTTTTGCTTGGTGTTTTATAATGCATAGTTTTACTTCAGAACTAAGTATATGATACAACAACAGAATGACAACATATGGTTCTAGCACATTTACAGAGAGGAAGAAAACTAATCCATGAAATCTGAAACTATGCAGTCTAACCACCATTGTCAGGAAAGTAACAGCACCAATAACTGCTGTATATTCACTCTTAATTCATCCTTATTCATCCAAGACTTAATAAGTGCCTAAAGTCTGGTATCTAATGGTGTGTTATTGAACGTGAACTTAAGCATATGTTTAAAATTTGTTTGCAATAATTGGAAACTTATACTTGAATAAGAAAATACCTCCATCTAGTGTAATTTTTAAGTATTCCATGAGGAGTTTTTTTTTAATGTTAGCTTTTTAGTAATCATTTATTTATTTTGGGAAATCCTTAGAGAAAAAGAAGAATCTCAAGTTTTCCATCAGCTGTGAATAAAGAATAGTGCTTGCATACAATCTGACCTAGCACTTCATCAGACAACATGTGAAAACGAAGGAGTTTATAGTTTCCAGAGACCCTGTATGCTGCCAACCCCCTCCCAAATCCTGTGCTTTCTGCAGCCACAGCGTTGCCCTTGCTGCAGCTCTGGGCTGTACAAAGCTCCAGCCAGCACCTGCACCGCGCCGGCAGCAGTCAGCTGTCCTGAGACAGCTGGATTTTAACAACTTTCCCTGCTACAGACAGGCTGCTGTTGTGTTCTGGCAGCAAGGAAGGGGCAGAAAGGAGTGTTCCTGCAAGTGGTGCATCGTTCTGCTCAGAGTTTCCTGCCTAATCTTTGCAGCACAAGAGAGGAATAAACCGGGTAATCCATCAGTGTTCTCAGCACTGAGCATAAAGTTACCCTCCAGCTCTGCCAGCTTCTTCACTGTTTATCTCGCCGCTCTTGTTCAGGGCACAAATTGCCGCTGTCTGCCTGCCCCTCCGCCACTCCCTCCAACTCGCCTGGAATCCCCCATTCTTCCCAGGGAAACGGCAGCCGCCACCGGGGAGACAGAACTGCCTCGCAGCAGTGCTGCTTCCCCGGTGCAGGGCTGCTATAAACCCTGCCTCGCACAGGGCCGGCCGTGGCAGAAAGGAACAAAGCCTTAATCTGCACTCACAAAAGGGAATTACAAAAGCAAGGTGATATCCCAGTATAATCCTGGACAACTGGCACCGGGGAAACAGATTTCTAATGCTCTAAGCCTTAAATGAGGCACTGGACCACATCACCTCCCTGTGTGGGAATGGAAGCATATTTTTCTACTCTTAGGTTGTATTCACCTGAATTTGCATCATTACAAAGTTCAAGGCTATCCTACGGCAGAAAGCAGTAACACAGTGCCGTACATGCTTATTAAATTCTTAATTGTTGCCTCACCTCAAGAACTGACTATTGACACAGGGGGATGCAAATATTTTTACAATGTTTTCATTCCTTGTTTGAGGTCTGCTTGGGTTTAGCTGGTTCAATCTGATGGCCTTTTGAAACCAACTTTTCAAGATATTACTAAATTCACCATTTTATCTTCTTTAAAAGTTTGCCTCATTCTGAACTGAGGAATTGAAATTTGTCTGCCATGTTTCCTCATGCTCGCAGGGATGTGGCCGGCTGGTTGCTCAGACAATTTATACTTTGTTCACCTCCCAGATAGTGTTTCTGAGAAGTTTTTTTCTGACCCCTTTTGATTTGCTGCCAAGATACAGTGGAATCTCATTAACACAAGACCCCGGGTATAATAGTTTAGCTTAATGTTTACAATATGGAAATGTGGTAGCTGCCAGTGGAAATGCTTAACAGTGGAAGGGCATCAGGGTAATGCTTCATCAACCGATTACTGAAGGACTAGTGAGCAGCTGCAGCAGTGACATTTCTCCTTACGTCAGAGTTGCTCTCCAATGTGAGGTTCATAATGCCGAAAAGGACTCTCAGCCTGTCATTCAGCTCAGCTCTAAAATGTACAGGCCAGCCCTAGTGTTCCTCACTGCAGGTACGTCATTCCTAGTAAAATCATTCTGTAGGCTGGAGACTGGTTGCCTGCGGGTGTCTGAGACACTTTGATTTTCTGCATTTCCTTCCTCAGTGCTCTTCTCCAGGCAACGATCAAACTCTGGTACAATGACAGTTTACAATTCTTTCAGGCTGTCTTAAATACTGGAGCTAAACTGGGCCATGGCATTTGCCAAACAATATATGACGTATTTTGTTTTGAGGGAAGAACATATTATTGGTTTAACAATTTATGTTGTCTTAAATGAAGAATACACTCCATTGAAAAGTGCTGCTTTGCTCTATATTCCCATCAGGCATATAGCACTGTGCCAGCCTGCTTGACAAAGAAATGGTTGTTTGCTTGATAATAGTAACAGTTTCCCTAAGAATTCCACTTAGGATGCTGATAATTAATTATTACCACGTATTGCAGTGATGCTAGATGTTGTTATAATTATACACTTGGTGTCAAACATGTAGTGCTCCTGGTGTTTGTCAAGATACACAGTTGCTTGAAACAGTAGATTTCAAAATGAAAAACATTATTATTTATCACACACACAAGCACTACATTCCAGATAATGTTCCTTTAAAAGACGCAATCCATCATGTTTCTCATTAGAGTGTAATTTGATACATTTGCTACTGCCATTAAGTTATATGTTACAGCAGGAGCAGGGTATTCCACTGAGAAACCTTCATTTGGCTACAGTTCAAATGATGCAGACTAGGACAGGTTCAATTTGCTTTACAATTTATTGTCCTGCAATTTCATCTGGACAAGCCTCTTTCCTAATCTTGTAACTCCCACGAGTCGTGGACGTGGGGCAGGGCTCTAATTCAGTCTGTGCGTATGGAGGAGCGGCACCCACCTGCCTGTGCAACACCGAACCCGGGCGGACACTCCGTGTGCCTCAAGCAGAACTCGAGCTCCAGGTACCTGCCCTTGACACACTCGCAGACGCGGTTCTGCGTGCTGGAGCACTCCTGCCTGACGAACTGCAGCTCCTTGCACACGGTGCTGCAGTACTGGCACTCCTCGTTGCTGTTCCACCCGTCGGCGTAGTACTGAGGCGGGCACGGGGCGCACTGCGTGGGGCTGCTGGCGCTGCAGTGCTGCTTCACGTAGCTCCCAGGAGGACACTGGTCACACAGCAGCTGGCGAGATGTCTCTGGGTCGTAATGGAGATACTTGGGGGGAGAGTCATCCTGGACGGTCCACTTAACAGAAATGTCCAAGAGCTAGAGACAGGAAAATAAAACATCACTTCCTTTTAGTTCAGGGGAGCACCATCATCCAAAAGAAACCTGCACTGTAATGAGTTTATGAGTCTACTCATGTAACTATCCTCAAACAAATATTTGCATTAGAAATTGCCAAGATATTGGCCAGCTTCCAGATTCTCTCATGTCTATCTTAGAATGGGAAAGTTTTAGGATTTTATCTAGCAAATCTTCCCGACCTTAGTGATTCCTTGTTCTTCCAGATATGTAGAACCTATTCTTCCCCGATTTACACCCTTTTAATATCACTGGGCAATGACCTTTTACTGCCTGGCACCAGAGAATTTATCTGATGCACAGCCAATATGGGAATTATGCACCCCTGTGTTCTTGAGTACTTCATACAAAAAAGAAATTGTGCCTGAGCATGTGAATCTGACCAGTGTACTGCGCCATCATCACACCTTTAAAGGTGATTCCTTACACTATTTAGCTTATACTATTTTTTACCAGGAATTAATGGCTAGAACAATAGAAGTTACTGTTTAATGTTTTCCATTTAAATTCGCACTGATATGCGGCAGCTCTTGGGATGTATTGTGGCAGCTACATCAAAGGGGAAGACACAGCTTGAGACAGAGGTAAGGAATGATGCAGTTATGAAGGGTACATTAAGTACTTGATTGCATGAGCTGGAAGAGACCAGGCCAATGCTTTCATTTCCTATCTAAAACCACAGGCTCCCAGCTGTCATGAGAAGCTGGTTCTGTACTGGCACATGCAATGGCAGCTACAGCCCTCCTGCTTCCTGCAAGTCTGCTTTGCTGGCGTGATTTGGCACCTAGTGATCTGAGACACCCCGCCCTGCTGCAGACAACCTCCATATTACTTCATTTTGGTCTTACAATTGAAAATTTGGTTTTGTGATTCCACCAGTCTACCACAAAAATAACTCTTGAGAACCACCCTGATCCCCACAGGGTCTGCCAACAGCTCACCCTCCTCACTGATAACCCAGCTCTGTCCCAGCACTGTATGCATGGCTGCATGTGCTACTTCTCTTCCAAAACTTGTACATTTTATAAAGATGAAGTAAACTGCCTCTGACTTAAGATATTTTTTTGTGTATCCAATCAAATTGTAGATCTAAGTGACTTGTCTTTGTTGCTATTTTAATCCCCGTCAGCTAATACAGAGTTACCAATTCAATTTCAAAAATGTATTTCCTCTTTTCCAAAAGTCCCCAAAGTATAAGTGGAATTCACTTTTTTCACTTTTTTTTTTAAAAAACACTGTTTCCTTGAGGTGCTTCATTTTAGGGCCTCACTTCTGCCACATCATGGCACTTCGGAAGCCATACTCTTATTAAGTTTGGAAACGACAATTTAAAATTTCCTCTGCATTAACACAAGTCACAGTAAACAACAAGTGATATTAGATGCTTAACTTAGGAGCTCTTCTTGCCTAAGCAAATACTCTTAAATGCATTCTCCTATTGCTTGTTTATGAATCCACTTTTCATACAGCTATACTTAGGCTGAGGAATGAAATGCAGATAGTATGGATATTCCCTACAGCCTCTTGTAGCTACCTTTGACTCAGTCTCATAACTTATCTGATCTGTGATTTCTAGAGGTGGAGATCTCACTTTTCTTGTGGTCTCAATGCACAATACCTTTCATTGTGAGAAATTCCTTATTAGTCTTTGAAGTTTGATGAACAACTCCATTTTCCTTAAATGACTGGATCTGGTTCATGTGATTTATTTAATAAAGAGGGTGCAGCACATTTTTTAATAGTGAGTGGCTTTACATTGAGGAAAAAATGCCCCCACCCTTGGTAAATCTACAGCTATGACTCTAGTAATAAGGAAGTCCTGGTAATCTCATTAAGTGTTGATGTGAACAGTTAAGTTTTCTTCTACGGTTTTAACTCAGTAATAGATAATACAATTACTAGCATCCCAGAGTCCAAGACTTGCATGGACACATGCATTCCCTCACAGAACATATCCGACTACAACGTGTGGCACAGGTGCTACAAGGACAAGCATCGACCCACACTTCATGCGGGTGTCTGTGGAAATTCAAGACGATTTCCAACAGAGGTAAAAGTCTGACACTGTGAAAATTATTAGGGACAGCAACCAGTCATATGGGCAGCATGTCCTCATGCAGAAACAGCAGTATTCCTGCTCTGCAGTACACAGCTCCTAACAAATCCAAAGCCACCACTGCAGTAGAATCTGCTCATCTGGGTTGTGCCTCTGCCCTTGGTGACACATTTTCACGTGACAAACAGGTAGGTGAGTATTTTCATGACTGTTAACTACTCTGCAACATGTAGGAGCAAGAACAACAAGATTTTATCTATTTTCCTTACTCAACTATTTACATTGGAAACCATGTATGAGGCAAGTAATGAGTTTTGCTGCAGGGGACGATTCAGCATTAAAAGTAATTAGAATTCAACGATCAGGATATGAAAGCACAGGGGTTTGTAGGGAAAAATGGAGGCACCTTCTTCCTAAAGAACCTAGAGCTGCGGAAACAAGCCAATAAAAATTGAAAACATCTCAACACAACTTGAGAGGAATTGATTTTTAAAATGGAGCAAAACAATACTTGAACAATATGTGTGTGAGACATGCAGAGTTTTGTCTTCAGAAGAACCAATAACTACGAACTAGTAATGACAACCAGAATATTATTAATCTAAATGAACATAACCAAACTCCATAATAATAGGATTAATAAACCAGCATCACCAAAAGAACAATCAGTCTTCTCACTTGATTTTTTCTTTGTGCTTTTAAAAGAAAAGCACATTGCACTTATTTTCCTTTTTTTCCCAGAAACACACATTATGTAGTTGCAGTAATCCATTGATCAGTAGCTGAGCAGGATCCAACTATTTTATTTAGTAAAAAATTATGACAAAAAGATCCTTCAGTCAAACTAAAGATATAAATGCAATCAATATCTCAGGATTTTACTGAAGCATTTTATACATAATTTCCAACATAGAGCTAGATTACCACTACTGCTACTGTTTGACTACTGTAAGCCTATTAGCACAGTGAGCTGTGCAACTCACTGCCATAGGACGTTGTAAACAGTCGAGTTCAAGATGTTACCTGACATAGTAATACATGAAAATAATAAAGGACTATTAAACATAAGCATCACCTTTTAATCAAGAAATCCCAAACTAAAAATTGTTTGAGCCTGAAAACTGTTTTGGAAAAATAGTGATATTTTTCTGTCTTTTTCTTCCATCTCTTCTATGCATCAGGTATCAACCACTGCCATAGACAGCACATGGGTCTTTTCAAGGCTTTTTTTTCAGTATTTTTTTTAGACCAAATACAGCCATTAGTACATTGCTAAGTACATTTCTAGACCTCAATCCCTAATACCACACTTCATAAGACTACTGTAGGTTACTTGATAGTACTTTTAAAAAGTCTGGAAAATTGTCTTCTATGCAGTCTGAAAACACGTAGCACACCTGAGTATTATGAATATTGATATGCAACCTGCAAATCAGAAGTTAGCTTTAAACCTACATCAGGTGCCAAAGTAAAGGCAATCTATTTTTCAGATGTTTTGCAAAAATTCAGTAGTAATGGTGGAAGATGATGAAATGTAATTTTCACTAGTTTTACTGCAGCAACTTGGCACAAACAGAATGAAAAGACTCTTTTTATCCTCCAGTTCACAGAATAAGCTGGAGGGAAACATCTCTAAATTGTTCTTTCTCCTGGCCTAACACACACTGAGTTTGTGCTTACATTAGGAATTTGCATCACCTGTTACAGCAGATTTGCAGAGCAAAACAGATGGTGATGAGCACCTGATATCCACATTATGTATTATTCTGAGGGGATATTTTGGACTAACTTCAATCTGCTCTCATGGACAAGCATGCATTAGTGGTTACAGTGCATCTGGTGTGTCTCTGGAGTCTATCTCTGGATTTACTTTCATCAGTCCAGTTTACTTTGGTAAATACACTTTGTGCACTCCAGGGCTGCTCTGATGTGGAAACTTAAATACGGTAAATAAGGATGATCAGGAGAGGCCCTTCAAAAGCATGTTCCCAAGACAAATTATAATGGTATTTAAATGAATTTTATGTAATTCCTGACATTTCCTCTCCTAAACTATGCTATGACCAACTTGATCGCAGATTCTTAGCTACACAAAACCTCTGATTGATCTGAATTGCCCATATTTAAAGGTGCTCTACATATTAAGCACCTGAGTCTCTTCTGTAAGAAACAGCACTATTTGAGCATAGGAAAATGCCATAATCAGAACTTACTAGTTCTGAACAGTGGTCTCTCCGAAAGCTTTATAGAAAGCAAGATTTCTTCCATAATCATGCTGGCACTGGCCTGTTTTGCTCTTGCTGGAAAAGTGTCATGTGCTAGTTTGGAAGAAGGAAGAAACTACAAGTCTGGCTTCAGTCTACTGGAATCAGAAGTAGGGACAATGAATATGTTCATCCTATAACCCTTAAGAAACCAAAGCTGGCATCCATCAATGCTGCACATGGCCAAATTAATAGATTTGTCATTCAGAAGATTGTGTAAAGTTCTGTTCATCCTTGTTTAGGAAAGGTTAATTCACTGTGAAGTGGTAGAGAACGTTTAGAAGGAAATTGAGAGCTTCTTCTTGGAGAGGATCTGGACTTATTCAATAGCTTGGCAAATCACAAGAGAAGCCATGGATTCAGTACAGATAGACAGTGACCTCAGAGGGAAGAACTTTCTCCTTTAAAGGATACTGCTGGCAAATGAAAAGGGGATTCTCTCATCAGAGGAAGATTGGGAACAGCCTTTCAATGAGAAGCACGTGTAAGAAACCCATGTATCTTAAACATAGCTCTCAATGCCTTTCTGAAAGTAAATACGACATTTGGTTTCCTGGAAGAGATGGCGAATGGACTAAAAAGATCCAGGCAGCTTCGTTCATTTTTAAACCCTCAGCCAATCCTTTATAGCCCAACAATGAGGGAAGCCAATAATGTTCAGTACCTTTTTCATCTCAACAAATTATTTGTTAGTCTGATACATTTGTAAACATTTTTTCTACAGGCAGTGAAATGCAAGGCTCAATTAAAAAAAAAATGCCAAATGTTAGGGGTTTTTTTGTTCTATGAATATGAAATGCTATCAGTAACAAAATAGTTACAGCAAAAGAAAACCAGAACAAAACCTAATATCACTAACTACATCTAACAACCTATTGGGTGAAATTGAGTTCTAGCATCACGGGCTCAGTTCTGAAAGGACTGAAGAACTCAATCTTCATCCATCTCCCTGGGGAAAATCCTGGGCACCTCTCAGGATGGCTGTCACAGTATGAGGAATTGGGATGAACTGTAAATATTGAAATGTAAGTCTAGTGTAAGTCACTGTGGTGCAAGTAAATACTGAGAATTTATTCAAGATGAATTACCCAAGGTTAGACAGCAGTTCTTTCATTGTGTCACTCAGCACATTAGGCCTGAAGCTATATTTCTCCATACCATCCTTATGTCAGCATACACAATACTAACATAAAAGGCCTGTTCAGTCCATTTATTTGAGTCCTCAGAAGATGCTTTTGAAAGAAAAATAATGTGATTGTAAAATTTCATTTCAGATCTTGGGCACTAAAAAAAAATGCATGCCCTTTTCTTTCATCTTTAAATGTAAGGCAAAGAACTGCTTGATTTCTCTTGTTGAGTTAAAATGAACTAGAAGACAAAGCACATGAAGTAAAAATCCTTCAAGCATCATCCCTTTAAATCATTGCTTTGTGGCAGAAAAGAAAGTGGCTTTTCAGCATATGAAAATATTATTATATAGCTTGGCTTTGTGGTTTTGGGTTGTAGACCAAAAGAGAATGTTTAATTTGCTAAGAAAGATAAATCTGTTTCTGTTTTGCATTCCACAAGTATTCCAAAGCATATTTTCTTGTGTGATAAATAATCATTCAAGACATCTGTCAGATTGCTCCCAGTGTTTGCCTTGGGTTCAAAGTAAAACCTCATAACTCTCCTGCTTTGCCTTCTACACAAAGTATTTAGACAAAACTAAGGCAGGAGGCCTTCACATATCCTCAGCCCTTAGGCAGAATTTCTCACTGAAATTATGCTCAGGCCCAGAGAAATCCCACTAGCAAAATATAGCACTGGCTGATGTTATCAAGGTCCTCCTCATCAATAGCTTATATCTCAGATCCAGTGTGTGACAATGCCATGCTGGATCAGGTCCACGTCCACCTATTGAAAATAACCGTTGTAAAATACTTGTCATCCTGGGAGAAATTACTCCCATCCAGCTCCCATTCTTCTCATCTTGCTGTTCTGGAGGCCCACGCAGTCACCAGATTTAACCTCTTTGGGCAGCAGCCCTGCAGCACTGCTGACCCGTGGGTTGCTGCAGGCTCACGAGAGCACTGCCCAGACAAAGGGCCTTTCTGCAGACCACAGCCGAGTGTCAGGCACACAATGAAAGCTAACCAGGAATCATTTTCACTGGTTTGAGTTCAGCTCTTCCACCATTTCTCAAGCTCTTCCACCATTCTGCCAACTGTTTAATTTTAATCCACTTTGGACATAACGGGACCTACTTTTGCTTGGAAGACGCTTTTTAAAGTGGAAGCTGCTCTTTTACACAAGGAATTAAACTGGTGACTCTCCTGAGTGACCCATATTCAAAACTGAAGCTATGAAACACCGTCTTCATTTCTCTGCCAGTAAAGCAGTATGTCAAAAAATCAAGGCTTGTTGAGACTTTTTGAGGCACCATTAGTTGTCATTCACAAAGCAATTTAGGGGTTGAAACTACTGTTTCATTTTCAGTGGTAGGAAAATGAAATTCAGCTGAAGAATAGTTTTACATCTTATCAAAGAAGTGCTAAATTGAAAGTCTTCATTTATATGAGTTACTTTGGCCTTGAAGCTTGTAGAAGGAGAAAGCACGAAAAACTAACCAGATACTCTCCAAAATATGTGTCTTACATTTTGGAACATTATTCACCAGAGTGACAGCAAGATTTAGAACTAACCCAAACCTGGGGCGCTCCCCCTGTGACTAAAGTCTGCCTTTGCACTGACAGAATTACTAACAGCTGACTTCTACCCAGAGAATGTATGTCCAGTACTATGTGCAAACAGGTGTTTTCACAGAAGGAACGAAATTAAGTTTTCCATGAGATTGAACAGTGGGTGTTGCTTCAATTTTGACAATATTTTTAAAAAATTCTTCTGGTAACCTTAGTGTTTTATTTTTAACCAAGACACATGCAGACAGACAGAAAGAAAGTCAGACAGAAAGATAACTCCTACCCTCGCGGGCTGCAAAGCCACTGCTGCCTACACACAGCAAACCCAACAGGCAGGCCAGAAAAAGAATGTCACATGTGCCCAGAGATCCAAAATAGAGAAAGGTCAAGTATAAGGGTCAAGATAGTTATGTGATAAGTAATGAGATTCAGCTCTGGGGAACCTCTTTCCATTCAGTCCAATTTCATAATGTTTGTAAGCAGCTTTAGTGTTCCAAGCAAACAACACAAACCTGAGTGCACCACCACAGGAGGTAACCCTTCTGAAACCTTAGCGAAGAGGCCAAGGCTGAAAGTACATCATGCTCCAAA
Organism: Platysteira castanea; assembly: GCA_013397175.1. Lineage (NCBI taxonomy): Eukaryota > Metazoa > Chordata > Aves > Passeriformes > Platysteira > Platysteira castanea. The sequence continues at coordinate 329,933 of VYXC01000829.1, read as the reverse complement.
AGTCCTTTTAGATACAATGTCTCCAAACTAGGTTTGGAGGTATGTGAGCCAAACATACCTAACTTCAAACAGTAGTTGTGCCTCCTAAAAGGGTTCTTATAGAACAGGTACTAAAGCTACTTTTCTGAGCTCTAGCACATCTGACAGTACTTAAACTTCACTATTTTTACTTAAATTTCACAATAATTTAAAATAAATTGCATAATAATAATAATAAGAATAATAATAAGAAGAAGAACGAAGTTGAATGATGAAGCTCTTTGTTATCTACTACCACTGATATATTTCAGCTCCAACACTCACTGCCAGAGGATTATGCTGAACTTCACCAAATTCTCTCACTTTATGGGAGAACATGAACAGGCACATTGCATTTAATCAAAATCAAAATCCTGATGTAATTATTTTATGACAGCCACAGATAAGAAGCCAAGTTGATAACCAGATATTGCTGAAATTCCCAGATTAACTTCCTGTGATTTCATATTGAAAAAGCAGGCACAACATCAGACACGAGATGAAAAAGTTGTCCTATGTTTCAATCTGCTGACCACAAGCCTGACAAATTTTTCTTCCCTTGCACCATTAATTACTTTGGGTTTGTTTCTCAAAAAGCTCTTTCAGAAAGTTGTACAGAGAGTAATAAACACGCATTACTCATCAGATCCTGGAAATCTCATTGCATTTATAAAAAGCTTTCAGAATAAACGGATCTCAGTTCTAATGCTCTGCCACAACATTAATGCCGTTGTACTCACCAAACAACCCAGAAGCAAGTTACTGTGCTGGCATGAGCAAGCGCCTGCTCTGAATATTATTTTTTAATGTTTTTCTTTGAAAGTTTCCTTTTGCAAAAGATGAATAGCCTCCAAATAGATATTACACTGGATCTGTCTGTAAGCAGGTTTTAATTAAACTGAACTCATATACAATTCCATATGACTAAATGGATTAAATAACATTTTGAAAGATTTACTGCACTGCTAACATCTCTAAATTTGCATCTGGAAGCATCTTACTAAATCACCAAGTAAACAAAAACTTATTAAAGAAGGGGCTTATACCAGATTTAATAACACAACTTTTTCTGTAATAGCTACTGACACAGCTACTAATACATCACTTTCTTGTATATGAGGCTGAATTTTCTAAGGCAAGACAAGAACCACACACTTCTGGGTTTTTTGTTTTTTTTTTTTTGGTGGCGTTCACAGTGGTTTTCCTGGGTAAGAAAGCCAGGACTGCAACAGCCCAGTATCTGAGATACCAAGAGTGCCACCACAGCAGAGATTAGAGGCAGGCAGGGATGCAGCTTTTATAAATCAGAAACAAATATTCCAGCCTACAGTTTCTAAATTCATTACTCGATACAGGGTTTTGCTTCAGACCAATATGGTGATGCCTTGCAAAAGGAGGGAGGAAGACAGAATAAAAGCAAAATAAAAGCAAATCATGCTACTACCTTAAAAATTGGATGAAAATCCCTGCTGTCTCCCTGGAGCTGGACGTGTCCATCACATTCCAAACTCACCAGGAAAGTTTGGAGAGATGAAACGAAAAGGGTTTACCAAGAAAACGCAGAGACGACAAAGCAACAAACAAACAAACAAGCAACCCTCACCCCCCCAAATCCCAAACCCAAAACAAAAACCCCAGAAGAAAAGGCGTGTGTCTCTCCAGCCTGATATCTGAAGCTGCAATGCATCCTAGAGCCTATCTACCTCTCCGAAGGGACTCACCACAAGCGTGCAGCACAGGAACTTGTTCATTGTGGTCGGTGGAAGAAACCTCAGCGCGCTGGGAATCAGGCAGAGAGTCAGCGCCAGGCTCCAGCAGCTGCTTACATTCCCAACATTAAAGACACGATATATATATAGTCCCGGTGTAACAGGAAGCTTGGGCTCAGCTTTGATCACACATTCCCTGCCATGACCAAACTTTTCTCTCGCGCACTCCCCCTCACCTCCCCCCAACCCTCCCTCCCCCCC